>CM040246.1:28507094-29107094 GCA_022545495.1 Chrysanthemum lavandulifolium
TTGTTGTACTATTGATTACTTATTTTGCTAGAAGCAAGATCTCAAAAACGATATGCTGACATGCTGTACATATATTCGAGATAATATATATGACGACATTATAATAAATTGAATATTATTGCATGGATCTAAAACAAAGATTAATTAAAGTTAATAGTTGTTATATGTGCACGTCGTAATGTAACATGGCAATAAATTAGGGGCTTTAGATTCAATTAAGAGAATCTGTTGACTTTTTTCATTTTAATCATCAACAAGCGTGCGTACGTGCGGTGACCAATATTCGGTCGACTTTAATATTAATAATCCTTCGTATTAGAGAAGCTTCCATGCATGATTTAAGGAAACAATCACTTACTAGCTTGTACTAATTATTTAAGAATTATTCTAAAAGCATGGTCAACTAATAGGTTAACCACGTTGATCGACTAGTAGTAGTAACCATTTTAGATTAAAATAGTTGCATTCGTTGTCCCTTTGCTAAAGTGAAATTCCATGAATGGTTTTTCGCAACTCGAAAATGTGCACTCTATACTTTAAAGTTTAAATACACGTAAACAACTATATGATACACAACTACCGGTCAACCTTCATGCACGTAATTAATTGATTCCTAAAAGTACAACCTTACAAGCAGGGGCAGACCTACGGGTTTACGGGAAACCAAAGAATGCTTGTCGTTTAGGATTTAGGGTTTACGGTTTAAGGTTCAGGGTAGCCTAAAGTAAATTTTTGTTAAAATTAATATTTTTCTGAAATGAACCTAGTTCCGAAATTTCTTGTCACTAATTTGACAAAAAAAATACATGTCTTTTTAATTTACTTACTATTTTTAATCAAACTTTACATTGTAATTCTTATTTGGGCCATCTTCTTCAAACTGCATTAAGACTTGAATGAATATTACCTTGCACATATTGTTCTTCAGACGAAACATGTGGATCGGTTAACATTGATGATTGTCAAAGTGATTTATAATAAGGATATTTATTACACCTCACATGATATATCCGATAGCAACTATATTTTTCTCACATGTACATTGTCATATGTAAAAGTTGAACTTACCAACACACTGTCACAGGTAATAGAAGAACTTATTAACACTTGAATGGCGTGATAGTATTGATACACGTTCAATAGATCTAAAATGAAAACTTGCTAGTATAACTCAATGAAACTTGCCCTAAATTTTTGAAAATTTTGAAGGCTCTGCATGAAATTACATGATAAAGCATTTTGAGAAGTAATGTTATATATAATGTGTTACCATTTATAAGATATAATGCAATTAGTTATGTAAACTTTCAACATATATATTACTTATTTAAAATATTTTCTAATCTAAATATTGTTTTTCTTTATGAAAAATATGTGTACACATGCATCTAACTGTTAACGGGACAAATTTTGAGGCCTCAAGAATTTTTGAAGTTGTGAGCAGTCACCCACCTTGCACACCCTCAAAGACGGCCCTGGTTGCATATATTATCTTAAAATATTTATTTTAATGAGTATTATTAATGCCAAAAAAATAGCTAATAATCTTTCCCTGCTTTTCAAAAGTAAGGGTCATTTTATTTCTTCTCTTTAACCCTACATGCACACTTTAATTTAAAAAATAAAAACACATAAACAATACTTTATATTTATAAAATATAAATATAAAAGCTTATCCTTTTATTATTTTTTGCAATGTTTAGATCCATCAAGGTTTGAAAGAGTCAAAGTAATTTGATGGTAAACTAGTATAAAAAGGCAATGACCAATGGATCCTATAATCACTCAAACCTACTAATAGCTGCCTACTCAACCCAACTTAACTCCACAATGGGTGACAGACAAAAACATCTTCATTTTGTCTTCTTAAACTATGATCCTGAATATGAACGCCTTCAATCTGATAGGTCAGTTTCTTTTAAGCTACTTCCTCTTGCCAAAAAATATATATATATATGTAACTTTGTTTTTTTTATTTGCAGAACAAAAAGAGGTGCAAGAGAGGTGGAAATGTACTTAAACAAGAAGCACAATGACTTGTTGGCTAAGAAACTTGAGGCTGGAACTTACAACAAGACATTGTCTTTGCTCATTGTTGATGCTTTTGCTGTTCAAATCACTGATGTTCAGGTAACCTATTTATATTTTCTTTCTCACTCTTTGTCTAGTTAAAGATCATGATGGTTAAAATGACTTTGTGGTGTTTCAATTCAGGCCAATGTGCTTAGATCTGCTAAGGAAGTGAGGGTGGTGGAGAAGAACCAAGAGCTTGCTTGAAATATTGTTTGAACTTTGAAGCTAACTATCATTTTTCTTAATGATTAGCTAGCTAGCTAGTTCTATCTTGAGATTTGTGGTCTAGATAGATATTAACCTAGCCACATTTGTATAGATTTAAATATTATATGGTCTTCCAGGTTTAGTGCTAATTAAGAAAAAGATGTACTCTATGTGTCGGGGTGGCTTTGTTTTATAATATTGTTGTGATATTTATCGCCAATGATCAAAGTATCAAGATTGGTTCAAGGATATGCATGTATATCTGACTGAAACATAGATTATAAATTGTGTATTATTTGTGTGTTGTATTTTAGATAAATGACTCAATTATTAAAAAAAAAATGATGGAATAGTATAGTCTTGTATATTACTTCCAACAAAGATAAAAAAAATTTGAATGGTACAAATTGGGCAAGTGAGGCATCTTTTGTAGTGAGAAAGTTCTTTACTACACTTTGGTTTAGAACCTAGAATGAAATTTTCCAAAGAGTTCAAAAGGGTGTTTGCGGATGATTTTTTTTAGAAGATTTGTATTTTATGGTGCTTTATGATATCAAACAATATGGTTCGAGCCATCGAGGTATACTAATTACGTACTTAATTTTTTTTTTAATTATCTATAGAAGGTGGAGTGAAGGCATTTCCCAAGTTGGGCATTCTCGTGGATGTGCCTTCACGCTAATAATGCCACTCCCCTTAGTTATAAAGCTTCACGCCTTTTGTAGTCTCATTGTCCCGTCGTCCCTACATAGGAAATCTCGAATGCACGTGCCAACATTGCTCCATACCAACTTGCCACTTATGACTTATCCAAGACACGAGCACTCCAACATTTCTGAAAAGGGGAGGGCTATCCGGTTGAGTCTGTTTGGCAGTAGGCTCAAATCCCGTGGATTAGTCGGGCCAAAACCGAAAACAATAAAATAAAAATAAAAAAACGAGCACTTCCGGTGCTCTAACTAAAATAAGACATTTTTATGTAACTAACTAACAACACTAGTTTAAAAGATTATGAATTGCTATTTTGTATTGACTTTGAAAACCAAAACCATATAACCTACAAGCCCAATCAACAACTCTCTTCCTCAGTGCGCCATGCCGAACATGTGCTCATTTCCTTGGGCTAGGTCCTCTGGGGAAGGGTCAGTTGCACCCAAAAGGGGTGCACTGGGTCAGGGCCGATTTTAGAGAAAAATAACTACTTTTTGGAAATGGTGTTTGAATGTGGTTCAATTTCAAAGGTTTTAAGTTACATATGTTTGTAAAAAGGTATAATTTATAATCAGCTAAAGTAAACACTTTGAAATAAGCTTATAAGAATCCTCTTATTTTAGGTGAATAGGTGGAACGGAAACGAGCAATCCCAAACACCTCTTGAGTTTTAGTTTCATTTAGAGCTTGGCAGTTGTTTGTAATTAATGTGAATGTTTGTTCAATGGACCTAAGTTTTATTTAGTTTATGTTAGGGGCGATTTTGAATGCCTTAAATTTGTTAAGGAAAAAATTATAAATTAATAACGTCTTTATAAAAACTATTATCTTTCTATCTACTTGACTTATTGTCATGTCATAACCGTTTTCATTTTATTCGGTTATTTTGTCCGTGTTATCCGTTTTAAATAAATCGTCCATTTTATCCGTGTCTGTCCGGATAAAAGCAGATAAAAACGATTTTATTATCCACGTCAAAGCGGTTTTATCCGTTTTATCTGTTTTATCCGGACATATTAAAATGAAAGCAGATAAAAATGGACGATTTACTGCGGATAAAAGCGGACGAAAAATAACCAATTAAAATGAAAGCGGTTATGTATTATAACAAGAAAGTAGATAGATAGGCGTAATAATTTTTCAGAAAGACGTTATAATTTATAGTTTTTTCTATTTATTAATTCGTGTTTCCGGATACATATAGCAGAAACTAGATTAACCATGGTAAAAATAATGTTCAGCTGTTGTAGTTAAAATTTACTTATCGGATTATGTATTACTTCTATTGGAATAGTGTTACAAAAAAGTTGCAATTCTTGTGATCCCATTGTATTTTCACTAGACCTTATGAACCTTATATTTACTGCCGCGCATTCTAATGTTAATTTGTAATATGTAGTAATTTATTTAGTACTCAAAAGAAATGCTCGCTCTGTCGACAGGCAAAAAGTACTCGGTTGTTGACATATGTAGTTAACAAGTTGCCAATACGTAAAATTGTATTTAATACAATACATGATTTCGTAGGCCCCAAATGGAGTCATTCGAGATGAGACTCTGTTGCAACTTCAGGTTCCTATTATGTTTGTGCAGATAACACCTATGGAACTATTCCTACTATATTCTTAAAAACTGATTTTTGCGCTCCAATTTGGCTCAAGTTCTATCTTATGTTTACGGTACTTGGAACAGCTCATATATTGCTCATAGATAGCCATGTTTTCTAAGTATATCCTGAAACTAACTATTCTAATGTTGGTGTTACTTAGTATTAAGGTCTGTTTTAAAATCTGCGTGATGTAGGGCAGTAATGTCCGCTGGAATCTTTAGAAAAGGTCAGGAAGCAGCTAAAAGGTTTTAGCAATTTACATGTCATTGAATATGGTGATCACTCATTCCAAATTGCAAAGAAGAATCTTGAGCTAACAGGAATGACTCATGAAGAAGCCGAAGAAGGTGCTGTTAAAGCTATTGCAGTGTTTGTTTCAAGAATTAGGAACAAAAAGGTGAGCAACGCACCCAAAGTACTTTTGGTTCAAAAACACATTTTGTTGAATCTAAAATCTATGGCATTTGGACGTCTGAGTATGTCCAAAATTATCGTCCCAAACTAGTATATGTCATCTTTTGGGACAATACTTCATTTATGGTGTTGTCCGGCGGTAGTGGTGAAGCGATGATGGTGGCTTGTGATGACCAGTGTCACACATTTCATTTGCAAGTAGGGTAAAACTATAATCAGCTAGCTAGACAAATGTTGAAATCGATTCCAATCATAATGTTGAAGGTTTTAAGGTTTCCATGTACACTAACGATCATGTTTTTGTCTCGTGCATATTGTGAATGAATAAGGAAATTATATTGTTCTTGCTATTTGGATTATTATCTTGAACCTTTGTCTCCACTTTAGAGGTGTGTGTCGATGTTTCCCTGCTCCTTCAAATTTAAATCATGTCAACCCCATGACAATTATATCAGATTTGTACAGCAAGAAGGACAATGATCGGTCATATAAGTTAAAACTACTAAAGGGTGAATCTACACATGCACCCCAACATTTCCTTCCCATGCACCCCATAGACCAATCATTGAGCCAATGATTGGATTCCTTTATTTTCTTTTGTTTTTTTTTTGTTTTTTGTTTTTTTGTTTTGTGTATTGTTTTATTATTTATTTGTGTAGTGTATATATAGTGTGTATTTATTTGTGTACTGTTTTATATGTAAGAGTGTATTTATTTGTGTAGTGTTTTTATATGTAGAGTATATTTATTTGTGTAGTGTTTTTACGTTAAAACATTAAAACATTAGACAATAAAATATTAAACAAGTACAACAACAAATGTTACTAATATTACAACGAAATCTACTCACGTGAAGATTATTAATGTATCTATAAGCTCATAGAGTATTCCACTGACCGACATGCGTGATCAACCTGGTTTCTTGCCAATTCCAATTGATGCCTCCAACGCGTCTTTATTCTTGCCTTCAACAAACTGTTTTGAGCCAATATCATGTTGATCATTTTATCTTTAGTTTCGCAGTTTGAGCATTGCGTTGAAGAAGAGGCTTGACCAAAGTACTTTTGTTGAAATATTTCCTTCCACATGAAGTATAGACACCCATAGTCTTCAGTCACTGGCTGTTACATGATGAAACAATTATAAGAAATGTATTCTAAACAAACAAGTTATTGATATTTTACGTAAATAACAAACGTTTAATTATTTACCTTTGACAAAGGACATGCATAATACTTCAGACCACAAGTTTTGGGCTGTTGGGATGTTCTTTCAATTATAAATCCACGTCGACAACGACACAAGAAATGATTTTCTTGTTGCATCTGGCGAAAAGAATTTGTATAATTATTCACAACATAAATCAGTAATATCATGGTTCACAAAATTAGAAGCTTCGAATACATAAATAACCAATCTTGTTCTAGATTAATAGTTGATACATGGTTCACAAAATCACAATATAACTAGAAACTAAGATCAATCACGCCCGAGGCGTAGTCGCTCCAATGATCTTGCCATCATCCCACACGAAACTCTAACTCGAAATCGTCTCCTCAATCCGGCAATCTCGCTCGTACTCGCCAACGCGAGACAGGCGTAACAAAAGATGAGGAAGAACCGGAGGACGGTGTATAAAATTGTCCTCATCTGCGGTGGAGATATAGGCGGAGAGGAGGCACATAAGATGGAGAAGAAGGCACATAATCTGGACTCTCAACACGGCGGGTGTGTTGTTGACACAATGAATGTCCTCCATCGAATGTCATCCGATTCACAGTAACAAAAGATGAGGAAGAACCGGAGCGGAGCGTAAATCAGAACAAAAGATGATGAGTCGTTTACTATAAATCGATGTCGTGTATACATGTTTTGTCATTTACAATATCATCGATGTCGCCTATACATGTTTTGTCATTTACAATATAAATCGATGTCGTCCATACATGTTTTGTCATTTACAATATAAATCAATAATCGTTTTCGTCCTTCTAAACATGCTCGTCGTTGAGTAAACATATGTGCCCATCCAGCGGCCAAGTCATTTCGAACCATATCCATTGTGGGTGAGTATAAAGCGGTGGTGAGTTTTCATCAAGAACCGCATGAGCGAAGTGAGCGGCGCCTTCCCCACACGAAGAATCACAACGGGGACAATAGTTGTGCAGTATTTGGACCATCTCTCAGCGGAAGACACATAATAGATTGTGAATTGGATATGCATACAATTGGACGGTTAAGAGCTGTAGCAATAGCCACGCCCGTTTCTGGCATAGTCATCCAGTAACCGTAGGGTGCTGGACCTTCAAACCAATTCCCCCACATTTGCATGTAAACTTCCTCGTTATTGTCTACCTCTTCCCTGACAAGAGCTCGAATTCTGGGCCATATTCGTTCGTGATGACCAAGACCTACGGCAAGAGCTCGATAGCCACAACTTCCATCACCTTTCACGTTAAAGATCCCTAGGATCCAGCGTCAGAAAAGAGGTGGAATTTGAGCCACAAAATATTCGCTCTCATCATCCGGGCGTCAAGTCGTGTCTTAAGTCGCCTCGCTAGGTTCTTCGTTCAAGTGCGGGACGTTAGAAGGCTCTCCCACATATGAACTATGTCTCATGACTTCTTCATTTAAGTCTCGGACTTTTTAGGTTTTGTATAACCTGCGGTACCACATGGGGTTCTTTGTTCAAATCTAGGATATTTTGTTTAGCCTTGGATTTGTTGTCCTTTCTTTCGGACGTCCACAATTACTTTCTTTAACAACGAGGTTGTTGGGTTGACACAGATTCGGGAGCGTATATACCTCGAGCTGCTTAACATATTTTTTGACAAACGATGATGCTTTGGTAAAAACACTTTGGAATTTTTGTACGTCATCTTGACAAGAAAAATATTCGAGCTCTTCGAGCCCTGACGATCTTCGGGATATTCGAGCTCATCGGGCTCTTGAGTATTTCGGACAACAGGCCAGGGAACGCTTAGTGTTCTCCAAAAATTATCAACAAAACCAAGCGGAATAGGCAATCCTGCATTCGAAAAAAGGAACTAGTTAAAATTATCGGTATTGACGGGGAGAATAAGTTGATAGGCATAAATTTAAAATACATACCGTTTGCTTGAAGGTATTACAGTTCGTGATAGCATGGTAAACCATAAACTAACCGCAACGATGACCACATTCATGTGGGTCCACATCCCGTTTACTTTCTGCGAGTATGATTAGTAAAGCATCTCTTGAAACATTATACCGCAATTGTTAAATAGTGTGCCCTTACAGGCATGCGGTTTCTTGATTTTGCTTGTATTCAAAGAGGCTCGTGTCGCGGTTTCTTGCAGACTATAATCTTGTCGACGGAACACAACAACGTGTCTAAGCCGGGCGTGTGGAGCCCAAGTATAACTTCAACAGCGCGTGTTGACTCTCAACTCTACATGTTGTTGTCTGGCCGAAGCTGCGATATTGATCGGTAAGGTACGACACAAACATGCGATCGTAATCTCGCAACCATTTACGAAAATACCGCAAAACGTCTGAGAAAACAAAGAATTAATAAAGTGAGAAAACAATTCGAGTAGTTATTTATTAAATAATAATAAAAAAATGTATTAATGGGTAAGTACCCTGTTTTTGGACTAATAAATCCTGTAGGTGCTGATAATAATGGGTGAACACATCTTAAGTCGAAGTTGTAACCATCAAATCCCATGTCCATCTAACGGACTCATACTCCTTTACCGTATCGAATTTGTGTATGCAATGCTTGAGCACATTTTGATTATTATGCCATCAACAGAGTAATCTGTTAGCGTTTGGGAATTCTTCTCTACATGCCCCAAGAACGCTAAATCTCTGTCGGTGACGATAACCCGCGGGTAATATTGTTCTTGTATCACCAACTTAACACATTCCAACACCCATTTGAAATTTGGCTCTTTTTCACAGTCCAAAAAGCTAAACGCCATCGAGAATGTTCTGTTTGTTGGAGTAACCCCAACAATTGTAAAGAATGGCAGTTTAAACATCGTGGTGTTGTATGTGGAGTCCATCAACATGATTTCGGATATGTTTTCCACAGGGGCATATGGCGTCGGGTGAACAAAAATATTTCATCCACTCATTGGTGTGGTCATTTACCACAGGGTAATATGTATAACCTTGCGCCTCAAATGTACTAAAAGGAGTTGTATCGAGTCAAATCACCACGATAGCGCGACGTATCTTGTCTTGTGCATTATATACCGTTTAATGCCGAATACGTTATTCGGATCGCTCTCTTTAGTGAAGAAAGTATAATTAGTGGTGCTACTTGTTAGCATTTTTGTCAACCGCTTCACCAAAACTAACTCACTTTCTTTTAATCACATGGCACGTGAAAAACCATGGAACGAGTCTACAAAATCATGATTATGCCTCGGACACTTGACCCTCAATATCCAACCAGTTCGACCTTTTACAAATTTCGCCAGTAATCTGAATGGGCAATTAATTTTAGCGGTATTAGTCTGCCGTTCAAGTTCATCTTCTAAACCTTCACGTGCTACCGTCCCATATCTAGAACACAAAAATTCGATAGAGTACTTATAGCCCCTATATGTTTTAGTTCTTCCTTTAACAATAAGAAAACCGTTCAATTGAGTAGTAGATTGCACCTAATCAGTTAAAGCAACTTCAGTACCGAACACTTAAAAAATAAAAAACACAACAACTTTTATAACTTTCATTTTTAACAAACTTTTATAAAACTTTGTACATTTTTAACAACTTTATTTATTGTTACATTTTTTTTACAAACTTTTATATTAGTTTTTTTTTTTACAAACTTTTATAACATTTATTGTTACATATTAGTTTTATTTTTAAAAAACTAACACTTTTAAAAATACAACTTTTTATTTTAAAAAACTAATACAACTTTTATTTTAAAAAACTAATACAAAATTTTATTTATACTCCCTCCGTCCCTAAATAAGTGTCCACTATTAACTTTTAAAGTCTTTCTTTTATAACTTTGACCTTAAATTATTGTATTTGTGTTATATAATACTTGATGCAAAATATATGCATGGATTGTGTTTTAAATTTATTTCCATTGGTATAATTTTCATCAAGTATTACATAACACAAATGTAATAATTTAAAGTCAAAGTTGAAGAAATAAGACTCTAAAAGTCAACAGTGGACATTTATTTTGGGACGGAGGGAGTAATACTTTTTATAAAATACAAATTATAATACTTTTTATTTATTATACTCTTTTATAAAATACTTTTTATTTATACTCTTATTTATATCACTTTTTATTTATACTCTTTTATATCACTTTTATAATATTTTGTATTTATACTCCCATTTAATGTGTGTGTGGTTACGTGTGTGGTTTTGAGGCTCTCTACGCGTTCGTTTTGTAAACCATGTGCGCACATGGTTTTGTACGCGTTTTCTGTTGTCTTGAGTTGATATATGTCCTTCTCTCTCTCACTATCCTCACACACAATTATTGTTTCTCTCTCTCACTATATCTCTCTCTCTAAAAGTTTTTAGATCTTGATCTAAAAACTTTTTAGATCGTGGTATTGTGGTTATGTTGTGGTGGTATCTGTTGTGATGGTATATGTTTTGTGGTGGTATCTGTTTGTGGTGGTATCTGTTGTGATGGTATCTGTTTCGTTCAAGTTTTTAGATCTAATTTTTTTTTAAAGATCTTGAATCTTTTAAGATCTTGAAAAAATTAGAGATTGGTTTAAAAAATCGAGGTTGGTTTTCTTTGATTATCTAAAACATTTTAGATCTAAAACTTGATCTTGAAAAAAATTTGTGGTGGTATCTGTTTGTGGTGGTATCTGTTTGTGGTGGTATCTGTTGTGATGGTATCTGTTTCGTTCAAGTTTTTAGATCTAAATTTTTTTTAAAGATCTTGAAAAAAATTAGAGGTTGGTTTAAAAAAATTTGAGGTTGGTTTTCTTTGATTATCTAAAAACATTTTAGATCTAAAAATTTGTGGTGGTATCTGTTGTGATGGTATATGTTTTGTGGTGGTATCTGTTTGTGGTGGTATCTATTGTGATGGTATCTGTTTCGTTCAAGTTTTTAGATCTAATTTTTTTAAAAGATCTTGAATCTTTTTAATATCTAGAAAAAAATTAGAGGTTGGTTTAAAAAAATCTGAGGTTGGTTTTCTTTGATTATCTAAAAACATTTTAGATCTAAAAACTTGATCTTGAAAAAAATTTGTGGTGGTATCTGTTTGTGGTGGTATCTGATGTGATGGTATCTGTTTCGTCAATTATATGTTTCGTTATGTTTTGCAGGTTTGGGGTGCCTCAATAGCATGACCCTTGCTCACTGATTTGGTAACGCAGTTTCATTACTGGATGGTAAAGTGATCATTTTTAACTCACTTTGCAACTTTAATGAAAAAAACTTGAGTGTTTTGGTCTAAAAACGTTTCATTACTGGATGGTAAAGTGATCATTTTAGGTCACTTTGCAACTTTAATGAAAAAAACTTGAGCTAAGAAAAGGCAATGATGATTTTTAAAAAAAAAAACTTAAGAGTTTTGGCATGGCAAAACTGAATTTGCAGCCAACATGAGCTAAAAAGCTAATAATCTGAGCCTATTCGATAAGTTTACCTCTTGTGTGTCAAATGGTGACCCAGACATGGTTGTTTGTTGGTGATGTTGTTGCTTTTTGTTGTTGCGTTCTGCTTGTTTGGTGCTGTTGGTGTTGTTGTGTTGTAGCTTTCTGTTGGTGCTGATGGTGTTGTGGTGTTGTTGCTTTCTGCTAGCTTGTGAGACTTTGTGTAGTTTGTGTTGTAGCTTTCTTGTTGGTGTTGTGGTGATGTTGCTTTCATGTGGCATTATAAGCCTTTGCCTGCTATGCTTGTACCCCTTTGAGAATCTTTGTTACTTTCTTGTGAATGTTTGCAGTTTTGGAATCCTACTTACCACATTCATGTGGTTGAACCTGTGCCTGCTATGTTGAAAACGTGTAACTTGTGAATATTGTTGAACTTGTGAGGCTTGTGTCCTTGTGCAGTTTGAGACTTTGTGAAGTTTGAGACTTGTGAGACTTGTGCAGTTATGAGACTTGTGCAGTTTTGGACTTGTGATACTTGTGCAGTTCCTGTGAACTAGTGACATTGTGCAGTTCCTGTGAAATTGTGACTTTGTGCAGTTGTGACTTAAAATTTTCCGAGCGATGATGATAAAACCGAATGGGCGGTAAAGTGAGATCAAATCTCACTTTGCAACCTTCAGTTTGAGCCTAAAATTTTTCGAGGCGATGATGATTTTTGAGCCTAAAAACTTTTCGAGGCAATGATGAAAACCGAATGGACGGCAAAGTGAGATAAAAATCTCACTTTGCAACCTTCGAATCTGAGCCTCAAAAATTTTCCGAATACTTTTTTTTTAAAGTTTTATAAAAAAATACATAAAACTTGTAAAACAAAAAAAAAACTTGTAAAGGTAAAAAGAAAAAACAAAGTTACACTACCCAACACAAAATACCCCAAGCAGCACCCCCACCACCCCACCTTTTAATATTTTGGCACGGAAACCCATGCACCCAATGATTGGGTGGGAGTGATAAAACCCAAACACCCTCTATATTAAAAACTATGGGGTGCCTCAATAGGAGGACCCCTACTAAATTGTATAAAAAGTTAAAAATCTTAGGCCAATGATAATGGTAAAGTTTGTTGGAAAATTTAGTGCACTTGTGGGAGTAGTTCACATCTGGTTTTGGGTTAGGAGGTACGGAGTGTAATGGTCCCTGAATACCTTGACTCAATAGTGGTTAGTACTGCTAGTGTTGGTTACTACTGCTAGTGTAGTGACTGATGGTTCCTGCTGCTAGTGCATTGGTTCCCTCGCTAGTCTTTGGTTACTCTTGCTAGTGTATTGGTTCCTGCGCTAGTGTATTGGTTCCTACTTGGTAGTCTTTGCGGTGATTAACTTGTAGCTTTGACACATTCAAGTGGGTCATTATGATACCTTTATGACCACGTTTAATTGGTCATGTAACCACTATTTCTATGATAATGGAGGCTTATTATGGGTGATTAATTGGCCGTTAATCACTCATAAAGTCCATTAACTAGGGTTGAGTGTTCTCTACTATATATAGAGATAGATATCATCAGCATGAGATATAGAGAAAAACTAGGAGAAACAAACAGAAAACTAAAACACTTATATGCGCAAGGGTTATTGATTTGTGCCTAATTCAATAACTAACATTTGGTCTTATCCCAGGTAGATATTCATGTAACCCAGGCATATGGTCGAATAGTTTACTGTAGAAAGTGATCACATGATTTCAAGTGATATCCGGTAACCTAATTTGGTCATGCATTGCTACTGATTATCTTACCCTGCTGGGCTCATAACCTCTAACAATCAAAGTAAACTATTTTGTGATAATCAATGGCTGCTGCTGCAATGAAACACATGGCTTCAAACTTTGCCATGCTGGACAAGTTTGAAGGGGTGGACTTTAGGAGATAGCAGAAGAAGATGCACTTGTTGCTTTCAAGCATGAGTGTGGTCTATGTTATGACCACACCTATTCCTGATGATGGGGATGATGCTACTGTGGAACAGATAATGAAGAGGAGCAAATGAGAGAATGATGACTACATTTGCAGAGGCTTAATTCTCAATGGTATGTCTGATTCACTCTTTGACATTTATCATAATTTTGAATCTTCCAAAGAACTATGGGATTCCTTGGATGCCAAATATATGGTTGAGGATGCATCAAGTAAGAAGTTCCTTGTAAGTAATTTCACAAATTACAAAATGACTGATTCAAGACCAGTTATGGAATAATACAATGAACTTCTTGGTATACTTGGAAGGTTTACACAACATAATATGCACATGGATGAGGCTATTTCAGTCTCTTGTGTCATTGATAAACTTCCCCCTTCTTGGAAAGATTTCAAGCATACCTTGAAACATAAGAAGGAGGAGTTAACTCTTGTTGAGTTAGGCAGTCATCTGCGCATTGAGGAATCTCTCAGGGTGCAGGATAATGACAAGCCAAAGAGTAGCAATGCTATTGGTGCATCTGTTTTCAATATGGTGGAGCATAACAACTCCACCAGGTACAATGACAACAAAGGCAAACGTAAACATCATGATAACACAAGGGCATATCCTAACAAGAAGGCAACACCTACTTGTTGGAAATGTGGCAAACCGGTCACATTAAAGAGGATTGCAAAGGTGTTAAGGTTGGTGGTAAAGCCAATGGATCAGGCACTAATGGTTCAGGGAGTGGTGGTTCTACCAACTCACTGAAAGGTCAGAATATGTTTAATAAGTCTTTTCAGATTTATGATGTTACGTGGTGGGTTGACTCTGGTGCAACTGTTCATGTGTGCAAAGATAGAAGCTTGTTCAAGACGTATGAGTCACTGAATGATGGTTCTATTCTTCACATTGGAAATGAGTTAACAGCCTTGGTGCATGGTCGTGGTTGTGTAGATCTTAAGTTTAGTTCTGGAAAGATTGTAACTTTGTTTAATGTTATTCATGTTCCTGATATAAGGAAGAACTTGGTTTTAAGTAGTGTTTTGAATAATCATGGATATAAACAAGTTATTGAATCTGATAAATTTGTTCTATCTAAGCATGGTGTGTTTATTGGTTTTGGCTATTTGTGTAACCAAATGTCCAGGCTTAATATTGTTAATGAATGTGATAATTCAGCCTTTGTGACCACCTCTGACCTGACTGACTCTACCCTATGGCATGCTAGGCTTGGCCATGTACACTATAAAAGGATGCATGATATGTCTAAAGATGGGTTAATCCCTGCATTTGACATGAACACTGAAAAGTGTAAGACTTGCATGTTGACCAAAATAACTAAAAAACCTTTTCAGGGTGTTAAACGTGAAACTAAGCTCTTGGAGCTAATACGATGACACATGTGACTTGCATGCCACTCCCTCTTTGGGGAATAAGAAATACTTTGTGGTATTTATTGATGATGCTTCTAGGTTTTGTTATGTCTATCTGTTACATACTAAGGATGAAGCATTAGACAAATTCAAAGTGTTTAAAACTAAAGTTGAATTGCAACTTGGGTCCCTGATCAAAAGATTAAGGACTGATAGGGGAGGTGAGTACATGGATACCCAGTATTTTTAGTCAGTTGGTATAATCCATGAAACGACTGCTCCCTATACTCCACAACAAAATGGTATCTTTGAAAGGAAAAACAAGGTACTGAAAGAAATGGTTAACTTCATGTTGTCCTATTCAGGGCTGAGTCAAGGGTTTTGGGATGAAGCTATGTTAACGGCTTGCTATTTATTAAATAGGGTTCCTAATAAAAGGAACAAGGTGACCCCATATGAACTCTGGACTAAAAGGAAACCCAACTTGACCTTTCTTAAGGTTTGGGGTTGTAAGGCTGTTGTAAAACTCCTTGATCCAAAGCTTAAAATTTTGGGTGAAAGAGGCATTGAATGCATCTTTGTTGGATATGCTGAGCATTTCAAGGCTTTTAGATTATATGTTATAGAACCTGAAGGATCGTAAATATTATTGTGTTTGATGATTTGGGTGGTCTTGGATGATGGAAATACATGTTAGCCATTTAGAGAGAGAAAGTAAAGAGATGGGTGTTCTTGGTAGAGAGTTGCTTTGTAAATTATCAAATGTTAGATTGAGAAGCACCACCCTTTCCATGGATGGAAGGGGTATTTATACTTACAACTTATACGTCCTCATGTCGGACTGTGGATCAGGCATACAGTGGGTAAAGACCCGTCCTTCCTCCACGGTGTTACACTAAACTATTCTACGCTACAAACTAACTAATAAACTACTAAATAATGTAAATAACTACAAGTCTATGAGCTAACTTATGATAGACTATAATTGGGGTGACCGACACTTTAACAATGAATTTCCAATTCCTAACAATCTCCCCTTAAGGGAGGTCACCCCATGAAATACATTTTGCATCCTAGCATTCTATTCTTGACTTTGTTCTTGAGCTCGTAGACTTCAATTCTTCAATTCCGCAATCTTTGTGCTTAAGTAGCGATTCTTCAAAGTCAGCATTGATTTGTACTTTTAGTGGATGCCTTTAACTGATCCACATCTTTGATGATCTTCAAGCTTTCTTTGAGATCATCAGCCACCGCAAATCTCTCTAGATCACCCTTTATTGTGTTGCCATCATGTGAAGTTGTGACTTTCGGACCGACATGCTCACACTTTTGGATCATGACATCTTTCATCAGAGTAGCGGAAGCTTTACTGGCTCAAGATATTCGCAGCAGCGTAGTAGAAACATAGTATAAAAATATCAGAGCCAGGTTCTATAGATATGCACAAGTTATGATTTCTTCAATTAAGTGTGGATGTTGTGAGCATGCGACTTTGGATTGACTCCTCAATTACGATCACCGCAACCGTCAAATGTACTGCAAACAACAGTTAGCAATAAAGCACAAAGTGTCTTTGATCACTTTCGTTGAATTGAGGTACACGCCCACGGTTCCCGTTGATCGAGACAATCTTGCACTGTGAGCAGGTAGGATTCCTAAGAATCTCCTTGACGGGGTTTCGCGAAATGTTCTAGCTGTTCTCAAACCGAACATCTCAAAGAAGACAATACGGAGTGAGTGAACCGGTAATTGAGATTCATTGATTGATGAAAAATTGATTTGAAAACAATCACGTATTGCTTAGAAGAAAGAGTTTTGCAATACGACGAAGGTTTTATGAGAAAGATCAATTTTCAATCAAAAATACCTTTTGTATTTGAAAAGAATACACATTCGATGTGCTAGAAAAAGAAGAGATTCGCACATCGAGCGGTTTTCAAAGTATTTTTCAATCGAGATACTTTTGAATTTGAAAACGAATACACATTCGATGTGCTAGAGAAAGAAGATTTGCACATCGAAGGTTTTTCAAAAGTATTCGTCAATCCATTTCTGGACCAAGGTTGATTCAAGAATGAATCGCCCATCGTTTCTGTCCGGTTGTCACAAGCTTGATCTTACAAGAAGATCTCACATGTCACCCACCAAGAGCTTGTTAGAGGTTGGCTCTGAAGGATTTCCATCTTCATCGTGAATATTTTCATATCACTTTCGGATGTTACGGCAATACCACAAGGATAATGCGTAGGACTCTCAATATATTCTTACTTTCCACATTGTGTGAAACAGCAAGTCTTCATTAATTTTGTGTCCTAATGAGATATTGTGGATGATCTCTTGGCTCTAGACTCAATAGTGCACATTTGGTTCCTATGCCGGAGACTAGGGAGATGGTCTCCTTCTTCAATATCAACAATCTCTAAGAGAAAGTCGATAAATTATGTCGGTTCCCTGTGAGAATGAAACAAGCCTTTTTAAGAGGAACTTGAGTAGCTTGGGAAGTTTAGTGCAGTGCGTCACTGGGTCCATGACGTCTTGTCTTCAATACCAGTGTTACCTTAGTAAGCACCAGTAGCATATGTATTGAACCTGGTTTCTGCCCTAAGGTTGAATTGATGGAGGGCTATTTCTTTTCACCCTTTTCACATTCATTTATTTTTCATTCTTTAACCCCTTAAGTGCTTACCGAGACTTCATAACTAGAACCTTGTTGGGTTTATTCCAGTACTAGCTCTGTCTCACAACGCACTCTTCTCGTATTCTCATTTTTCTCCTTTTATCATCATACCTAAGGACTATACACTATCTAGTGGATTATCCCTGGGTAGATCCCTCCGGCTCTGGCGGATCGTGGGAACTAATACCTAACCTCACCATCCTTATAACTCCATTCATAAAGTAAAATGGTCGGTTTTTTGGTACAGTTCATTCCTTCTAGAAACCAATTGAAAAATCATTTGGAAAATCAATCAAGGTACTTGTGATATAAAATCAAAGCATTTTGTACCTTAATAGTTTTGATCATTAGAAATGCTCCCCCTCAACATGTGCATATGATCTTGAAATTGTTTAGCACATGGAGGCAAGAGTTCTTTGAAATATTTTCTTTGATCACAATTTTCATAGAAAAAGCCATTTGATTTTCTTTGGTAAATTCTTCCCCTCAATATGTGCGTAGGTTGCAAAACTTTTTATCACATAGAGGAAAGAGTTCTTTTAAGTACTTTCACGATCACACATGCCATAGAGAAAACCATTTGAAAACTCAATCAAGGTACTTTATGTTAAAACATAAAAGCTTTTGTACCTCGATAGTTTATTTTCTTTTGAAATGCTCCCCCTCAATATGTGCTTCAAGATTCGAAAGCGTTTAACACATATGAGAGAGCAACTGCACAATTGAATCAAACAATCACCTTTTATCAAATTTCATTATTAAATCACAAATTCTCCCCGATCAAAAATATCAAATCGTTTGAGATTTTGGATCTCAAGTGATTTAATTAGGTTTAGAAAACATGGAGAATATGTGCTGGTTTAAATACTCATCTTGTTTTGGATAAATGCTCCCCCCTCAACATGTGAATTATGTATATTGAAATTGTTTGGCACATGGAGGCGTGGAGTGCCTTTGAAGGACTAAAACCAATTCCATTAAAAGCAGTTTGAGATTTAAATCACGATTTCTCCCTTGATCAAAACTTTCAAACCAATTGAGATTTGTGATCCCAATTGATTAAAATCATTTAGAAAAGTTTGGGGAAAGACGTGGCAAGATTTAATTTTGAAAAATGACAAATAAGGACCAATTTAAGACATTAAAGATTGTTAGTGTCAGGTATGATTGTTTTAAGAGATCTTTTAGTAAAATAAAACAATTTCACAATCAAACAAGAACAGAAAAAATTTCATTTTGACAGATCTTTGAGTTTTAAAGAAAATCATACCATGACATAACATTAAATCTTTAGATCACCACATTTTAACGTACAAACAGACTTGATAGATGAAATATCGTTTGAAAATATTTAATTTGAAAGCACTTAAGATTTGACAGAATAAAGTCCGGTTGATTTCAAAACTTTGAATCCGATTTATTTTCAAAACAATATTTTTCCATTTTTCAAAACAATATTATTTAAAAGATTGTTTAAAACATGTTATCATCCACTACTTGTCCTGCACAAAGATACGTTAGGTGGTTGAGAGGCTTATGTTGTTGCTGTAGGGCTTGGAAGAAAAACCGCCTGCTGATGCAGTGAGACTTCATACGTTGCATTTTAATGCCAACTGAGGTCAAATTAAGCTTCGTTTCTTCATTTGATGATGAAGAAAACCATCTGCTGATGCAGTGAGACCTCTCACGTTGCATTTTTCCATGCCAACTCTCCATAGAAGTCCAATTAAGCTCCGTTTCTTTATTTGTCAACCCAAGATATAGTTACCCTTTCCTTTTGGCATCCAATCATCTTCAATTGTGAGATCCGGATCGGGAACATTCTTATTTACCAGTATACCTGCATATGTTAGTAGACATACAAACAGATATATGGTGGTCGACATCACCCAAATAGCAATCGACTAATAAAAAGTCAATTCAACATTTCAATCAGATCACATAAGGTGTGGGATTAATGTGTTCATCAATCTATAATCATCTAATCCTAACAATCATATCCTAGGCACCTAGTCCTTCAACGTAGGTTAACATCATTTTTCAGTTAAGCATTTAGGATAGTTAAGAAAGTCCGTTAGATGATGTAAATTTGAAAAACATTCTCCCCCTCAATCAATGCCTCATTTTATGAAAAGATTAAAAGCGCGGAAGTCATTGATTGAGTTTGCAAATTTATGAAAAACTCTGATACTCATTGATTTTCAAGCAACTCATTTACCACCATTTAGATAAAACAAATAATTTTCTGAAGAATTTAAGACGGAAAAATATTTGAGTAGGAACAGCAGTCTTTCGACATACTTTCCTCATTTTGTTTTTAGGATAAGTGCACGAAATTTATGAAAAATGGTTTAGCGCAACACTTTCCTTTCTTTAAAAGTGCGGGTTGCTATCTGAAATAATAGCAAACCATGGTTTAAGCACGGGTTACAGTCTGAAGTAACCGCAAGCCATATTTTGAGACATGTTTTGGAAAAATAATATTTACACCTCCTGCTCGAACTTCATCTATGGTCCCATGCCAATATTGAATGATATTTCTAAGACCGCAGATGTTATCGATACCAGAAGACATGTCTTTGAAAAACAATATTTTTGGTATTTTTTGATTTTTCAATTTTTTTATGGATTTTTGATGATTTTAAGTTTTTCTATTTTGTTTTTGTTGGTTTTATATTTTTGTATTTTGCTTTTTGATATGTATAAACAGATAGAATAGATGATATAGTTTAAGAGGATGATGATACGAGTACCGAGATAAGGATATTGAGCAAAGACGTCGTAGAAGATAGAATTCGTCATCTCTTAAACTTCCACCACCAAAGCTTAGAGGCTCCGAATAGAAGATAGAACATGAGCCTTTGAGAAAGAGAGACTTGGACTTCCCCAAACCGAAAATCCTTATGTTGAGCGATTGAAGCTCTATTTCAAGCTTGCTTTAGCAGTGCACAAAGAAGCACACCATTATCATTGATCCTGCTGCTCCTTTTAAAATAATCACCGTGATTCTTCGTTCGAGGTTATATCATCCAATAGAACAACAGCAACGTATCATCCTACATTAAAATAATCTTCTCAAATTCCTTTTCCACTGAAGTCTGAAGCAATCCATACCAAAAAGTTGTCAAGAGACCACTTCCCCCAAGTAGATGAATTGATGCGTTCAGTCTCTTAGACTATAGCTCATGAACCCGAATATACATATACCCGAAGACAGAGAAACTTATACCATCGAAGTAGCAGATTAAGTCCAATAGCCAAAGAATAACCTCGATGTATACTTTTCTCCACAAGAAAGTGTATGAAGCTCAAGAACCGGCAACCCGAATGCCCAAGAGAGAATAACCGATAACATTGAAGAAGCGGGCCAAATCATCGATTATCTCTGCGGATGACTATCTCTGCGACGTCAACTCCGGAATAAGTGATCATATCTACGAATCACCGATTAAGCACTCAAGTGAAACAAATTGGCGCCCCTAATGTACACAATTTTCTACCACGATGATTGCGATAACATCGAAATCATCACACACTTGTGTACCTCTTTTATCTTCAGAAACTTTCTATTACATCACTTCCCCCACATAGTTGGAAAAATAACACTAAAAGCCTTGATGAGTAAAACCTTGAGTTTCTCTGCGGTCATGACATTTGTCTTCCCGGGATATCTTCAATCACTTAGAAGAATTAAGTTCATCAAGTTTACTCGCGTTTAGGTGCTTGTCTCCTTCCCCTTGCTAGTTTTGACACTTCGTAATCGAAGAAACATTATAAGCCCAAATACTTGAAATTTGTTGAGAAGATCACTTGAAAGATGTTATCGATACTGAAGACATGTCTTTGAAAACAATATTTTTGGTATTTTTTGATTTTTCAATTTTTTTATGGATTTTTGATGATTTTAAGTTTTTCTATTTTGTTTTTGTTGGTTTTATATTTTTGTATTTTGCTTTTTGATATGTATAAACAGATAGAATAGATGATATAGTTTAAGAGGATGATGATACGAGTACCGAGATAAGGATATTGAGCAGCACGTCGTAGAAGATAGAATTCGTCATCTCTTAAACTTCCACCACCAAAGCTTCCGAGGCTCCAGAATAGAAGATAGAACATGAGCCTTTGAGAAGAGACTTTGGCGACTTCCCCAAACCGAAAATCCTTATGTTGAGCGATTGAAGCTCTATTTCAAGCTTGCTTTAGCGGTGCACAAAGAAGCACACCATTATCATTGATCCTGCCGCTCCTTTTAAAATAATCACCGTGATTCTTCGCTCGAGGTTATATCATCCAATAGAACAACGACAACGTATCATCCTACATTAAAATAATCTTCTCAAATTCCTTTTCCATCAAGTCTCAAGCAATCCATACCAAAAGTTGTCAAGAGACCACTTCCCCAAGTAGATGAATTGATGCGTTCAGTCTCTTAGACTATAGCTCATGAACCCGAATATACATATACAGAAGACAGAGAAACTTATACCATCAGTAGCAGATTAAGTCCAATAGCCAAAGAATAACCTCGATGTATACTTTTCTCCCCACAAGAAAGTGTATGAAGCTCAAGAACCCGGTACCGAATGCCCAAAGAGAGAATAACCGATAACATTGAAGAAGCGGGCCAAATCATCGATTATCTCTGCGGATGACTATCTCTGCGGACGTCAACTCCGAATAAGTGATCATATCTACGAATCATCGATTAAGCACTCAAGTGAAACAAATGGCGCCCCAATGTACACAATTCTCTACCACGATGATTGCGATAACATCGAAATCATCACACACTATGTACCTCTTTTATCTTGAAACTTTCTATTACATCACTTCCCACATAGTTGGAAAAATAACACTAAAAGCCTTGATGAGTAAAACCTTGAGTTTCTCTGCGGTCATGACATTTGTCTTCCCGGGATATCTTCAATCACTTAGAAGAATTAAGTTCATCAAGTTTACTCGCGTTTAGGTGCTTGTCTCCTTCCCCCTTGCTAGTTTTGACACTTCAGAATCAGCAAAACATTATAAGCCCAAATACTTGAAATTTGTTGAGAAGATCACTTGAAGTCATTGTGAGAATCAACATGCTGAATAATGTGAACAAGTCTAATTGGGGATTAAATTTGGCTTTTCACTCTCCCCCAATTAGTGCTCTCCCCTAAACCGACAATCTGTTTGATAAATGCCCAGATTAAGAAGAAGTCTTTAGATAATCAAATGCAACTCGTCTTTAGTCTTCTAACATGCGCAGAAAAATGTAGAACCGATCAGACTCGACCTTCTTCAAGATTGTCCAATTGGGAATAGAAAGTCAACATCTTCAACTCACCAAATGCATTCCGTTAACTTATATATAGCAAATCCCCTTAACTCAAATCCCTCCCAATCAAACAAGAACAGAAAGATGTTCATCAAGGAAATCCGCCCTGCAACTGGAAGCCTTTGTCATTCATCACATCAGCTCATGAGAAGATGTCAACTACCGGCTCTTAGAAGAAACTCCATGTAAAGATGACCCAATAAGAAGAAGCTCGGTTCTAACATGAGTTAGGAGCCGTATGACCATATATTCTCAAATATAATTCAACATGTAGAATTATCAAACTTCTTCTCCCCCTCAAGAATTGCATACAAAAAGGCCATTCTTGATTGAATAAGTGAACATTATCCAAATGTAATCTTTTCACACTTCTCCCCCCAAAGGTTGCATATGATGTCGCCATCGTCATTATAATTAAGCAAGTGGAATAAGAGAACAATCAACAGTAGTCCGGTTCACTTGATGACTGAAGCGCATGGAAAAAGCATGAAGCATGTTGATGAGAATGGTCATAATAAGAAGATTTCTCTTCTTCTGAAGATAAAGCGCACTGAAACGTACACTTTTCTTTTCTTTACGCTCTGTTCTCAAGTTTTTTTTAAGTAATGGAAGGGGAGGGGAAGGGAAATCAAAAAAAGGGGCGTTCTTGAGTTTGTTTAAGATGGAAAGGTAGGGGACGGGAAGGTGGGAGGGAGGGAAGGGATGGTCTTTTGAGTGATATTTGGTTCCGTCCAATTTTGGGTGGATTGGGAAGGGAAGCGGGCTTTCAAGATTACAGGCATTAGTTAAATTACCATATTATCCTCAATAATCATGCATGATCTTTATATATTTGACCTACTACACACTAATTTGCGAAATCTGGTTTCATCAAACCCTCATAACAACTACAAAAACAATCACGTAAGTTTTTGCTACATTTAAGCGTTTTTTGCATGTTTTACTTTATTCAATGTGTCGTTGTTTTTTAAGAAGCTTCTAAAGTGATATGATCCATGGTCCATTTGTTTAATTATTAATCGAATGTATTCAGAAAGAATATGATCCATGGTCCATTTGTTTAATTATTAATCGAATATGATAAAAAATTCTTATTCAGAAAGAATGTGATATGATGCATGGTTGTTTAATTATTAATCGATAATGATAAATTTTATTAACTTAACTATGTCAACTGTATTCAGTATATTAAGTGTGTTGAATGTGATTATTAGATGTAGATAAGTGTAGTTACTTCAACTTCTTGTTAGAACTCTGCTCGTTATGTTATCCCTTATGAATGAATTATTGTAATATATAGTGTATATTATCTCAGTGCTTGTTGAATATAGTTAAGATACTGTGTAACTAACGTTTATTGAATACATATCTTATGTTAAAAAGGCTAGTTAGTTATTATGTGTAGACTGTACGGTTTGATAGTAACTATTTGTCTTATGGAAACTTATATAGTTCAAAATAATCACAGTATAGGCTGTTCACAATAGCAACATGGATGTTGATAACTTAATTAGCATGGCGAGAACTCAACAGTTAGCCGTAATTCATGTGGTTTGTTTAGTTGTCGCTTATCTTGCCCTTAGCGAATCTCGTAAAAGAAAATGTGTTAACTTACCTTCTCAAGAATTAAGGTTGCATAGGCAAGCAGTACGGGAAGAGATGTTGCAAGACCTATCAACAAATAACAACAGTCGTAAAATAATTCGTATGAGTGTGGAAGCCCTTAAATTATTGTGTGATAAGTTACAAAATGATGCGGTCTTCGTCAAACCCAGCGGATGTCGGTTGAGGAACAAGTTGCTAGATTTCTGCATATAGTAGGGAATGATTTTAGAACCCGTTTTGTCTCTTGGTTATATCGTCGATCCATATCAGCCACTAGTAAACATTTTCATAGGGTTTTGAATGCAATAATATCTTTAGAAGAACAATATATTAAGCAACCCACTGGTGATATAGTTCAGAAAGAAATCCAAGACAAACCAAGATTTTATCCCTTTTTCAAAGATTGTATAGGGGCTATCGATGGAACACATGTTCGCGTGAGAGTGCCTAATAGAGATGCCCCTAGATATCGTGGTCGTAAAGGATATCCAACAATCAACGTGTTGGTTACTTGTACATTTGATTTGAAGTTCACATATGTTTTAAGTGGTTGGGAAGGCACAGCATCAGACTCAAGAATAATAAAAGATGCACTTACTAGAGATGATAAGCTACTTATTCCTGACAATAAGTATTATCTGGTTGATGGTGGTCTACCCCATAAAAGTACACTCATAGCACCATACAGAGGTGTTAGATATCATCTTAAGGAGTACTCGTCTCGTGCACCTTAGAATCCAAAAGAGTTGTTTAACCTCCGACATTCATCGCTACGAAACTCTATTGAACGCGCATTTGGTGTCTTGAAGAAAAGATTTCCTATAATTAGAAGTACAACAGAACCATTTTACTCATGCGATACACAATCAAACATATTCTTGGCATGTTGTATCTTGCATAACTTTTTACTTGAGGTAGATCGTGACCAAGAAATAGAAGATGAAGTGACACACGAGATGTTAGATGCATCACAAGATGAAGAACTCCATGGTACAAGAGATGAAGATGAGAGGGGTGAACAAATAAGAAACTCCATTGCAGATGACATGTGGAGTGATTATATTTTGAATCCAAACAATGAAATTAACATGTCTATTTAGTGTTTGAATTTGTATTGTCCTTTGAAACAAATATTATCTAGACTTTTTGTTTATTGTGTTTATCATTGTTAGAATAAAATTTATCAAGAATTTTTTGTGCATGATTACTTATTTGTATTTGTAATTTTCTTTCATGTGGATGATATATTGTTTAGTTTTTATATATTGATTGTTCTTAAAAGCTTGTAATAATGTCTCTTTGTTTTATATACATAAAGTAACAATGGGCAAAAGTGATGGAGCTGCCAAACATGCTAATGATGGAGCTACCACGAAGAAGGAGGCATTACAGTGGAATGATGAGATGGATGCTGCATTCATCGAGGCTATGCTTAATGAACAAAATGCCGGGAATAGACCTAACGGGACTTTCTCGTCACATGCATACAATAATATAGTGAAGGCGTTAAGTGATAAGTTTAATATTCCTTTTGAGAAAGAAAAATTGAAAAATCGAATCAAGACTCTCAAAAAGTACTTTACCCAGTTTCATGATGTTTTTAAAGGCGTTTCATTGAGTGGCTATGCATGGAACCCAAGTACCAAGTTAATTGAGGCTGAAGATGAGGTGTGGGAAGCACTCAAAAAGGTATGCTCTATCTAATTCATGTGAAATTATTAATTTTCTTTTACTAATTATGTGTAATGTATAGGACAATCCTGATGCTTACGATTTGAAGAATAAACAAGTTAAATGTTATGATGACATGTATGCTTTGTGGGCAAAAGATAGAGCTACGGGTGCTTGTGCTCTAACTGCTAAAGAGAAAAGAAAGCAACTAAACAATGACCAGCAATCAGAAACAATTAAAGAAATTGATCCCTTTTGTGAGAACAACGGGGTCACTTTAGATAATTTCAACACTAGTGATGATGTCAATATTACATCACCAACACCACAATCAGATAAGCTACCAACTAAATCAAAGAGTAAAAAAAAAAGGCGATGAAGAGGATCCAATACGGAGTAAGATTGCGGACTCTCTTGCAGATATAGTCCATGCTCTAGACAGGAATTCTAAGGTACTTGGTTTATTTAGAATATAGATTAGCAGTAGTATATTGTTTATATATATTATATTGATCTTGTCGTTATCTACTTGTTATGAGGTAATTGAAAACTCTCGCCCACATGTGTATACTGAGGCGCAAATTTACGAAGAGCTGCAGTGCCTTGGTCTTCCTCGCTAAGAAATACACCTAGTATATGTTTTCTTGGACCATCCGGAAAAAACACGTGGACTATTTGGCGTTCCTATGGCAGATAGATTGTTTTATCTGAAAATGTTGATGGAACGAGACGACGACTGAATAAAGCTTGTTCGCTTGTGTTACTGGTGGATGGTGATGTTCGCTTCATTTATGTTTGCTAGCTTTGAATAAGTACTTTTTGAGTTTATGTTTGCTAGTCATGACTACGTACTTTTTGAGTTTATGTTTGCTAGCCATGACTACGTACTTTTTGAGTTTATTTTTGCTAGCTTTGAATATGTACTGGTATGAACCTTTTTTGCTAGGTCACAGATCAGTCTTTACCTGAATGACAGTACCTAATATTGCATGTGAATAATCTATCTTAATATCTGAGTAAAGATGAAGACCCTCCCTTCGTATCCCATGTTTTTGGCGAACATGAATGAGTAAATACAAATCACCAACTCTATTCCTGCATTGAAGATCAATAGTATCACCAACTTTTTATTTGAATGACCTAGCAAAAGAAGTATTAATTGCAGGGGAGTGATACTTAGCAGGCAAAATATGTGGATACATTCAATTTGTACAAACAAGAAGTTTCCTCGATGGAAGAATCCAGTTAGTATTGTAGTTATGCAAGCAATCTATCGTATGTATCCTTATCTATTGTACATATCACGTGTTTTACTATGCTAAGTCGCCACTCCTGGTTCTTCTTCAGTTTACAGTTTTTGGAAAAGAAACTAGCAAAATTTTATCTTTCGTTTATGTTTTTAATGACTAAACTTTTTGTTGTGTCATACATTGTTTTACCTAAGTGTGGTTTAGGGAGTATGTTGTTCATTCTTGAAAAAGCTTTGCCTTGCATAATGACGATGATGATGAATGTAAGAACTGTTTTACTATTCATTTATGAATTTCAATCTTATCGAGATCTCTCTTCTAAAAAGGAAAAAAACAATACACTGGATTTAAATTCCAAACACAAGCAAAACAGCACCACAGATGATAATTCACACCTTTTGAATAACCAATATAGCGACTACTGAAAAGGTAGAAATGAATGTACCCCTATAGTTACAAGTTACAGCACATATATATAAATGAGGGTATATTGGTAATTGGTGTAACTTCCTTTACTTTCCTTGCTACTTTAAAAAAAACTCAAGAACACAAAAATAAATAACCACTTTCTTCCCATCCCATCCCCTACTTTGCCCTTCCATCCCATCCCCTTCCATTCTTTAAATTTTAGACTTGAGAACAGAACGAGGCTTGAACTGTTGTGTTCAAATGTCATAATCTCTCTCTTTTCAAACTCTCTTGGCAAAACATGTAATCACCCCATTATCATTCAGTAGGCTCTTTGTTGTGACAGCTGATGGAGAAAACCCAATATGATGAATTTGACACTGAAGTAAACTAACCCGAACTCGTGACTTAAACTTGCATATATGTAACAAAGAGCAGTGCTGAGACTTCATCCTCCATTGAATCTCTTAGTACTCTATACTCTTCATCCAACCAACCATCAAGTATAAGACGTACATCACCTCTTGAAAATCCACAATTGAATGTGACACTGAGCACTACAACGTAACTCCTTAAAGTGATAGTTATTTTGAGGTGATAAGAGCCAATTCCCCCAAGTGGTAAAAGAAAAGGTAAAAGTCACCCAACAATAACTAGATTTCCAAGTCTTCATTTTTGATAATAAGCTCAAACAAGGATCTTGAAGAATCTTCATCCAACCATCCCCGATACCTTCAGATACTAAGTATACTCGCCCGTGATATTTCACTTCAACCTCAAATAAATAATAGTGAATTATCCCCGTTGTCACATCTTCTGGATAAAAGCTCAAATCTAGCCTCCTTTGAAGTTTTAAGTGAACTCTGATAATGGTTTCATCCTGACCATGGTTAAAAGCACATAACCCCGTAAAACCTTGTAATAGCCAAACTGCCATGAAGAAAATCCAAACACACATCCAATTCATGAAGTACACCTTTTTATCCCTTCTTTGAAGCAGAAACCGTATCACCAGCATCAGATAAGATTTCAACATACACTTTCCATTCTCCAGGATGGTTCTATGATCACGGATTTTACAATTCTATGGTTTAAACAGAAATAGTTTCTTCGGCGATTTTACAAAACCAAGAATAAACCATAAGATAGATCCGAAATGCACTTAACAATTACGAGGATGGTTCCATTGCCACGGGATTTTACAAGTCTATGATTTAAACCGAGAAATAGATTCTTTCGCGGGATTTTACAAAATCAAGACAAAACCATAAACAATGTCAGCTTGAATGTGTAATGACAACTTTGGTTTTGGTGAATATCTGTTTTAGGGGAACATGCAGCGGTTCATCAGTGGTTCATTATCCAACATCATCAACCATCCAATAAACACTTTGGTAAACACATCATTCACGATTTAAATTTGCTATTGTAGTGACCACATGGAGAAGTAAACCCGATATAACAAACTTGATCATGAAGTAGAATTCCCCAGATTTGTTACTTAAACTTGTATTAATCCTCGTGAACAAGAAACGGTGTACCCAATGTACAAAACCTCTTGACATTCTCAACTGAGTGAGACACCGAAGTGTTAGCTACGTTGTGGGTTAATTGAGAAAGAATCACAAACGCAACTAAATAGCCAAGTCTTTATCACCCTCTATAAAAGCCCAAACAAGTCATCTTCGCGGAAGGGTAGAAAGAAAGAAGACGAAATAAGTAAACGCGCCTGGAAAATCTCACTTCAAATTCAAATGAGAAATACCGAATAAACAACTCCGAAGTCCACATTGTTCAACCATCAACTCAAGCCGTAACATAATAAACTCCGTGAAAATGTATAAACCAAGGCGCATACCCCAATCATACCAAATCACATCAACAACACTCATTATCACAAGTCATCGATAAATCTCATATCACACCAATCTCATTATCGTCAAATCACTTCAACATATCACAAATTGCAGCCCAAGTGTGTGTGATTCATGAGAACAATTAATCATCCCAAATTGAAGCCCAAATCTTCAACTAACTATAATTGGTCCATGAATAAAATATCACTTGAGACCCGACTCATATCCATTTCTCAAACAGATAAGATCCAATAACAAATCATTAAACTCGGTCAACATAATCACCCAATACCACTCAATTTTGGACATAAAGACTCAATACATTCCAATTTAGATCTTTTAATCAAGTTTACATAGCTTACGTTTTAGTCCATGATACTATCCCAAGCATTCTATCCAAAGTAGTAGAGATAACGTTTGATATGAATACTATTGGAATAAGCGCGAGCATCACATAACCACGAAAGAATAACATGGCCCAAGTGAGATACCCAAGCCCGTAAGTCGGCTAACAAACAACACGGTCCAACTAATATCTCTAAGGCCCAAGGAGATAGCTATGTACACGGTCCAAAAGACATAAACCCGTGAAGCCCAAAACAAAACCCCTAATCTCACTAACATTCGGTCACTACACAACCCTAATCCCATGGATATATAAAGCCCTTATCACTCATAACCCTAATAATCCTCATAATATTAATGCCTCTCTTCCTAACTTATCTCATTCTTAACCCTAAAACTTCTCTATCAAATATTCAGCCACCATCAAAACTCTCTTCCTTCACAAATAATTTCCGCCCCTTTCACATGTATACCCTAAAAAACAATATCAATCTCCTGTACTCCACGCAGCATAATTAAAACCGTCTCAACACATATCAAATCATGACCTCGCCACAGGGATGGCTCGAGGTATAATTGACGCCATAGGGATGGGTTCAAATGATGAGAGGGCATCGAGATCTAATAACGAGAACAAAGGTAGGTTACTTTACGGTTCATTTTGTTTTTGAGTTTTTAAAAGGAATCAAAAAAATGAGTTAACAAAGTTGTTAAAATCATTTCTTTAAATTCGAATATAGTCACAAACAATTTGATCTATGAAGTTATGATAATTTCGTGTTAAAGACTCTAGATAGTCTATGATGTTTCCTTTGAGAACCACGAAAATATTAACTGAGATCAAGTAATTAAGTTCGGATGTTTTCATTTGTTTAGATCAGTGATGAATCTTTATTTCGTAAGACCTTAAAGTGTCTTTGTGTACGTTAGTACCACACGAAAAAAAGGTAAACTGAGGTCACGAATAATCAAAACAATGTTTCCCTTTTTGTATTTCTTATCGTGCATCAAGTATTAGATATTTGAGTCTTGGATCTATGATGGTGTTATTTTGTGTGTTAAGACCCAAGATGGTCATGATGATAACATAGTATACCACGAAATTAGAACAGAGATCTTGTTGTTAGAGGTTGAGTCTTGGTATTTGGTAGTGTTGAGTCATGGTTTTGTTTGACTGATATTTGGTATTGGATGACTGATGATGGTTTTGATGAGCCTGATGTTGATATTTGGTATTGCTGATAACGTGTATAGACTGATGTTGGTCATGGTTTTGTTTGAGTCAATCTTTCATCTTCATCTCATTCTTTTATGTCAAGTCGCTACATATTACAACTCGCTAGGTCAAGTTGCTAGGTCAAGTCACTATAACAGCTTCATGACAAGTCGCTACATAGCAAATCGCTAACTTGTTAAATAACAAGTCGCTACATGAGATTCATAGTATCTGGACATGTTTAGAGACAACTCGCTACGACTTGTAAAGACAAGTCGCTATACAAAAATGCAGCACAACTCGCCACCAAGAATATGACCAGTTATTTATTGAACAGTTTCAAACCCAGAAAGAGGCACCTAAAAAGATATACTTTTTACCCATTTGACCACTGTTTGAACTTTAAAATCTGACCATATTGATACCAACCCCAGAAATCTGCATAAAAATATATCATTTTGACCTATGTTTGACTGCAAATATGACTGTTTGACCACCATAACTATCACAGATTTGGTACAAGCGACAATAAGATAAAATACAAAGTTGTTTGGACAAAAAAATTGACACAATCCAGATGTATAAACCATTTTCAACCATGACTATTTGACCAAAAGAGGATACTAAAACATGTAAAAACTGTTAACCACAAGTATACTCGAAAAAAACAGTTTTCCGACCATCACAAAGTACCAAAAACAGCATAAAAACATGTATCGAAACCACAATAAATCATCAAAACACAACAACCTGGCTCTGATACCATTTGAAGGATCGTAAATATTATTGTGTTTGATGATTCGGGTGGTCTTGAATGATGGAAATACATGTTAGCCATTTAGAGAGAGAAAGTAAAGAGATGGGTGTTCTTGGTAGAGAGTTGCTTTGTAAATTATCAAATGTTAGATTGAGAAGCACCACCCCTTCCATGTATGGAAGGGGTATTTATACTTACAACTTATACGTCCTCCTGTCGGACTATGGATCGGCGTCTGATGGGTAAAGACCCGTCCTTCCTCCACGGTGTTACACTAAACTATTCTACGCTACAAACTAACTAATAAACTACTAAATAACGTAAATAACTACAAGTCTACGAGCTAACTTATGCTAGACTATAATTGGGGTGACCGACACTTTAACATTGAATTTCCAATTCCTAACAAAACCTAATAAATATATTTCAATTAACTCAATAATTGAATCAAGGGATGCAATTTTTGATGAGGGTAGATTCTCATCAGTACCTAGACCAAGTCAAAGGATTTCTAATGACATTGGTCTATCAGAGGTCCCTAATAAGGTCCCTGATGAGGTTGTGGTTCAACAACCTGAACCTATGCTCAGAAAGAGCAAAAGGTTCAGGAATTCAAAGTCATTTGGACATGAGTTTGAAATATATTTAATTGAAGGAACTAGGGATGAGGTCTATGACCAATACTCCTATTGCTTCATTGTTGAGGATGATCCCAAGACATTTGAAGAAGCAATGAAGTCCCAGGATATTGCTTTCTAGAAAGAAGCAATCAATGATGAGATGGATTCCATCATGGGCAACAACACTTGGGTGTTGGTTGATCTACCACCTGGATGCAAACCTTTGGGTTGCAAATAGATTTTCAAAAAGAAAATGAAGGTAGATGGAACTATTGAAAAGTTCAAAGCTAGACTAGTCATTCAGGGCTTTAAAAAAAAGTTAGGAATAGACTATTTTGATACTTATGCCCCTGTGGCTCGTATCAGTACCATAAGACTGTTGATTTCTTTGGCATCAATTCACAATCTGATTATTCGTCAAATGGATGTGAAAACAGCTTTCTTAAATGGTGAATTGGATGAGGAGGTTTATGTTGATACAAAAGTTGGGCGTTCCTTGTTTGCACTCCGGTTCCCGTATCAATTAGATCTTAATGCTTGAGACCTGCGCACTAAGAAAACAGAAAACACCGTTAGGCTTACCGTGGGATTTTCTCCCATGATTATCCTCCGGCGTGAGAGTAAGTAATAGGTTTTAGGGTTTAGTGGAGAGTTAGGGTTTGAGACCGTACCTTTTAATAAGGGCTGGAATGCCCTTTATATACACACGAAATCCTTATTGGTTTCTTGTTCCCCAACCTTCGGCGTATCCCGCCTAAGTCAGTCATTGAATACATATCTCCAAAAATAAGAGATATCCGATATCCCAAGCCATAAATAACTTTGGGTTTGGGCCTTCGTGAGCCCAATCCGTTACCGGGTTAGCCCAGTCGTACTGGGCTCGCTAGTAGCGGTCATTGGTCGGGTTTGTGACCCGAGTGCGGACTATACGTCATCATGTCCCCCCAGTCTAGTATGCGCATGGTCAAACCCGCGGATGCTAGACTAACAACTGTAGCCAACAGATGCTTCAAGGCATAGTGAAGAAGTGTCAAAGGGTGTCCACCTAAAAGAAAGATATAGTGCATCCAGTTAAATTAGGTCAAATATATGCCTCGTAAAACGTGGGAAAGTAACTGGAAAATGTGTCATGTCAACATATCCTATCTACACATTTAGAGATAGTGGGGTCCACGTGTCGATCATCGCGTGGATGTAAAACCCTATATAAACTTCCGCCTCCCTTTTACTGTGATTATCACAGTAAAAATCATTTCCGCCATTGTTAAAAAACTCAAACTATCAACCAAGAAACCCAGAAAATTTTCAAGGTAATAAGCGTGCGCATTCATAACCTCGATTATGGTTCTTGGTTTAAGTGACTTTGCATCCGATATAACCGAGGATGAACTTCGTGAATTTACTTGATTATTATATCCGCTTGCGCTGCATCCGGTAGTTCGGGATCTTGCGGTGTCGATAGCGATTTCCACGAAGGAAAGTAGGGGTATCTGGCGCGTTTTTGATTCTGAATCAACGTGTGCCCATCTCCTTATTCTTGTGCGACGTATTAAATTACTATCGGCTACACATATCCCAACTTCACTGTATAGGTGCAGCAAAAATAATAAACTTCGAGGTTAATTGCCGTTTGTTGGCGATTAACCCCACTATCTATCTCTTCCGCGCGTTTTACCATACGACGTGGTCAAACGGGTGGGTTTTATTTGCTAAGCGCTCAGGACGGCTGCAATGTTACACTGAGAAACTAGACGCGCTTAGGAATTGGAGAGAGAAATTTTTTTGGGTGGATAAGGCGTTGTTCCCACAGAATTCGGCTTATACCGAGGTTCGCCTCTTAGAAGGATGGCGCCCTCCCCGAACATACTGTAGCGGATGCTGCGGAAACGATAAACGCCAATCGTATTCCCATCAATTCCTATCCGGAGGAATTTTTAGTGCACATGGGCATTAGTCGCAACTATTTCGATAGTCCTGACGAGGTGCCAACCTTCCTAGACGAGGATGACCAGGGTGGGTGCTCGTCCTTCCTACTCCTTTGCTTTATTAGTGTGAGCCTTTCTTTTTACCTTTATATTTTATATAACTCTTGTATTTGTTTGTTTCTTGCTGCGCAGAGATGGATTTGTTCAGCGTTGTCCATTTGGCAAAGCCCGCCAAATTCTTGTGGGGTGCGCCTACGAGAGAGAAGAATTCCCATTTGGATACTACTGCAGGCGCACCACGGAATGAACATGGAGGAATCTGGGGGTGGTTCACCCGTTGTGCTGGAGGCGACCCCTCTACAAAGCGTGCCCAGCCCTAGGGTACCTTCCCCTTTAGTGGAGCCGTCATACACAGATATAGCGGAGAGCATGGAAGACCTCGATGCAGAGACAGAGGAGGCAAGCCAAGGGCTAAAGCGCAAGAGAGCGCTTGGTGGTGATGGCACAAGCTCATCTAGGAAAAAACGTCATGTCATTCTTGACGTGGAGTCATCATCAGATGATGCTTCCCCCCGCTCAAATGAGACTGCTCCCCCCAAGTAAGTATTGTCGCCAAATCGCTTATCTCATTTTCTGGGTGTGTTATTAATTCATTTATCTTTGCGTGCAGTATTGAAACCATTGGGTTTACTTCTGAGCATTCTGTGGAGTCGCATCCCAAGGCGAGTCCTATGCGATGACCCTCCTATTCCAAGAACCAGCGCCGATCCATTGGCGGTGGGGATGTGCCAATGGACCAACTTGTTGAGGAGCTTAGTTTGGGCTGCTGCACCGGCTTCATTGGTCACGCACTAAAGTCGGTATGTTGGGAGAGTAGCGAGCCTTGGAAGGATGAACAAGTTACGTTGCTAGAGGCACGTTTGGCTAGTACCTAGGATGAGGTAGAGGCGGTGGCGAGCTCTTATTCCTAGAAGCTTGCTGAGGAAAAGATGGCGTTGCTGACCCAAGTGAGCCAGGAGCGTGCTGCGTTAGAAGAGTACAAGGCTTCTTGCATCTGGGCTGTTAATCATTTGAATAAGGGGAAGGATGAGCACTTCTCTCGGTTGGTAAAGTTTCGTGAAGCTATGGATGGAATGCTGAAGGAGCAGGAGATGAAGCTGCGCAAGCTCAGTATTGAGTATGATGAAGAGTTATATCCTCGCTTGTTTCCTCCATTGTTGGCGCATGTGGCTCATTAGCCATGGTTTGCGCCTTCTGCGCTCACTACTTTGGAGTCCGGGAGGTGCCGACACCTTTGGGCGGTTGTTCGGTCTTGCGTTGGCGCGTGGTAAGCGGAGGCGATAGAGGAACTTCATGAGGTGGCCTTTTGAAGGTGCACATCGCCCAGTGCACAGTTATAATGATCACGCTTATGATGATCTCGTTCTTTGCAATGGAAAAGATGAAGATATTAGAGCTTCCTCATATTGCCCAAGCGGGCGTGACCGGGACTATCCATAGGCTTGATTATGGAGGGTTGACTTTGGCTCGCCACCGTCTTGATGGTGCGAGGCAGTAGGACTATTTTTGAAGCTGATGAGTCACAACCCAGTGCCCATTTTGCTCGCCCGCGACATCTTGAACCCTTTCGCACTTGAGAAGGAAATTCCTTTGAAGGAATCCTTAGAAGCTCATGCTACGAGGCTTGCAAAGAAGAAGGGTGTTAAGGGAAAGGCCATTTTGTGTGGTCTTGGCGCAGCGCATCTTCCTAGATCTGACGGGGTACCTGTTAGTGTTGCTACGGTATCACGCCAAGATTCTGATTCGTTGAAGAAGCTAAAAGAGGTTGGGGACGTTGCAAGCCATGTGGAGAGCTCATCTCTTAGGCGTTATAATAGTATGTAGGTTATATCTTCTTTGTAAATATCCCTTTGTAAGAACTCGTTGTCCTTAATAAAATTTTCCTTTTATTGAATGCGTGTTGATGTGGTTGCGACTTATAATGTTTGTACTCAGTTATCCGTCTTTGCATAAAAAACATACTTGTTGTCTAAGTATCAAACTGTTACATAAGCGCGAAGAATATAAGAAGTCCATAATCATGTATGAAAGTCATGACCTATCGTACTTGAAACATAGTGTCTAAGTACTTGTATCATAATCGTGTATGGTGTGATATGCAGCGTACTATAAATATCATATCTAGGAGTCAAGAGTCTTGATTCTTAGTTTGTTAAACGCGCACAGTATGCATTGTTGTGCATCCATCGTGGAATGCGCACTGAACTTATTCCAGCGTCTTGAAAATAAGGTGTTTAACAAGGATGCATGATCCAATGTTGATGGGTTTGTAACCCTCTTACTCAACGAGTTATTTAGTAGGTTTACTCATCCTTTGCACCATCGTGGGTTTAGTAAGTGCATGCATGCCATGTAGGCAAAAGATAATATAACAATAATGTTGAAACATAAATATTATGTAAATAACAAATGGAAATGTGTCGCGAGTTAGCTAGAAACCATGACGTTTATTAATACTTGCAAGTTTTGTAAAAGAAAAAAGACATTTGCCTAAGTAAAACATAATGTAAATACGGATATTTATTGAGCACTATACTAAAGTGCGGGAGTATCCGTGTCTTTGGTCGTAACCGTTCCTAGAGATAGCATCGTTTGAGATTGCGGATGTTCCATGTGCGTGGTAGCTCGCGACCATCCATGTCACGCATGACTTATGCGCGCCTTTTCCTAATGCTTCAATGACCTCATAAGGTCCTTCCCACTTGGTCCAAGTTTTCCTGTATCCTCTGCGTGGCTCGCATCATTGGCGCGATATCTGAAGTCGCTTTGAGTGCGAATGAGGCGCTTGAACTTTAGCATCGTAGTATCCCTTCATTTTGACTTAGCTCTCGCCTCACATATAGTCAAGCGCTCGCGCCTTTCTTCCAACAGGTCCAAGTCAATATGCCGTTCATCGTCATTGGTTGTAACATTAACTTTGGCAGTGCGAATAGTTGGCATCCCGATTTCGGCTGGTATGACGGGTTCTGTCCCATAGACAAGAGAAAAGGGAGTATCTCCCGTACTAATTTTGATTGAAGTGCGGTGCGCCCACAAAACATGCGATAGTTCCTCTACCCACCTTCTTTTGTGTTTGTCTAAGCGTGCTTTAATTCCTTCACCTAGACTATGATTTGCGCGCTCGACCAAACCATTTGTTTGTGGGTGTTTAACTGACGCGAAGTGTTATGCAATATTTAGTTTCTCGCACCATTCCTTGAAAGGGTTTTCACAGAATTGTTTTCCATTATCCGAGATGATTTCCCGGGTCCGAAGCGGCATACAATATTTTCCTAACAAATCGTTTTACACAGTTACTGTGATTGTCGCGACCACCTTTGCCTCAATCCATTTAGTGAAATAGTCTATAGCCACTATAAGGAATTTCAATCCCCTATTTGCAGCAGGGAAGGGGCTGCAATGTCGATACCCCATTTATAGAATGGCCATGGCGGCGTAATAGGTGTTAGCTCTGTTGTGGTTGGCGTGGAATAGGTTTGTGAACTTGGCGATCGCCACACTTTCTTATTAAGTCCCGCGCGTCACGGTGCATCGTGAGGCCAATAGTATCACGACCGTAAGCGCGCGCCAACGGACCGTGGTCACGAGTGCATACTATATGAACCGGCGTGGATCTCTCGAGTCGTGTCTGCTTGAAGTGGTCCGACACATGAAGCCATGGTTGTAGAAATGAGCGCCGATATAGTATACCGTCCGAAGTTCAAACCTACGTGATGTCGCCGTACTCGTCGGGCGTCCTTCTTCTCTTGGGGCAATACGCCCTTGCTTATAAACTCAGCGATTAGGGTCATCCATGTAGGACCTTGTTCCTCTATCACCGTGGATATCTCCATCTCGAGATGGACTTGCTCTTGAGTTTCCACCAATACTTGTTTTGTGGTCTTGTAAGCTTGTGGATGCAATCTTGCTCGGTCATCTACCTTCTACATTTTCCCTCTAGGAACTTGTTTGATGGTAAACTGTCAAAGCCACGGATTAGGGACTTCGTCTTGTCGAGTATTGAATCATGTTTTCCTCTTTAGCCACATACTACGCCCACACATGGTTGGCTACTAAATGGGAATCCACATTTGCTTCTAGGTTGCGTATGCCCATTCGAGTGCAATCGTAATCCGACAATTAGGGCTTCATACTACGCCTCGTTGTTCGTGGTGTGAATTCAAAACGCGTGCGTAAGTGAATTCCATTCATACGGACTCGTGAGGATAAGGCTGCGCTGACCCGTCCACGCATGAAGATCCATCCGTAAATAGGATCCATGGTTCTTGCGGTTCCACCTTGCTTTGTGAAGGTGCCTCGTCGATGTCGGTTTTCGATGATGAAGTCTGCTAGTATCGCCTCTTAACCGCGATCGTGGTGCATAGGAGATGTTATGCTCACCTAGAAACACACTCCACGTAGTCGTCCGATGCGTCGGGTTTGGAGATGATTTGCTTGATAGGTTGATGCGTGATCACCGCTATTGGATCTTTGAAAGTACCTTCGCGACCATTTGGCGGCGAATACTAATGCCAAGACCAACTTCTCCATTGCACTATAGTTAACCTCCGTTTTCTTGGCGCTTTGCTTACAAAGTATAACGGTGTTTGTACTAAATCACATACATCGGTAGCACATGATTGCTCCATTAGTCGCGAGATAAGTACATAATTAATTCTTCCCACAGGCGGGCGCGACTAGCGTGGGGCGCTGCTAAGTGTTGTTTAAAATGTATGAAAGCTTCTTACCTTCCGTAGTCGGTGAAAGTCTCCTTTTTGTACACTTCTTGGCGTTTTGAAGAGGGGAGTGACTTGTTTGTTGATTTGGACAAGAATCTATTCAAACCGGCCGGTTTTCCGTTTAGAGATTGGACTTCTTTCAGCGTGCGTGGTGAAGGGAGTTGGATGACGACCTTCGTTTTTTTGGACACGGTTTGATGCCATCGGGCTCTATCAAATATCAGGAACATGCCTTACAGCGCCAAAGTGCATTTCTTGGGATTTAGCTTCATGTTGATCTTTTTTAGTGTCTTAAATGTTTCCTCAATGTCGCGCACCAATTCATCTTCCGTATGGCTTTTTATGACAATGTCATCAACATAAACCTCTAGGTTGCGGCCCACTTGCTTTTCAAATGCGTTGTCCACCAATCGCTGGTAAGTGGCACTTGCATTCTTCAAGCCAAAGGGCATCTTAGTGTAACAATAGACGCCTTGGCTTGTATGGAAGGCCGTTTTTTCTTCATCTTCTTTAGCCATCTGGATTTTGGTGGTATCCTTTGTATGTCCAAGAAGCATTTAAGTGGGTATCCACACAAAGATTCTATCTTCGATCTATCTACGGTAGTGGGTAGCGATCTTGTGGACATGCTTTGTTGAGATCCGTGAAGTCCACGCACATCCGCCAACTACTGTCGCTCTTCTTGACCATCACTTGGGTTGGAAAGCCAATCATGGTAATAGACTTCTCTCATGATACCTGCATCCACAAGTTTATGTACTTACGCGGAATTTCTTGTGCGCGTTTTGGGGCATGGCGCGCTTCTTACGTCGTCTTGGGGGTATCCTTGTCGGATTCTCAACTTTTGTTACGTAATCGAGCGTGGTACACGGTCATGTGCTTTGGTTCCCATGCAAAGATATCCAAGTTCTTTTGCAAGAGTGCGCTACACAACGCCTGCCGTTATCGAGATAGCGATCCCCGATCGATACTTCTTGCTCTAGGTAATCGGGATGAATGCGACCCTCGGGTTTGGCACTTTAGTTGCTTGTATTGTTTTGGAATGTGTGCGTCTCATGTAATTGTGTTACATTCTCCGGTGGTACCGTGGTGTTGTAAAGAGTAATAATGCCTCCTTCACAGAATTTGAGCATCCCATGTGATGTAGATGCGATGCTAGCAGCGTATGGTGAAATCCACGGTCTTCCAATAATACCATTGTATGGCGAAGGGATTTGATCACCATAAAATTCATCCAGTATCGTGGGTGTTCCTTATTACCAACATTGACTAGTAGGCGTATTTGCCCCATGGGCCATATCTTTTCTCTGAAAAACCGATCAACGACGTCATGGCCGGGACTTAACTAACTTATATCTCGGTCGCGATCGTTTGAAACAGTGTTCATACATTATATCTGCCGATGCTCCTCCATCAACATACATGCGGTGGTTTTCGTGACCCCCTGCATTAATTTCAATGGTGAGCGGTTCTACCACTGCGTTGTTCGCAACCATGGGGGGGAAGGAGATTTCGCTTCCGCGGGAAAACTTTTGGCGATCTTCTGCCTAGTCATTCGCTGCCATGATTGTATCATGTAGATGGTATCAGCCTTATCTTTGGGTACTTCTTTCTTGTTCTAGTCTTTTGCTTATCTTTCCCCTCCTTGATGTTTTTAACCAAATGGTCCAATCTGCCTTCTTTTACTAGCTTATCGATTAGCTGGCGCAATTGGACACACTCATTGGTGGTGTGGCCCTTCTGTCCATGGTAGTCGCAGTATCCGTTCCCCACGTGCCGATCGTCTGGGGTGCGCATTGGTGGGGGCCTCGAGAAGTTCGCGCCTTTCGTCGCGAATATCTCCTTTGGAGTCTTGGTTAGCGGGGTATATTTGTCATTATCTCGTCCGCTCCCTCGGCGCGGTAGTTCTTGTTGCGGTTGCTACTACGGTCAATGGATTGTCTCAGTCGTTTGTTCTTGTGACCTATAGTTTGAGTAGCCTTTCTGCTATCCATGACGGCTTCTCCTTGGATAAAGGACATTGTGCACTTCATAAGTTCATCAAAGGTTTGGGGAATCTTGTCGTTCGATATTTTGATGAGTTACGGGTTATTGATCCGTTCATGAATCACGAGATCTTTAGTATTTGGGACATGCCTTGACATGTATGCACTCATCTTTGTAGCGCTCACATAAGCGCTTGTAGATTCCCACTGCTTTGTTTTACCACAGCAAGTTCGGCGGGGTTTTGGCGCCTTCTTCCTTTGAGTGAAGTTCGGTGAAACGCCTTCCGTAAGTCTTCAAAGCCATCAATGCTTCGCGTGGAAGCTTCTTGAACCGATTTCGCGCATTTCCCACTAATGTGGAATTGAACATGTTTCACCATACAGGTTGTGGCCAATTTTCGATGGTAGCAGCTGATTCGAAAATTTTTAGGTGATCGTCCGGATCACTGTTCCATCGTAGGTTTTCACATTGGCGGGCATGCGCCTTCTTATCTTCGAGAAATCAGCGATGCGTCGAGTGAGCGCATCCGCTTTTAGCGGCGCGGGGAAGAGACATATCTTCCTCCTCACGGTCGCGATATCTTACCTGGACTTCGGTGTCTGTTTGTTGTCCTCGTTGTCAGGAATCACGGAGGGCGAGCCTCCCCTCCTTTGGCGCTTGCGCCAATTATCCTCGGAATCCGAGCTTGAAGAGTTTACAATTGGGGAGTGTCGTCGTCCAAGTCAGTCATGGACCATGCGGCTACCAAGCCTAGCGTGGACATTGGTAAGCCGTCCTTCCTCTTCGTGTTCTTCCAGATGCTGCAAGTCAGCTGCTTCATCGTTCTCAACTCTCCTCCCAATCCTGGTAAACATTGAGGGCCGGCGGCTATCCTTCCTGCGCCTCTCCCTCTGATGACGCGATGGGGATGTCTCATACTATGTGTTGAAGTTTAGTCGCGCTTGCAGGCTCTGACTCGACCTCTTTTTTGCCTCCTCTTGCATGAGGGCAGCCAAGGTTTCTTAGTTTTGAGACACGAAGTCACTTGGCGCTAGTTGGTAGCGACTCCTTCTAGCGCGGTGTCTGTTTCCACATCTGGACTCTGTTTGGAGGCGCGCTGGCGCTTTTGTGAGGTCCTTTTAAAGTCTTGATTGCGGGGGAGTGGTAAAAGGGTGCGTGGTGGATCTTCTGTTGGTTGTTGTTGTGGTGGCATGGGTTGTCCCGTGCATGGTTCCACCGGGAAGACGGATTGGGCGACCCTTTGGTTTCTATTCGTCTTGGTTGTTCGGAGGTTTGTAGAGGTGATCCGCTTTCTTGCTTCTTCCTTGTAGGTCACTGTCGATCGTGACTTAGGTTTCCTTGCTTTGTCATTCTAGTCCTTAGTGATTGGTCCCACGGATGGCACCACTTGTTGATACAAAGTTGGGCGTTCCTTGTTTGGACTCGGTTCCGTATCAATTAGATCTTAATGCTTGAGACATGCGCACTAAGAAAGCGAAAAACACCGTTAGGCTTATCGTGGGATTGTCTCCCACGATTGTCCTCCGGCGTGAGTAAATGTCGGTTTTAGGGTTTAGTGGAGAGTTATGGTTTGAGATCATACCTTTTAATGAGGCTTGGAATGCCCTTTATACACACGAAATCCTTATTGGTTTCTTGTTCCCCAACCTTGCGTATCCGCCTAAGTCGGTCATTGAATACATATCTCCAAAATAAGAGATATCCGATATCCCAAGCCATAAATAACCCGGGTTTGGGCCTTCGTGAGCCCAAACCGTTATAGGGTTAGCCCAGATCGTCTTGGGCTCGCTAATGTGGTCATTGGTCGAGTTCGTGACCCGAGTGCGGACTATACGTCATCGGTTTATATGAACCAACCTTAGGGCTTCATCTTGCCTAGCAATAAAAACAAGGTGTATAAACCGATTAAGTCTCTTTATGGGCTAAGCGAGCACCTAAGCAATGGCATCAAAATTTGATGAAGTGGTTTTGTCTAATGGTTATTTACTTAACGGTCGACAAATGTGTATATAGCAAATTTGATGAAACTGGTAAAGGAGTCATCATTTGCCTATATGTTGATGACATGCTGATCTTTGGCACTGACCAAAATCAGGTTGACCTGAAAAAGAAATTTTTGTCATCAAGGTTCTCCATGAAGGACATGGGGGAGGCTGATGTTATACCCCTTTTTATGCTATCCTAGTGTGATTTACTCAACTTCGCCCAATAACCCAATACCTTCTTCATATCAACTATTGCCTATGTCTTATATGAAATAATCTTTATTCTTTTGGCAGTCAACCATTATCTCGTGTAACAAAAGAAATGAAAGGAACGCTGGTTATAACATATTTTAGTTTCATTTTGTACCAATTAATGCACTCAAAAACCTAAGATACTGATCATATGCTCTTTGACATTTAGTATAGATTCTAAAAAATCTTCAAAGGAAGTGCTTTTATAGTTTCATCATGCAAATTAGTAATTAGTCTAGGCACAATAGTTATTTGCATAATAAAGTATTTATAGAAAAAACTCATATAACACATATCCATAATAAAGTATTCAAGGCTTTTAGATTCTATGTTATAGAACCTAATGAATATATTTCAATTAACTCAATAATTGAATCAAGGGATGCAATTTTTGATGAGGGTAGATTCTCATCAGTACCTAGACCAAGTCAAAGGATTCCTAATGACATTGGTCTATCAGAGGTCCCTAATAAGGTCCCTGATGAGGTTGTGGTTCAACAACCTGAACCTATGCTCAGAAAGAGCAAAAGAGTCAGGAATCCAGAGTCATTTGGACCTGAGTTTCAAATATATTTAATTAAAGGAACTAGGGATGAGGTCTATGACCAATACTCCTATTTCTTCATTGTTGAGGATGATCCCAAGATATTTGAAGAAGCAATGAAGTCCCAGGATATTGCTTTCTGGAAAGAAGCAATCAATGATGAGATGGATTCCATCATGGGCAACAACACTTGGGTGTTGGTTGATCTACCACTTGGATGCAAACCTTTGGGTTGCAAATGGATTTTCAAAAATAAAATGAAGGTAGACGGAACTATTGAAAAGTTCAAGGCTAGACTAGTCATTCAGGGCTTTAAACAAAAGTCAGGAATAAACTATTTTGATACTTATGCCCCTGTGGCTCGTATCAGTACCATAAGACTGTTGATTTCTTTGGCATCAATTCACAATCTGATTATGCATCAAATGGATGTGAAAACAGCTTTCTTAAATGGTGAATTGGATGAGGAGGTTTATATGAACCAACCTCAGGGCTTCATCTTGCCTAGCAATGAAAGCAGGTGTGTAAACCGATTAAGTCTCTTTATGGACTAAAGCGAGCACCTAAGCAATGGCATCAAAATTTGATGAAGTGGTTTTGTCTAATGGTTATTTACTTAACGGTCGACAAATGTGTATATAGCAAATTTGATGAAGCGGTAAAGGAGTCATCATTTGCCTATATGTTGATGACATCTTGATCTTTGTCGACCAAAATCGAGTTGACACGAAAAGGAATTTTGTCATCAAGGTTCTCCATGAAGGACATGGGGGAGGCGATGTTATCATTGGTATAAGGATTAAACATGAAAGTAAAAAATTTCTATCTCTCGGTCTCATTATATTAAGAAGGTGTCGAGAAATTTAATTACTTTGATTGTACTCCGATGAGTACACCTATGAATACTTGTGAGAAGTCGATGCCTAATAAGGGCAAGGCGTATCTCAACAGTATTCTAGGGTAATTGGCGCCTAATGTATGTCATGACTTGTACAAGACACGATATTGCTTTGCGGTGGGTAAATTGAGCGGTATACTAGTAATCCTAGTGCTCATCAATTGGCAAGCAATTAGAGGGTCTTGAAGTTGTTAATACAAATAAGCCGTAAAAACGTTTATTTATATTTTATGATCTTCTAATATTTTGTCGATAACAAGCGTAAAATCATTTTAACGAAACAAATAAAATACGTAAATGGTTTGAGCCAATAGTTTACTAACACACTTACGTTTTCATATAAAATACTAAACAAGTAATAGTGTTTTCATGTTATAGTAATGCATATGTACAACAACTAGTGTTTACATAATGGGTATATATATATATATATATATATATATATATATATATATATATATATATATATATATATATATATATATATATATATTAGTATGTATTGTATTGGTAATATAATGGGTAGAAGTCTAAGTATTTGACCCATTGACTAAATACATTGAATGTAGTTGGGTAAAACCCAAAGTTCATGACCCATACCCATGGAGCATGATCCATAACCCATGACCCATTACATGACATCATGCATGAAGTCATAATGGGTATTATCCATAACCCATGGAGCTAACCCATGACCCATTGACTAGATGCATTGCGTCTTCTAGATACATTGTATCTATTTGGATACCCATGATCCAAAGTCTATAACCCATGACCCATAACCCATTTAGGGGGAGCGTCCTACGGATCCCCAGTTTTACACTGGACGGATCCCTCATGTAAGGGATCCGTGGGACAGTAGTGAATTTTTGTCTATAAATAGTGAGTCATTTCTTCATTGTAGGTTGCCACTTCTACACATACTTTCTCCTAGTATTGTAAACTCTCTAACCTCATATCCAAAGGATCTTTCTATGTAGTTTGTGTTTGTTTTTGTGTGATTCTCTAAGTTCCTCTTAAAGGCGAGATCGCCACCTCTTGAAGTCAAGCAAGCTCAAGTCCATGAGTTGCCTAGCTTCGTCATCATCAAGACTACTGAAGTTCTCTTGTTGATAGTTCTTTATTCCTCTCTAGAAGTGTTGTGTTGGAGGCATTAGTGAAAGAAGCCAAAAGGGTCAAGTCGAAGGCATTAGTGAAAGGTGCCGAAGGATCGTGTCTAAGGTATTAGTGAAGGGTGCCAAATGTCCATGTTGAAGGCATTATGAAGGCATTAGTGAAAGGTGTCAAAAGATCATGTCAAGGGCATTGGTAAAAGATGCCAAGGGTGTACAATCGATATGGTGCATCGATGTACAAATATAGATAGGTTGTGTCCAAGGATATTGATATCCTTGATGATGTTGTAATAAGGAGTGGGTCTCCTTTGGGATAGGTGTTGTGTAGTGTTGGGTAGTAGTTCCTCCTTTGTAATGGAACTCGGTATCTAGCCTTATACCGAATAAAGTGTAGGCAACGTTGTGATAGGTTTGGTTCTACCTCGTGAAAGAACCCGGTGTCTAGCCTTGTACCGGAAAAAGAGTAAGCGACGTTGTGAAGGCTTCTTCGCCATAAGGAGTTTGTGTCGTGTAGTGATTACGAACTCTCGAGTAGGTGACTCGGGGAGTAGAGTAGGGCAAGGAAGGTGTCCCTATAGCCGAACCACTATAAACACTCGTGTCGTGGTTTTGTGTTTCTTACTCTTTACCTTTGCATTACATATTTCCATACTTATCTATCAACATCCAACATACACATTTAAATAGATTGACATAAGTCGATCTAAATATTTTAAAACAAAGTTTTAATCGGTAAAACTATTCAACCCCCGCTTCTAGTTTTCCACAGAAGTATCTGAAGGGAACTATGGACTATAGTCTCTCTTATATTGGTTATCCTTTAGTATTGGAAGGATACACTGATGCAAGTTGGATCGAACAACTCAAGACAATTTGTCTACCGATGGTGGGTATTCTACTTGGTGGAGGTGCAATTTCTTGGGCATCCAAGAAACAAACATGCATCACCGGTTCAACAATGGAATCGAATTTGTGGCTCTAGCATTTCTTGGTAAAGAGGTCGAATGGTTGAAAACTTGCTTCTTGAGATTCCATTGTGGCCAAAACCTATAGCACCTATTTCTATCCATTGTGATAGTGCAACTACATTGGCAAGGCTTATAGCGGATGTACAATGGGAAGTCTAGAAACTTATCATGAATGGGGTGATTTCTATAGGTTTGTAAGATCTCAACATAATTTAGGCGATCCTTGACGAAAGGATTAGCTAGAGACTTCAGTTATAAAGTGCGCTAAAGGGATGGGTTTAAGTCTAACTTAGTCCTTTGAATGCTAAGACATGACTCCTCTAAGAAACTTGGGAGCTGAGTTCAATGTGGAAAGCTGAACATTCAGTGGACTGGAGCACATGTTTTATTTACATCCCAAGGTTGTGCTAAGAACTTGCTTAAAAGGAGGATGAAGTCTTTACTTCTTAATGGTTAATTTCTTTGAAAAAGTGCCAAGTAGGAGCATGAATAAAGATGAACCACCTATGTGAATGTTGAAGTTTTGCCGCTTCAGGGAGCTTTGGACTTTTGGCTCTTACAACATTTATGAATTTGGATATGGACACATGGCTTTTATAGTGTTAGGAGCTTTTAAGTGTTTGAAAACTTGTGTGTATTTTATCTTCAGGTATTCAGATGGGTTGAAGGGTTCAATTCTTAGAACACCCTGATTCTCGAATATTTGAACCTGTAATGTACTAAGATGGAAATTCAATCCTCGGGATATTTTCGTTTATGCACATGTTTTGTTTGATGTTTGATTTTCATGCAAAGGAAGTGAATTAAATTTGGGGAGGATTATTGGAAAATTTAATGCACTTGTGGAATTAGTTCACACCTGGTTTTGGGTTTGGAGGTGCAGAGTGTACACCCATGAGGTCCTGAACACCACGACTCGATAGTGGTTAATCTTGCTAGTGTTGGTTACTACTTGCTAGTGTAGTGATGATGGTTCTATTGCTAGTGCATTGGTTCCCTCTTGCTAGTCTTTGGTTACTCACGCTAATGTAGTGATGATGGTTCCTCTTGCTAGTGTATTGGTTCCTGCTGCTAGTGTATTGGTTCCTACTGGTAGTGCTGCAGTGATTAACTTGTAATAGCTTTGACTCATTCAAGTGGTTGTTATGACTGCTTTATGACCACGTTTAATTGGTCATGTAACCACTATTCCTATGATAATGGAGGCTTATTATGGGTGATTAATTGGCCGTTAATCACTCATAAAGTCCATTAACTAGGGTTGAGTGTTCTCTACTATATATAGAGATAGATATCATCAGCATGAGATATAGAGAAAAACCAGGAGAAACAAACAGAAAACTAAAACACTTATATGCGCAAGGGTTATTGATTTGTGTCTAATTCAATAACTAACATTTGGTCTTATCCCAAGTGGATATTCGTGTAACCCAGGCATAGGGTCGAATAGTTTACTTTAGAAAGTGATCACACGATTCCAAGTGATATCCGGTAACCTGATTTGGTCTTGCATTGCTACTGATTATATTACCCTGCTGGGCTCATAACCTCCAACAAGGTTGCCTTCCAACCAACCGATTACATGACCGCATTATTCCCATTAGCTCAACCGAACAATGATCGGTCACCTCCCAATTTTTTCAAAGTTATGGTTGGCCTGCCAACCGCAAGTTTCAATTGGTTTATGTGTGTGGTTTTCTTTTTATTTGTTTTTTTTAGTTAAGTTTTTGGTTGTGATCACATTATTATCAAATTGTGGTTGGGTGTAGTTTTAGAGAGAGAAAACTGACGTGGCGCTGATGTGGTGAAGAGTAACCACAATATTTATGGTTACCATTAGCATCGGCCTTACCAAGAAGCAAATCTCCGAGACAGCCCATGGGATAATAGTCACAAAGAATAAACTTGATCAACCTTTTCGATTAAGGAAAGCGTTAACAGGGACAAGATATTCACAATTTTGACTTATCGATGCTAGTTGTCCTACTCGTCGTCCAAATACCTTCCTCCCAGCACAAACCGTCCTAATAAACCTTTTCACGACACAACACTTACCATCTAAGAACACCACCTTTTTCGGAGAATCCTAATGCACTCTCTCCCATTCACGCGGATGCCCTCATTACATCCTTCATTGTCCATCGACACCCATTGTTGTCCACTTTGTTAGTTCCATCACCAAAACGCTTCACCGTTGGTATATCATCCATCCATACAATAAATGTCGTCATACTCATATAGAGACAATGATGATCGCTCATTTTCTTCGCCATTCCTAACAAAGTCATATACTAAAATATTAGTTGCAATGTAAAATGTATAGCCCTAGACTCATGAAATTAATATACAAGAACATTACCTTGGAATTTGTTTGATATATACTTGTCGTCCAAAGCATGTAATCTATTATTGAATTCAATATTGTAATTTTCTTAGGTTGTCCGATAACATACCCATCTCAAATTTATTAAACACATTGAATTGATTACATTCTTAGTCATGAAGTGTGTGAGTTGTGTGTTTATATGATTTACAGTATTACTTAGCTTACTCAAATCACAATAGAAACAATTGTAGTACGCAGATTCTTCGTTGCTCAACGATACATGGTGATTTCTTGTTCGTTTCACACTTAATTGGTGATGCATGGTGTGTTGTCTTTGTTCTTAGCATTTTTATGGGCATCTCCCACTGAGTAGTCTATGGTAATCTAATAATCCTTGTATGGGCTCAAACAAACACCAAGGAAATGGAATGAGAAGCTATGTTCTGTACTTTTTGAGAATGGCTTCCACAAAGCAAACCTGATTACTCTTTATCCATAAAAGCTAAAAATAATGTTTACATTGCCTTACTTGTGTATGTGGATACATTGTCATCACTGGAAACAACTTGGATGAAGTAAATATGTGCAAAAAGTTTCTTTAGACTAAATTCTTAATAAAAGAATTGGGGGGACTAAAATACTTTCTTGGTATTGAAGTCTTAAAAAAATATCAAGGAATCTGGTTATCTCAAAGAAAGTATTGCATGGAACTACTTGCTGAATATGGGTTGCTTGCCTGCAAGCCAGCCTTGACACCCATTGAATCAAAATTGGTCATAACAGATAAACCTGTTAACAAGAAAGATATACCTTCAAAGAATATTACAAAATACCAAAAACTGTTGGGAAAGTTAATATACCTCACTCACACAAGGCCTGATATATCATACGATATGCACTCCTTAAGCCAATTCATGCCCTCTCCTCTCACTTCTCACTTAAATCTAAGAGATTTACAACACTTAAAGAATGCTCCTAGAAAGGGTATACACATCACTAAAACCAATAGCTTAGTTGTAATGGGTTATGTTGACTCGAATTGGGCCAAATGCAAGGCTATAAGGAGATGTGTCACAGGGTTCTTTGTTTTTTTTGGAAACTCTCTCGTGTCATGGAAAAGAAAAAACAAACTGTAGTTGCTAGATCTTCTGCAGAAGCTGAGTATAGAGCTCTAGAAACTGTAACATGTGAAATAATGTGGCTTTCAAACCTGTTGAGAGATTTTAAGTTGGAAATTGAAAAACCTGTTCAATTTTTTGTGATAATAAGGTTGTCGTACAAATTACAGTCAACCATGTCTTTCATGACAGAACTAAGCATTTTGAAATTGACCTACACTTTGTTAGGGATAAAATAATTGATGGCATTATCAAACCATCAAATATTGAGTCTCCAAAAAATCTTGCAGACATGTTTACTAAAGGTCTGCCTGCAGATCAATTAACTCAATTACTCGATGGTATGAACTTATTTGATCCCTTCAAGACTTAAGCGGGGGGTGTATATATAATATATATATATATATATATATATATATATATATATATATATATATATGTGTGTGTATATTTTATGTCTTTGTGTGTGTTATGTGTGATTATTTTTTTTTTCTTATGGCACGTCTAATTTTTTTTCGGACAAATGGGAAGATATTTGTCTTTGGTCTAATAAGGAATAATATTAGAAATGCAAATGGATTATTCATATCTTGAAGGGCTTATGTGAAGTTTTCATATTATTCCAATGGTTATATAAACCATGTATCCGTAGGTTTAATCATCATTATATATATATATATATATATATATATATATATATATATATATATATATATATATATATATATATATATATATATATATATATATATATATATATATATATATACTAGTTTTGGCTTCCCAATGGGCGGGCATGACTTACAATTATTTGTTTGTTGCTTTTGTTAATCGAAATACATTTTTAGAATTGTCAAACAATATTATAAAATAATTGTTTCTTTGGTTTTAGTGGTTGGCGTTTTTAGACTGCTTCCATCCTTGCGTTCAAATTTAGAAAAGCAATTACAATGACCTAAATTAAATTCAAATATAAAATTTTTGAACTAATAATGTAGGTCAATATGAGAGGCCATTTTCCGAATGTGTGACAGAAGAAAATAAGAGAACGGAAGAACAAACGTGTACCTGCATGTTAGCTTCATCCCATGGTAGCCCAACTCCCTTACCCCATACACTTCTCCATCTATTTCATCCTCGAAACATGACAAATAGATAAACAGAATCAAGAAAATGCATAAACATGAATAAAAATATAGATCAATTATAAACCTGACCAATGTATATCTAAATGAATACCTGTTATTTGACACTTTAAAATTCTAAAAAGGTAACGTAATTACTTGTGCATATAATTCGTTGTTCTGGCTCATGTTAGTTGGAAGTTCTGGACCCTCTTCACCTTCTGATTCTTCCTCCTCAGATGTCTCATGCTTAGCCACTATCTTAGGTTTCTTTTCTTCTGCTTTTACTTTGAGTTCTGCTGCTGCTGCTCTCTTCTTCATTTCAAGACGCTGCTCTTAATCACACCAGATCGAACTCAAGAATTTCTTAAAAATGAAAAATCTTCATACTTGAAAAATATTATTGTTGAATAAACAGTTATATGAATAAGATAAAGAAACTAAATGTATTCCACGCTTGGAATATATTGCTTTAAAAAGATATTACTAATTGCTTAATTTGTGACACATTAAATATATGATAGTCATATAATATAAGCACCATAGCCTCAAAGTTTGTTTATTTCCCTAACATTTTCATAAAGGTTTCAGCATCAATTATCGTGACTCGTGACTTCCTAAACAGATTCAAGAATGGTCGCAAACTTCCTCTAATACTCTAATAGGATACTTTAAGCTAAGATATCAAATAATGATATATAATACATTAATATCCTCAAATGACTACAAAAGCATAACATCAGCAACCTAATATATGAAGTATGAGTTCTGATATACGATGTGCATTGTATATAATAACTTTTCAGGATAAAAACATAATACTGATTAAGCACAGACTTGCAACATGTATAAGCGGGCGGGTGATTCACAGTTTAGGTTCTCTACGTTCTGCATATTACTATCCATCAAAATAGTAGCTATATACCTCAAATCATGTTTATTCCAAGCCATCTAATATGATGATAATAACATCACGGCAGCAGCAACATCTGAGTACATTTAAATAGTATGACACAAATGATCATTAAAATTCACAAAACTACAACTCAAGCATCTATAACTTTCTAATATATAATAATCGCTAAGTACTATAATTCCATGGACCATTCTATATCACATGATTTGACATTGGCCATCGAATTTTGAAGATATTTACCATGGATCCAATGAAAACAAATGCATTCTGTCACGTTATTAAACACATATAACTGTTTGTATATATAATTTATAATCTATTTAATGATCGTCACTACTACAATATGAGAGATGGTCTAAAAGGTATAAACACAAAGACATACACCAGACATTCACATGATTCTTGAAGTACAGAGCATTGAAAAAGCTCAATATTATTCCAAGGTTCATTTATAAAACTCCAATAAGAAACGAAATTTTCATCTTCAAAGAGTTAAGTAAGAGCAATTCACTGCGACTCCCATGCCACGCAGGGTCCACACAAAACGGGTAAGTATCACTCGCCTTTATCAACCATATAGTGGTTGTCTCACTGCAGCAAAAGAGAAAAAACACGACGGGGGTTTAGCAAATAAAATGACAAGTGACAACCGAGACGAGATTGTTTCTTAATTATTAATTTATGTTATTACTTTTTAATTTGGGTAGGGGTGGGGTGGGAGTCAGATAACTACTTGCATCCTGCATCACGGTAGACATATGCTGATGTACTAAAAAACTTAAATGGAACTGAGAAGAACTCGTTACATACCATTCCATACTAACCAAATAACTGAACTTTACCCATTAGATATGTTACAGTAAAGTATAACCCAGATTGCCCGTTCACACATACACGGGCTGAAATTGCCACCTTGAACCTATAATTTGCACATATAAACTGTTGTTTAGGTTCTATTTTATTATGAAATAGCGAGGTTTGGATTAACTTAATTAGGAATTCGATATAGATAGGGAATTCAACAGAGTTGAGGATTAAGTTTCTATGCATGTATATTTACTTGTATTTGGTCGTTAATAAATTGAATGCAATAGTGATATTCTTTCTCAACATCTTCTAAAAATATATATATTAGAGTTAGAAGAAAGCAGTTATTACTAAAAAAAGAGTACCATTCAACCTGAAACGAACAACCTTTGCAAGTTAAAATGCTTCCAACAATCCCATTAAACGGGCCAAGAAAGCTTTGTGTCCATTTTTGTACCTCACTATAGATAACCCTTCTCTCAGCAGTAAGAATACGGTTACTCAGTGCGTGTACAACATCTAAAGAACCATGAGTAGATGCATAATATTCTGAATATTCAGCTCTTAGCGAAGAGAGCATATGTATATCAAATAACAGATTAAAAACTGTTAACTGATGTATTGATCACATGATTCCCTGTGAGAGATACGTTTTATTGATACGATATATATAGGCGAATACATAATGAAACCCTAATGGACCACAAACCCACAAGTCGGGCTTGGGCCGAATATCTCATCTAACAAAAACATGGTGAAAGTGACTGTTATGAACTTATGATAGTTGCACCTGTTGACTTGCATAGTACTAATATTTTTAATAGACAGACTAAAAATATAAATATTTGAAGAGTATATGAAATTGTAGATCAAAACGAATTTAAAGCCCAAAATAGAAAGAGTCATCAAACTAAAGAAACAATAATCTTTCATGACAAAACGAATGTTTACATTCATGATCTTATCATCTTAAATATTACTTTTTCTTTGAACATCTTTATCGATTTACATGACGTTATATTAGTGTAGGGGGTGTGTGCATTTAGACCAACTTGACATTGTTGAATGGCATAGAAAGGATGTTTGGTTTTTTATTCTGATAACCTCATATTTCCAATTTGCTGCAACTACTGACCATATAAAGAAATGAGTTCTTCTGGAACACAAGCAGTTATGCGATCATCTACAGCGGATGTTTCACTTTAATGTAAATAAAAGGCACGTAGAGCAGTTGTCGTTCAAGATATATTAGAAGTTAAAAGTGAATTCTGGCAGCAAACGAAATAAAAGACAAACTTTCAAGTCACAGATCAGAAATAAGACCTCAAAAACCATTCTTTCAATAAAATCTCCATCGATAGACACATCCAAGTATACTCAAATTCAATTAGAAAGCAATGCGTTAAAAGAGAATGGGTCGAACGGGTCAAAAATTGCCAAATGGTATTTTATTAAAGCATAAACCAGATTAAATAGAAGCAAAGAGCAAACCATCACAAACTCATATTTGATTATCTAAGTAGTGCAGTTTGTTCTTAGTAAACTCTTCATCTTAGATGATAGATACGCCTCGGTGATATCATTAAACCATCCACGGATGTAGGCGGGTAGTAGTTTCAACATCAACCCATATATAGAGCCAAGAATCTTCGCCATAGCATTTGGCCCAACATCGAGCCACATCGAGCACACATTTTGGTGAGACTTTTTGTATGATGGCTCCCTTTCTTTCTCATGTTGCCGGCTCACGGAAGACCATACGGATTTGCTTCCTCTTGATTGCATCCGAGATAGATGTCTTGAAAGAGGAATAAAGAATCCACGTTTTTGCCGGCTCTTTAATCAATTCAAGAAGCATTTTTCTTGTATAAGATGTTGATTCTTTTGAAACGCGTATGATGAGCAGCGATAACGCAATAAAACCATCTACCTGCAAATTAACAATATGTTAGATTACAAAATGAAAGGGTGGGTCAGGCGGGTAGGGTAAGAAGGCCGTGGGTTGACCTGAAAAACAGTGTGTTTACTTCGGGTGTATGGGTGTGTGAGTTTATTGTTCAAAATTTTTCTCTAAAAGTGACTTTCGGCCATTTCCTTGTACTGATTTTACTTTTATGACAATTCACGGATAAAGCATAAACAGGATTGACCCGTTGATGCATGAATGGGTCAAAAGTGTCATATGTAAAGAAAGTTATGACTTTAGTAGAGACTTACCCGTAATTTCTAACAATGAAATGGTAAAAATAGAAGGAACCTAGTTTAAATCTCATTAGCAAGCAACTTTCAAAGTCACGACTATCCTCAATATTCTGAAGCATGTTCTTATCAAATCTTGATAAGGGTCAGAACCTCAAAATCCTGAACTACGCAACTCTTCAGTTCCATGAGCAAAATGACACTTGTCACCAAAAGTACACGACCCTTTAGTAAAGTTTTCACAAAGCTTAGTCTTGAAATTCCCAATGAGCCCACCAAAGCCACCTCAGTGCTTCCCAAACGACTTTTGTTCTTGATGTGGTCACCGCTGCGGTTAAGTTTACTATAAAATGTTGAACCATCTCGGGCGCTTTTTGATCTCGTCAAATGTACCCTCTAGCTCAATGTTTTTCGTGTTCGGGTCGGATTCATGGTCTCTTCTTGAGAGCTTGACACCGTCATCTGACATATTTGTTTAGAGTTGATTCCATTTTTACTAATGATTGGCCCACCAAGTGCGGCGTGCGCTTTTGGTTGTTGCGAGGCTCCAAAGCCCGCAAGCTATTTCTTGTGGTGGATTAAAACCCATTCGTGGCCCCCACCGAATCTATTTCCGGGTGGTGGGCCCATGGGTGTGGATCTTCATGGTGTGATGGGATTGTTGGCTTTCCTAATTCCCATTCTCCATGGGCATAATGACATTTGTCACCAAACCGACATCCTTCTGCGATGTTGTATTTGCTGCAGACTCTTGACACCGGTGGAGATGAACCGTCTGGAAAGGAAGGTGGGATTCTGGGGTTTCGGCGGTTGGAGGTAGAAGGGTTGCCACCGACATTTGATTAATAGCTTTAAACCTCCGGTACATAATGCGGAAATGACATCCTCGCCAAATGGGCATCCGAATACCGCACATCAAACCAAGAAAAGGAAAGGTAAAGATGGTGTCAAAAGTAAAAAGAACACCGTCCATACCAATGCGAAGTATAAATCCAATAAAATAGTCCAATCTGATTTATCGCAAATTTTAAAAGCACACCACCGATACATTTTCAATGGAAATTGAATGTGTGCAAAAGCGAAACTAAGGACTCAATATCATGTTGCCGCGTAGTTTCTATGCGATTTTGCACAATATAGGGTTAAGTCTATATCAAAATTCGAATTAGAATATCTGCGGATAGTATCTAGCATTAGTGAAAAATAACTAAACACGGAAAAGAAGGATCCACTTCACTATTATTCAAGTTAAACAAAGTTTTTTTTTGAAAAGCTCAAGTTAAACAAAGTTATTTGCAAGAAATGGCAGAAAAAACAAAACAATAGGATTGCAAGCGTAGGAGACTTGAAAGAAACCAACAGGCATTCTTGTCTAAAAGTATTATAAAAAAAATTCTTGATTTTTATATTTTTTCATAAAAGCATACTTGAACGGAAGAACATCAGAACTGAATAAATTAATGTGCTTATGCGTTAACTTTACCAATATTTTTTTTCACTTTAGCAAACATTTACTTAAAAGCAAGAACATCCAAGAGTATCAAAGTTCATACTTACGTGCAATAGTAGCATAGTGCATGTTTTATTTATCAATGGCATCTTGTTAATATATGCAAGTTACGTCTTACTTGGCGAACACTCGCTGTCGAGTGGATCGGTGGGTGTTAGACACTTAAATATAAATTTCGGTGTGATCAAGTATAAAATTAAAATTAAGAAATAAAGATACGCGAAAGAGCATGGAGGGTGGAGAAGAATCACATTTCATAATTCATGCGCTTAATCTCTTAAGCAACCGACTTAATTCCTTTCCATTTAAATATTCTATTCACGTTCCAAGACCAGTCAAAGTTAACATAGCTTTACTCACACTGGTGACCTTGTTGATGGTTGGTACGATACACGAGACCAATGCAGTGGTTTGCAACTTACTTTCATTATACATGTGCCTAGGAACGACTTTGTTCTTCATTCTACCATCAGGGTCGTGTTGTGGGAGGCTAAGGGTCACAAATATGGTGTTTTTCCTATTAGATATTAGAATTAAAATGATCATCACTGTATCCAATTTAAAGATAAAGTTACTGTAATTTAAATCTGTTATGACACCTCTTATGGTTGTGCTTCAACTCTACTTTAAATCTAAATTAAAAAGGAAAAAAATCAGTCACCTTAAAAAGGAATCTCCAACATACTGAGTGATAATTGTCAAGTCTTTAATTAGTGTATCAGCTTCGACAGTAAAGCTGTAATAAAAATAGGACAACAATAATTCCAAATTCTCGTAACAAAGAACAAAACAGATACGGATAAAAAGTATCAAGAATGATAAAAAAATAAATGAGAGCATAAAACTGTACTTACCCTTCAACAGGATCAAACACAACCATAAGAGGTGTCATATCAGTAACCTTAAATGCGTTTGACAATTTAAATATTATAGTTCTAGTGCGCCTTTTATTTCCTTGTTCAGATGACCTGTCAAAATTCTCAATAGTCGATTTTAACCACCATGAGCTGTAATGATCGATACGTTTTGAAAGCCAAAAATATGTTGGGAAAAATATATTTGCATTACCTTCTGGATTGCGACTGATATAAGATATATGCATATCGGACAATATATTAGCAAAGAAGAGGCTACGAAACAAAGTTTTAGCTTCATTACGAGAATCTTGATTGTAATGACAAATTATTATTCAAATACATCAAATAATTAGTTGTAAACTTATATCAACCAAGATTTCCAAATAGACACTCAACCTCGGCATGAACATTACTGCGGTGATTGCGGTAACTTGCCAATAATTCTATTTTTTGCTTTTTTCAAGATCCGAATGTGCATTGAAATGCTGTGTTTTCTTGGCCTTTAGAAGAACAGTGACACTAAATCAACTCAATAAAATTGATCACTTCTTCTATATCTAAAAAATTTAATGGCATCTTAGGAATTGATCACGATCTTCCAAGCTTTCAAGGCCTAAGGGAGTGTTTGGATTAGCTTATACACTAATTAGCTATGGAGACTCGAGGCATTAGTCGCCTTAGAACAACTGGGTAAGCCATTTCTAATATGATCAGTCTAAAGAAACTTGAGGAATGAAGAATTATATTGACAAGAGACCATGTATATATACTATTTCATCGGATCATACCATATCATATCGTTGTGGATCATTTAAATTTATATTTTATTTTGCACAATCTTTACCCACGACCTGCAAGTGTGTTGAGATGCATCAGGTACTGGAAGTTAGTAATTTCTCCATGTTGCCACCTCTTGGAGAAGGATTTAGTCATAAGCTTAAAAGCACTTTCTTGTTTCGATCCACGAAAGTGTGGTGTCCAACTGTTTAAAGAAAGAAAAAGAACATTAAGCGAGATAACCTTGCTACTACTTTCAAGGAAATACATATATGAATTCGGTTGGAGATAAACATGTCTAAAATTAGGTGGGCGACTACTCCACACATTATATAAAGATTCATGCATCATAAAATATACTAACACTTTGAAACAAACCTCGACATTTAAATTTAGAGGCGCAAGGCGGCTTGACGATGTGATACAACAACATAAATCCTCTTGCACAAAATGGATCAAGGCTTAGCGCATATGTAATAAGTTATATTAGATCTATCAAGAATTTACTTAAGACGTTGTTACCTTTAAATAGAACATGGTGGTGTGATCAAATGGGTTGAAACTTGAAACTCAAGAACCGGTGGAATGGTATTTGGATTAAAAACCACATCGAACCGACCTCTATGATGTTTGGTTGGCCTTTGGAGTGTCGGTTTAATGTATTCTTACATCAACTTCAATTATACTAAATGTGATGCTTTGCAAAGGCTTGGATATAAAGAAGAAAAAGAAAACACCCTTTATCCACAGCTCCGCATCGAGACAATGTCCCCAACTTCCTCTTCAAATCCACAAGTCTTTCGATAATTTTCGGACATGTCTTAATTAGTTTTTTTTTCTCTCATATTCAATAACCACTGAGCAGTTAACCACTTATCTCTAAATATTATTTGCAGGTGTATGTGTAGGTTGGACCAAGGTTTGCATTAGGTCTTGGTATCCAGTTGTTTGAGGTTGAAGTTGTGGTTGTGGAGGTGGTTGTGATTGTAAACTTTTGGATGCAGTTGATGATGCAAATAAACTTGCAAAAACACTCCTACTCGTGCTTCTCAGATGGGTTGAGTGCAGCTACCACTACGACCTCGGTCAAACCCACCACCAACTGTGGTTGATTGTCCAACACGGGTCTAGGATCATTATTCAACTCGGAAACTTGGCGACTCTGCAAGTAAAACGACAATACACATAAAGCTTTCATCTTTCTTTTGCAACCTTTACCAAGGTATATTTGATTATAATAAATCACTAAATGGGAAACCTAACACCAAGACAAAACAGAAAAAAAACAAATCTTTTTAGCATAAACTTGACATGTACAGGCGATATCCTCTTGATAGAACAATTCCTCGCTTTTTGGAGAAAACTATAGAGCTCGTATTGTCCATCAGAAAGATTATAGTCTTAAACCTCCAAAACTGCAGATACAAAAGGAAGCAGCAATGAGAATAATTTAAAAATAAAGGCATGGATAGCTTCTTGAACATCAACACATATAACAATCGAGTTAAAAAACCAAATAGCTTCTTGAACATCAATACATATAACAATCGAGTTAAAAAACCAAATAGCTTCTTGAACATCAACACAATATAACAATCCAGTTTAAAAAAACCTTACACGAAGAAAGATTCAAAAGAACAAATCACATAATAAGTAATAACTACACATCAATAAAAAGTAAATAACTATATATAAATTTTCAAACCATAATCGGTTATATGTGCCATGCATAATGTGACATTAAAGCAATTAGGGTTTTGAGGGAAAATAGACGTACATATCTTTAATAAATCCGGAATTAATATTCTTTTTATATATATACAGATCTCTAAGAATTGTATTTAGAATAGGATTCCAATATAATTATAGGCATTTATATATTATAATATGCAACATAATTATCAAAATAACTTGTTGCCTAAGTGGTAAACACACAAGTTATTTATCCAAATGACCAAGGTTCAATCCTTGCAAGGCTCTTTTTTTAAAAACAATTTTCAAAAATAATTATTAAAAATCCGAAATTTACAAAAAAAAATTTATATAAAATCTAATTAAATTAAAAAATTAGTGCTTAAAAAATCCGAAATTTACAAAAAAAATTTATATAAAATCTAATTAAATTAAAAATTAGTGCTTAGGTGGACATATAATGCTTAGGTGGCATTGAGGTGGCATTGAGGTGTCATTGAGGTGGCATTAATGCATTAATGCCAAATGCCTCTGTATATATAATATATATATATATATATATATATATATATATATATATATATATATATATATATATATATATATATATATATATATATATATATATATATATATATTAGGTATTGTATTGGGTAATATAATGGGTAGAAGTTTAAGTATTTGACCCATTGACTAAATACATTGAATGTAGTTGGGTAAACCCAAAGTTCATGACCCATACCCATGGAGCATGATCCATAACCCATGACCCATTACATGACATCATGCATGAAGTCATAATGGGTATATCCATAACCCATGGAGCTAACCCATGACCCGTTGACTAGATGCATTGCGTCTTAGATACATTGTATCTATTTGGATACCCATGATCCAAAGTCTATAACCCATGACCCATAACCCATTTAGGGGGCGTCCTCTGGATCCCAGTTTTACCAGACGGATCCCTCATGTAAGGATCAGTGGGACGATGAGTGAATTTTTGTCTATATATATTTTGAGAACCACTGTTAAGTCAAGAACTTTGAGAACCCTCTAAACCAATGAGATTTTTTAAATATTAAAATTATTATTAATCCAAAAGGGTATTATAGTAAAATACAACGTTTTATATTATTTTTTATTTTTTTATTAAATCCCGATTTTAAGCATTCCTTAATTTTCGGAATTTTTATTTATTTTTTTTTTTTTAAGCATGGTTTCATAATCTTACATGTACATGCATGTTTTTTTTTTTAAAATGAGGTGCATGTATATTTTTTAAATGAGGTGCATGTATGTTTTTTAGCGAAGTACATGTATGTTTTTTGCTAGCATTATTATTATTTTTTAGAAGTTTGAAGCATAAATTAAAAAACATAAACCATTATAAAAGAAAAAACAAGATTCATATACATAAATGTTACATTTCATTTAATTACAAGTACAAAAAACACATATGCATTAATCGTATATCTTCAAAAGTCGCAAATTATCTTATGTATATTTGTATTAATCCACCCATAGTCTTTAATGATATCATCATCTTCATCAATCGAAACAAGCATACACGAAAACAATTAAACCTCCAACAAATAAAAACAAAAATTAATCATAACGATCATACCGCATATACACAATCTTGTGTATATCAAACATATTAATCATAAACAACTATCAAAACATACATGTTCATGAGAGCGTGTATGTTTTGAGAATGTTTGTTGTCAAACATAAATGTTTTGAAAACATGCATGTTTTGAACCATAATTGTTATAAGCATACATGTTTTATAATTGTATTGAAACTATTAGATATAAATGAAGATATAATAAAATCATACCAACAGTTAACTAACTAATAAACTAGTAAACATAAAAAATCAAAACATAAATTCTTAAAAGCAAATCCAAACACCCTGTGACACAAACACCCACAGCACAAAAACAAATCCAAACACCACAATACAAAACCTTCAAAACCTTTACAAACACCTTTGTAAAAAACAAATCAAAAACAAATACAAACAATCATTTAACTATTTTTTCAATCTTAGGCAACCCTTTTTCAAAACCCACAGACACCAACCCTTTTCAAAATCGCTAAACCATAAACAATAACCCTATATCAAAACCATGTACAAAACAAATCCAAACACCACATGCCATAAAACCACATGGCATGTTGTGTCCCAAAACTTTAGGCGGTGAACTCGAATTGGAGAAAAAAGTGAATATCAAAAAGTACATGTTGAACTAAAATAAACAATCTAACTCTTGACAAGGAGTTTTTCAAACAACATAATTCCAAAACCGGTGCCAAGACATTGATAATAGTGACCAAAAGGCGATTCAAATGTACGCTAAATTAAAACTAACCTCCTTCCATCGTAGCGCAAACTACGGTGTTTGTAACACCCAATCATTTGTAAATTTGATGTGAGCTTACTTAGCCTCTGCTCCTTCATTTCATTCGCATATATTATACCTATTACAAATAAATTTTGTGTTAGAAAAGAAGTCAAAAGTATGATGGACATAGGGTGATATAACTCATACAAAATATGTGCACCAACAAATGTTACAGTAGAACATCTTCTTGAAAGTTAAAGAAGAGAATCTGTGAATCGATTAACAAAAAATAGAATTGCTGTTCAAAAACAAATCCAAACACCCACACACAAACACCTGTACAAAACAAATCCAAACACCCACATTCAAAAACACCCACAATACAAAAACCTTCACAAACCTTTACAAACACCTCTGTAAAAAACAAATCCAAAACAAATACAAACAATCATTTAACTATTTTTTTCAATCTTAGGCAACCCTTTTACAACGGATCGAAAGGAACAAGATTTGATGATAGATCTTGTGAAACCCAGATCAAAATAAACAGAACAAATCGAAACAAAGCGAACACAAATCATTAATGGTCTCACGTACAAGATGATATTAATAGATCTCGTATCAATAGAACTAGTTTCTAGGAGGCTAATAATCGTGATGATCAATAGAATTAGTTGTTGATGGAGGCTATTAATGGTGGTTTGGAGAAAAACTAATAGAGGTGCTAGGTTTTACGCTTTAGAGAGAGATGCATATAAATGAGAGATCCACAAATTACGCATAGTTTGAGAAATGAATTGTGAGTTTCAATTTTATGGAATGACAATATTAGCCTTTTTCTTTTTATTAAAGGTGTCTTTTTTCTTTTTAATTACCAAACGCCACATTTAATTTTAACCCTTGATCAATTCATCTAATGGTCAGTGGGTTCTCAAAGTTCTCGCATAACGGGGTTTTCAAAATAAAGATACACTATATATATATATATATATATATATATATATATATATATATATATATATATATATATATATATATATATATAGAGTAGGATCGATGAGAAGTAAATTAAAATAAGAAGTGGTGAAGTGACCAAAACCACACATTTGGGATGCAACGACTTGCATTAGATGCATTTCTATTCATATAGATGCAACATCTTGAGTTTGAAAGTTAATTTAGTGTATAGATGGTGCAAATTGATTTTCATGATTTTGGCGTCGTGCGGAGGAACAAAAAACAAGAGAAATCATGAAATGCATCTAATATACATATATGCATCGATTAAAAGCTAGAAAACACACTATGGGCGTTATAATGCATCTAAGATTATAGGGATGCATCTAATTTAGGTCGGTGCATCTCGGTTCTGGTTATAGTTCTTCTTATTCCTTCTTATTTTAAGTAATCTTCTTATTTGATCCTAATATATATATATATATATATATATATATATATATATATATATATATATATATATATATATATATATATATATATATATATTATATATATAGAGGAGGCATGCATAAAATGCCACTGGCATCCCATAATGCCAAGTCATATTTCCATGTCATCATTATATTTATGTGGCATTTTTTATTTTTAAATGACATGTGGCATTTTAATTAATATATGTATTTTTTTAAATAAATTGTAAAATTCGTTTTTTTTTTTTTTTTTGAATTTTAAAATTTTTTATTAAAAGAATACATTTGTTGGAGTTGAACTTGGGTCATTCATGTGTTTTGTAAACAACTTACCACTAGAGTAAATTGTTTTTTGATTTATATCTTTCAAATCAATATAAATAAGGAGATTATAAAAAAATTATGGAATTTGTATTTTAGGTATGTATTTTTTTGAAGATAACAATTTTAAAAAAACTTTGAAAAGGAATGTTTATCTCCAAAAATTATATAGCACATATCATTCCTTAATTATAGTTTCATAATTATAAAATTTAACATAATCCTAATCATAATTAAGATCTCAATTAAGATATTTATAAATTTAACAATTAAACCATTCAGATATTCGGTGCGCCTCTTTTTTTCTAAAAACCCTAATGTACGTTTATGTTGCTGTAATTTTGCAGGTTGGATGCATGCTTTGTTTTGTTTATTGTGTCTATAGGTTGTCATTAACAAGCTGGAAAAAGATGCATTCCATAAAAAAGGTAAAAAAAATGAACTTTTATTTTCTCCACCATATATTAATTTGAATGTCAATGGTCCATTGATGGTTTTGTATAGACTGAGGATTCGCCTTTGAAAGTGCCTTCGACACATGTTTATATCTTCCATCTTAATTTTATTATGCTTCTTTATTGCTTTATTACGTTCATAATTTTGTGAATATTTTGTGTGTTTGCAGTATGAATCTTTGTATCGGGTTTTATGGTTTTTTTGGACGGATCACCCACGGGAAAAAGGTAAGCCTATTCTCTTTTAAAACCCTAATGATGAAACTTTGTTACTTTCGTGCCTAAGACGCATAAAAGATGATATGTATAAATACTCCAAAATTAGTGCAAAACTGAAATCACATTTGGAACTACTGTCTAATTTTAGCGCCCAAGTATTTGAAGGACACCCATTTATTGTGGAAGCTGAAGTCAGTTTGGGCAAAAAATATGTCAAACAAGTAAGTTTCTAATTAATTTCTGGATATACGTTCTCTTGCTGAATACAATAAATCCAAATTATTTGTGTGCAGGGTTTAAATCTTTTCGGTTGGCAAATCGATTCCACTTCTTTGTTTGAACAAGGTCTTGATGTTGTCACGAAAACTCCAATGAAGAAAATTAAGTAAGAACCCTATGAGTTTTCTGTTTCTACCTTGACTATTCCCGTTCTCATAAAATTTTCTTGATTTTGTATATCATCTTTACATTAGAATAGCTACAAAAAAATCGACACAAGATAATATAGGTGTTTTTGTTAGTATTGTAAGATTGGAGCAACTGATGTCGTTCGCTTTTTCATGATTAGGAGACTACCAATCAAGCTACATCAACTCTGACGCCGTATTGAATATTCCGCACTGTGAGTTGAATACATTCAAACATGATATACAATATATATTCATAGCATAATCACATACATGGTCTTCTCAGAGGCCATGATTTGGAAAGAGTTTCAGCACTTGCAGATGGAAACATGTGATATAGAGCTGTTATAATCATCTGTTTTCACTTTCTCTGTTAGTTAAAGTATGTTTTTTTGACTTAGTGGCAAGGCGTGGCTATAGCCATTCTATGTTCATTTGGTTTAGCTAGAAGTCCAGTAGCACAACAGTTGGAATTTAAATCAAGTATCCAGGATTTGATAATCTGTATTGAGGTAATTTGCATCTCATATGATCTTTAAATTTCCATTTTCAAAATTTTGAAGTTTAACGGGTTATTTTATAAATGTAGAACAGATGGGTATTGCTTCTATGGTTCATTTGTATGGGCAAGAAAGCGATTCGATGATTCTTCATCATTAAGATCATGGAGTAGGTCGAGTTCAAAAAGCCTTATATCCTAACCTTGGGCCACTTTCCATCCAAAAGAAACAAAATGCGACGAAAAGATTAAACGAATCAATTCTAGAGGTGGGATTCCAAACCCGAGGCATTTGATAGTGGATCCGAGGGTCCCAACTCGAGGCCCGATCAATTGCGGTTGGTAAGGAATTTCTTTTGTACTCCATTATGGTTCTTACTCATGAACAAGGTATACCGGTTTGTGATTTTACAAGGTTTTAGCTTACATTTTGTTTGAAATGTTATATAGTTGTACCAATAATTTAAGGTCACCTTTCACGATTTATTTGTTACGGTGTTCGTATCTCGTTAAAACAAGCGGTGTGCGCCAAAACTAAATAATAAAGCTGTGAGACAATGTTTGGAACTGTATTGGTATCTACTAAAGGCAAAATGATGATTGATAATAAATTGGAGCATGTGTGTTGCTCAAGCGATGAGTCGTAGCAAAGTGTGTACAAATGAACATCCTCGGTTAATGTAAGTGGTAGTGTGTTATCGATGGGACAATAATGTGTCGAATGAGTTTTCTCAAGAACTAATATGTTTTCTATACCTCTTTCTCCATCAATGAATCTTGTTTTTATTTCCTTTCAGATTACATTATGCAGTGCACAACATTTGAATGACTTGGATGATGAATAGAGACTTCTTCCTTTTTGGAGACAGGAAAGTGAATTGAAATATTTTAATATTATAATTGTATTCACACCGACTCTATTTCATAAGTCTGCACATAAAAAATTGGCAGTTTTGGCATGTAGATGCCAATTTAATTGAGTTATTACACGTAAATTTATCCTTTAACGCGTATTGAGACTCTGAATGTTAAACGACTCTGAAACAATCAGAGAATGTAACCATCCAAACCCGAAACCTCACTTCACCCACACTCGAGTCTCCAACTAAAGAGCGTATGTGTGGTGTGCTATTAATGGTCTCGGCTGAACACGGAAGCCATAACCACCAAATCAATCGATAAGATTACCCATAAACCTCAACATAATTACAACCCAACACAAAACCGTTCACCACCGAAACCATAAACATGTTACATGAAATCAAATGTGATTGTCGGAAGAGTCAGAAGGAAAATGTTTTAACAATTGGTCCGATAAGGTTTCAAATCAGTAAATTCCTTGAAACCATGGTGTCAACGAACCATTGGGATCGAATGTGAACCCCTAAAAGTTAAATCTTGAACCCAAATGAGACACTAATTAAACCCATGTCTCGAACCTCATTGAGTAAGGGTGTTTATGATGATTCGGTCTCGATAGGTGTGCATATGATATAGATGGTACACAAGACTTATGTCCGGGTGGGTTAAAAATCAGTGATGGTGTTTATCAGTCTAAGCATGATTGGGCTGAAACTGAATCAACGGGTTATATCAATCAGAAGTGGTGTTTGGGATATATTGCTAATGATCAATGGTCGGTGCATCAGCTGTTTTAAATCAGGGGGTGGTATATCAAAGGACACAAATGACTACCCTGATATTATGTGGTGTCTTTAATGATGCCAAACCAAAACTCTCTCACCGTTGGCTAACAATAATGTGTGTAAGCCTCGTCAGATGCTGAAACAACACATTATTATAACAAACACTTTTACTCACTCATTCAGAGAGAAATGAGTAAGTTGAATGTAAGACGGTCATGAGCAAGTTGATGGTGGTTGATACGAGCATCGAATAAGATAAAGGAGAATGATTGGTTTGATGGAAAATTGAAGTGTGTCTTTATTAGGGTACTAATGTGTATCGACCGGGGTGGAAGGATCGGCATAAGCGATATGGGTTAAATATGAATCGGGGGTGGTATGATGGAAGTTTTGATTGATAACAAGGTTTGTGTTTCATTAAAATGGCTAAATCAATTTTGTAGCTTTGCCCGAATTTAATAATCGAACTTGTCATCATTTCCTTGCGGTACACGGTTCATGCTTCCGTGATCCAAGGGTATCCTTTTCTTTCTTATTTTCAATGAGGGCATGTGATGTAGGGAGTAATCGCCTCGGCAATCACGTGAGTGATGAGTAGAGTGGTAATTCTAACCTATAAATGGGCCTTTTCGGTTACATTTCTAACGCTTTAAATGGTGACTTTTCTTTGAAAGGACATGATTGTCTAAATCACTCAACAAGGCAGCCTTTGATTTTGATTTAGCTTTGAATAAGTTTTTCTAAACATCAATGTTTTTACTTTGATTAGTTAAACATGCACCTGCTTAATCTATCACCTAGACTTCAATATCTCCACGTTTTAGTTAGCAACTAATAACATTAACCAGATCTTTACCCGCGCGTACGTTAGCTTTCAAATAAAACATTTTTATGCCGAGATACAACTCTTATGTATATAGGTTTTTTGTTACTTCAAGTATTTTAGTTATAAAAACATTCTTTTATTATACTGTACTAATTAAGGCATTGCGGGGTATCTACTTTTATTTTAAACTTGTCAATTTCTCATTGTCACAAGCTTGAAAGCTTGGGATTAGCATGAAGGTTAGCTCAATTCTTTCGTCGTTATTTATGATGTTAAATAATTCCCTTAGCTATGTGTGTTTTTACTTTCGATCAATTGGTTTGAATATCTAAGAGGTTTGGTTTTCATAATTCACTTATTCCTTCAAAGCCAATGGGGTGAAGTAGTCGTTTACATGTGAAACACTGGTAAAACATGAGAACTCGAAGCTGGAGACAACGTAAAATTTGGCTTTCCAAAGGCGTACACGATCCATATTTAGGTGGCACTTGATCCATGTTCCCTTCGAACGACAAGTTGGTTGGCGTCCAAGTTCTAATTGCAAAGGTAATATCTTAACATCATTCACTACCTATCATAAGTATCAACTTAGTTAAGATTCGTATATGAAAGGCCCTTTTTCATGCAAATGACATGAGCTTTCAATGCATTTTATAGCAACTACGACTTGCATTTTTAACAGTAGTAGCAACATATCTTTTTCCACATTTAATGTTTAAAAACCTTTTTCGAGCTATAAGTTATGCATGTTCGTTTGTAGTATTTTTAGGAGGTACCGAGTGGTGGGTTACTGGCCAAAATTTTGGATTTCAAGATGTTCAATGACAGTGCAAAGGAGTTTATATGTAATTGTGTGGGAATAGGAAACAACAATGTGACAAAAACAAAATATATTTAAACATAATGTACAAATTAATCCCTATGAGCAAAACATGTTATAACGCATACCCTATTAACCGGTTTGAATAACACTAATGGTTTGTGATTTATGGAGTATCTTCTAAGCATTCGAGGCCTCGGTTTGAAAGCGTAACCTTACAAGGGAAATCTCTGCGATTAACAGTTAGTGGGTTACTTAATTAGTATATGCTTGGTCATATATTAATGATCATGGTTATAATTCCTATAACTTTACTGTGTTAATTATTTTTAGACCCGGAACTTCCACGCGATAATTTACAGGAAATATCATTGGAAGCTAGGAAAGTGCTTTCCATGGGGTATAGCTTTTGGTGAATTTCATGTTTTGTCACATAAGCCTGATGAAAGCCTTTTACTTAATTAGTCTTCTAGCAACATTACTCTTTCCTATAGTAAGTAAAAGTTCAAAGACCTATAAAATTAACTTCAATGTTATTTTAGTATTGTTTTTATCATTGTACGGAGAATCACTATTTATAGATATTAAACCCGGAATTGTTTCTTGATGTAGTTCGAAAATGAAGCATCAACTTGGTTAAATCTCCCAGTTTTACATTTTGTTAGAAAGGCATTGTTGATGGCAACGGTCAAAATTCTCATGCTACTAACTCATATAGTGTGTTTTGTTTGTGGGTACCTTACAGAGGTCTAAGCTTCCGGCAAGATTAGAAATTGTAGTAGCCACACTTTTGGAAGATTTATTGATCATTTCCAGCAAGGTAACACGTCTCTAACACGGATTTCGAGAATTGACTATTGGGCATCATGTTCACAACCAATGATACTTGCAACTGATTAATTCCTATGTTTAGACTTTAGTTTTTGTTTTGACTCAACATATAAAAATATTATGCGAGAGCCGCGAGTTTTGTAATATTTTATAGGTGATATGTAAATACATAACGTTTTTTATTTTTACTAAACGATTGTTACATACACTTGATGCGTATGCATAGTTGATGTGAACAGTTTTTTTTACACATTGGGTCAAAAACTAAGCATGTTTACCAATTGAAGCGTAATGTATCTCTACTAGGAAACCATTACTTAATTTATTCATTAGATATTTTTCAGTCATTTTTTACCTGTCCTCGTTTGCTATGGTAAAATATGTCGACGATACCATCAAAGACTGAGATGATGTGTTGTGTGGCATAACAATGGAAGAAGATGAAATGTCATATCTATAGTTAAATTCGAATTTAAGAGGTTAACCAGTAACTTTTTTTTATAGGTTGAAACGAGTTAGGGGTTGAAATAGGCTCGTCGGGTAAGTGTGAGACTTATTGATGAAAATGTGTTTGTGTGCATGCGAGTTATGTTAGTTTTATAACTTAAAATATGTTGTAAAATATACTATGATATAGTATATAGTATGGTATGTTATAGTATGATATAAAATTTGTTCATGATTTTTTATTTAACTTTCATATATACCCTTGGACTATTATGAAACAACATGGGAAAAAGCTTGAGGAAAGGAACTACATCTAATTGAAGTGCATTGAGTTATTGAGTTGTGTTTGTTCATTATATTCTGACTGGAAATCATTTATCCAGAAGATTATTAATTAATAATTATCCATACATATTTTCTGTAAAGTCCTATCATTTACAATAGTTATATGTTTTGCATCAGACTATACTTCAAAATAAAAGGTTGCCTTCATTGTTACAGAGTATTGTTGATAATTTTGTGCTCTTTATAGTTTATATTCAAAATATAGATTTTTTAGACTGACATGGTGGAACAAGTCGAGGACAATTAAGATGACATTGTAGCTATCGGGGACGTGTGTGCTCTTAAGCTTGGTAAGCTCTATTCTAAAAAGATTAGTTGTTGAATTAAATGGAGGTTTCAAAATAGACGTTTCGTAATGGGTTGAATTCGAACCCTTACACAAACATTTACAACTAACCAAAACCATGAAACAAAACACCACACAAAAATGGACAACACAACACAGATCGATACACGACTATTCTAAAATAAAAACACATCATATAGCAGATTACCAACCTCTATAAAAAATAAAAAAAAATAAAATTGGGGCTTTCTCAACCAAACAAAAAACAAAAAAATCATGAAAGTATACATGCAATTTAAAAAAAACCAACTGATCAAACAAAAACAACCAAAAAAATTGCTAAACATAATAATACGATAAACTAAAAGATTAATATAAAAAAACAAGCACTAATTATAACCATAAATACGCAACAATAAACAATAATCGATTATGTAGTCATAAAATTTATAAGAACTTACCTTCACTAAATGATCTGTGTGTGCAACTACAGAAGAGTAGTTAGGAAGCTAAAGAAACACTCAAATGAGAATAAAATAAACATAACAAATAAATAAAATACTAATAATAAATATTTTACAGAGTAAAAGCACCTATACATGTATAGGATGTAATAATAATACCAATTGCTTATGCACACAATGACAACAACTCAAAAATAACAAACCAGAGTTATGTATGCAACTAAATTGAAACATAAATAAAAAAAACATCATCAATGGCCAACTTCTTAAAAAAACACTAAATACAACTACTCACAAATACGTAAAATTACAAAATAAACAAGCCTATGCAACCGTTATTTAAAAAAAAACAATCGTACATCATAAATCTTCCAATTCGTAAAGTAATACATAGACTAAACAACCAAGTTTGTGCAACTCTTATTTTCAAAACAACACGTGCATCATAAATATTACAAAATGTAAACTAAAATAAACTTGCAATTTGAAAAGCAAAACATCACAAGTTTATGTACTAAAAAAACGACCTGTTTCAACCCAAATAAACTTGTCTGTTTATCTTCTTTTGTCGTTTTTATGCATTAATCAATTTGTATGTTTTGCTAAGGTAAGTTATAATACTAATTATAATACTAATTACTGAATTTCATGTCTAAGTTGTTAATCATTAATTACTTTTTATTTGGAAAATTTGCATAGGTCAAAATAAATCATGGATTAAATAGGGCGATGAGCTCTCGGTGAGGAAATGCATACCCTATAATTAAGTCCGCAAACTTGCAGCTATGTATTTGGAGTTGCTATTTTGGAAGACGGATACAACCATTAATAATACTAAATTTGTCTATCACCAATGAATACAACAAAGTCACTTTAAAACCTAAAATAACTTTTTAGTATATATTTGTTCAACTAAATCCTAAAAATAAAACCACAAATCAAACTACTTACACTTTTAGCCGTTTATGGATTATGGTAACATCAATTATAGATCTTAACCGTTTCATTTAACTTTTAATTACTTTTTAGTATATATTTGTTCTACTAAATCCTAAAAATAAAAACCACAAGTCATACCGTCCATCGGACGGAGTATATATATATATATATATATATATATATATATATATATATATATATATATATATATATATATATATATATATATATATATATATATATATATATATATATAAAAGTGATCAGTCTCTTGTTACGAGCAGTTTCCCTAATATCCAAATCATTTAATCTTTTGTATATCCTACACTTGATTGTCTTATTGATAATCATTGTGTATTTGTAATCGTTCGGTTATAATATAATCATTCAGTTCTTATATTGGTATTTTGTGGCGTTTGATATCTTTTGGATCACTTGATCTGGTTAAGAGTATTACATCTGTGATTTTCTACAGTTTTTCATTGTCCATCCACAATCCATGTCTGATGGATGATACAGGTAACTAGATATCGAATTTATTTGAAAATCAATCTTACTTGTAAAAATATTATCAATTTCTAATTGAACTAAAACACAAATCATTACAAAACAAAATAGAATGCAACAATAATTATAACTAATTAGTTACAATATCTGTGTACGCACGAGATTTTGAAATAAATTTTTAGTTATGTATAGTATTGTGAGTTTAAATTCTTAACCTCTAAACATGTAATATAATTCACCTTTGCCCAAAAATAAATTCTTAACCTCTAAACATAAGAAACTCATTATCACACATGGAACTCATTATCACTGAGTTTGTGTATAACTCGCATTTTGTGGTCTAAGACATAAGTCAATTACGAATGACGCCACTCTTATACTATCTTAATAGAGAAATGATATATCCTTCTACTACATGTTCTTACACATATTCTTACTCACACGATCCTGACAAGTGTTAGAATATACAGTTTCGATGCAGAAAGATAATGAGTGGAGAAAAAACATATTATATTATTGTGTGTGTAGGAGGATATGTAGGAATATAATGTAGGAGGCTATAGCAAAACTCATCTTAAAATCATATGCAAAAGTGAACATAGTTGCTTTTATGATCTCACACTTTGTGCTCACAAACCAAGATCCCAATACAAAGGCCATACATGGAAACACAAACATAATTTTGAAAAGGTTCATCTTTCTTGTGTTTCCATTGATTCACTTGAACTCTTCTTGCTTTCGAAACCTAAGAATTTCGTACCCGTGTCAATTTTTTATATCTAGTATCAATGACCGTGTATTATAATGTTAATTACACATAACAACGCGAAAAGTGGCATTAAGCATTTTTTATCAATCAGTTCTAATAGCAAAATAATCGTCTCCATTTTCATGCCCTCGATCATGCACGGCCATATTCCCAGATTCTATAAATAAGGAATATAAAAGAATTTACAATAAGGAATGTAAAAGAGTTTAACTTGAACAAAATTATCTATTAGTAACTCAAAAAAGCTATATTGTTGCAAGTCATGAGTGTATGAGTATCGGGCTAAAATAGTCAAATGGGTTGAAAATATACCAGTTGGATAAAAAACTTAGCTTACATCACGAGCTCAGGATTTACTATCGTCTTGCCTTCATGTGAAAGAAATTTGCCTTGCTTGAGTTCAAACTCTATGAAGCCTAGAATCACAAAGGCTATTTTAATATCTGATACGAAGTCAATCCTCATTGTCTCGTAGACTTGGGCTAGTGCCAAATTTGTTTGCCTAAACTCATCATATAAAATATCAATGTTAGTTCTCAATATTCATTTAAGACAACTCAGTATGTAACTACTTGGATATCATGTTGTATGCAGTTTCTTAAGATAAAGAAATTTGTCAAAACACATCAAAATATTATTACCACAACCCATATTACTTCAGTTGGTTATCTAGCTATACCGTACTTCAAAACACGATGTGAAACACATATCAAAGAAAAAAAGGTGATGAGAAGAAATTACATTGTAGATATGACATTGTTATGATTTTTTTTTGCCTATCAACACTTGATCACTTGTCGTCTTGTCGATATATAAGGTAAACCCAGTCAGATATAATGTGGGCCGTTAAGATCTTCTACATAAATTGCCATTAATATCTTTATACAAATTTTAGCCCAGTTAAAACACAAGAAATACTTAAACACTAATAACTTTTAAGAATTGTCACATCAAGCATCTTTTAGACCATCCGTTATAAGAAGTTGCACGCGTCCTTTGTCCATTTGGCACTCCATGACCGAGTCTTGCTTACTACGGTCACCTCATAAGCACGCGTCTATGAACAAAATTTGGGGAACTCGATCGACCGAGTCTTGGAACTATGTTTGTGATTTTGGTTTTTTTAGGTATATTTGTGTTTAAGTGGAGTATATTTGGGTGGTAAAGTTGGTTATCTTATTTTATTAAGTTGGTGATGAAGTTGACTGTGGAATGAAAGCGTTGATGTGTCATTGGTGAATACGATCTTGTGGTCTCTTTATTATACCCACTCTTAGTCGATGAGTTTCAAATTTGAAATTAAAGACTTGGAATAAATGGAAATTAACCATTGATATTTGAGACTTTCATATTTTCTATTGTGTACATCAAAATTGTAAAATGATACTCGTGATCTTTTTCTTAGCACATTTTTTGGCTAGTATTTTGATAAACAGGAAGACTACTACAAATGTTAGATTTGGTGAACACATTATTAGGTCTACCAAACTCATGGCCTCTTGTTTGTGAAAGAATTCAATGCATTTTCTTTTGCATCAAATGCTTTTACAGTTTTTAGTAAACTTTCTTTTTTATATCAATCTCATTCATCATGACACTCCAATACTATGAACGAATTAAATGAAATTTGTAATGACTTAAATGGTTGTGAATTGTGCTTTGTATGTTGTGTTTTTTTTTTGAACGGCAAATGAATAAATAAAAACTAGCAAGAAGCTAGCAAAAAATTACATCGGTTTTTTGAGCCAATCAGGCCAAATTAAACATTTAGAACCTCTACATTTTAACCAAGAAAATGAACAAACACGAATGTTATCAAATAAGTCACATTTCCTCATGCGTTGAGAGTTGAATGTGACCAAATTACGATACTTCCAAAGATACCACCATGTTGTTGCAACAATTACTTGTAAACGAACCTTAAGATCATATGACAGCCGAATGTTATCAAACCATGAAGTCCAGTCCGAATGAGAATTCAAAGCATGGATAGGCATATCACACCAAATTCGAACCAACCGCCAAATATTTAAAGCAATATCACACGAATAAAAAACATGATCGTTGGATTCCATATTGTTAGAGCATATCGGACAAGAGATCGATGGAATATCCAAACTTCGTCTTGAAAGGTTCAACCGGTGAGGGAGTCTATCCAATCTCAATCGCCATATAAAAATATTCACCTTCCTAGGAAAGACTTTACACCAACTTGTTGGGAACTCAAATGCCGGGAGAATATAATCGTCAATATGATTCCTTGTGACCCCTACTAAAAACGTACCATCTACACCAATACTTCAACGAACTTCATCTTGACCATCAAAATCTGATAAAGCTCTCAATTCGGTTTGTAAAGCTTCACTTAAGGCATGAGTTCGACCGGAATCTATAGGCATCTTCCAATTCATAATCCACTCGCCATTCACAAAACGATCTTTAATGAAACAATTAGGTTGCACATCAAGATGATATAACCTTTTATAACGATTCATAAGAGGGCAAACCGAATTGTACCAAAAAACATGAGTTTATTTTCTCTCTTTGGTAACTTTATTGTCTCTCTTTATGCCGCATTTTCAGATCTACCAAAAAGATGAGTTCTTTGTGAAGTAACATAAATCTTTTTATTTCCCTTCAATATACTCACCAAGTTACTGTGGTGGTGGTGATGATGACTATCGGGTTTCTTGTCTTAAGCTCTAGCAAAAATCATTTATTATTTCTGCTTTTATTTTTCGAAGGACAAGCAAAAAGCAATTCTTTCGTGATTGAAATAGGTGTTGTTGGAATATTAAGGTATAGTCATCCCATTTTAAGGTTTATCTCAAATCTTTTTTATTTGAAAAGTATTACTATAGGTTTTATGTTTTGTGGTCTAGATCATATCTATATGGTGTATATTTTTGTTTGTTTTTATGGTGTCTTTCTTTTTCTAAAATTGTGTTGGTGGGGTGTAAATTTATTTGTTTAATATGGATATGTGTTATAAGAGTTTTGTCTATAAACACTTTATTATGCAAATAACTATTGTGCCTGGACTAATTAAGAAATTTGCATGATGAAACTATAAAGCATTTCCATTGAAGATTTAGAATCTGCACTAAATGTCAAAGAGCACATTATCAGTATCTTAGGTTTTTGAATGCATTAATTGGTACAAAATGAAAAGTAAAATTTGTTATAACGAGCGTTCCTTCGTTTCTTTTGTTACACGAGATAATTGTTGACTGGCAAAAGAGTAAAGATTATTTCATATAAGACACTAGTTATAATACCCGTGCACGCACGGGGTTTTGACAAAAAAAAAATATATTTTGTATTAATATTGAATATTTTGTGTTTAAAGGTAATTACATATAATTATATATTTATGCACGAGTTTTCCATTATATATTAATATCCATTAGAATTTATTAAAATAAAATTTTGTAAAAGTTTCTCTTAGATTACTTAAGATTTAACTATATTTAGCAGACATATATGTTGATGTTGCTATTTAAATTTCACTATTGATATTATGTTGTACACAAGATGCGAGTTTATTAACACATAATTAGCGTCGATGAAGTTAAAATATATTCCTTAAAGTTTAAAAAAAAATGTTTTTCTACATATCCTTATATAAATAAATAAGAATTACATGATTTGTTGTTATAAATCAATCACGTATATATTTTTTTCATATTATAGTAACTCGTCTTACAATTTGATAATTATATTTTGTTTTCAAAATTTAGCCGTATTTAATATTCAAATTCGTGTCCACATAATCATACTTTTAAAATAAAATAAATAGTCTTCTTGAACTTATATAGTAAAGAAATATTTTGATATTTATAATCCTATGCATATGTATATGTTGTAATTTTAAAATAACATATATATTGTATTTTTAATATATAAAGTATAGGGGTATAAAGTATAAAAGGTGAATTTGTTTAATTTCTAAAGTTATTATAAAACATGAAAACTTATAATATTACACTTAACCTTATATAATTTTTAAAAATTCAACCACTAAAGTTTTATAAATTACCTCATATTTTTGTAAGTTTTTGTTTTTACAAATATTGTTATAAGTATAATCGCGTATATTCATTTTTATATTAAAGTAACCCGTGCTTACAATTTGATAATTATATTCTCGTTTTCAGTAATTTAGCCGTATTTAAAATGTAATAAGTGGGTCCTTATTGAACGTAAAAAGTAAAAAAAATGATACTTATAATCTTATTGTATTTTTAAGATATAAAGTATAAAGGGTATAAAGTATAAGGGGTATTTGTTTATAATCCAAAGTTATTAAAAAATATGGATGCTTATATTATTACACTTAACTCTATATAATTTTTAAAAATTCAACCACTAAAGTTTTATTAATTACCTTATCTTTTTTTGAGTTTTTGTTTTCACAAATTTGACACCTATATTTTTTGTGTTTTTTCTATCAACCAAAATTTTTCACCAAATTTATTAAAGTTTGATCAAAATCAATTTAATTTTGACTTTTATTAACCAATCACATCGCACGATTTTGCTTACGTGGCGAAATAATGAATTCTCTCCGATTACCGACACCGTAGAGTTCTTGCGATCGATGGCCAAAAAAAAAAAAAAAAAAAAAAAAAAAAAAAATAAAAAATTGAAAGGAAAGTGTGTGTAAATATCGGTTGAAAAAACGTCCGATTTTTGTTTTTGGGTTGCCTCGACCGATCCTCGACCTACACCCCACATTGGTCATTTCAAGTTATTTTGTCGAGAAAGCTGATGTGGTACCCGGTGACCTGGATCACGACTGTGTCCAGCTTTAAACGTTGACTAAAATCAATTTAATTTTGACTCTTATTAACCAATCACATCTCACGATTTTGCTTACGTGTGTGCCCTAATAAGCTCATGTATTTCTAACCGTATAACATGCGTATCCGACTCACATATTCGAACATTCCTACCATAATATTCCCTGTATAGGCACTAAAACACATCTTTGGTACATTAAAATACATTCATATATTATCTAAATCATCAATTCAACTTAATTATATATTCATACCTTGAGCAGGCGTAGAAAATCCTTCCACGACAATCATGTGTTGATACTTAATCCTCTTCTAAAAAACGTACAAAAAAATTGCATTACACTTTAGTATGTGCGGTAAGATCATAAAACTGCAAAAACCACTAACATGTTGCATTATAGTGAGGATAACATCAAAGTTAGTCATAACATCAAATAAGAAAACTTCATATTAGAACTAAAGGGGTGTTTGGTATGCTTATTAAATGTGCTTATTGGCTTATTCAATTACCATAACACAATAAGTTTATGATAAAGCTTTAAGCTTTTTTGAGAAGCTTAGTAAAAAAACCCTGAACTCACAACTAATTCTATCATAGCTTAGTGTGTTTATAGTAAAAACACAAATATTAAGCGTAGAACTTTTCAATAAAACATTATAAAAAAAAAAAAAAAAAAAAAAAAGGTTACTAAAAGTTGTTGTGTATAACAAAAAGTTAAACCATAAAAAGTTACTAAAAACTATCACTAGATAAGGCGTAAGCCAAAGTTACATTGAAGTCTTTTTCGGATTATATTCGAAGCAAAAGAGGTTAACACATAAATCATAAGTATAGAAGAATGGTTATATTCGCATCCGTGATTCTGAACTCAATAACATTATCGCGATATAGAACGTAATAACCGATTAAAACTATATATTCTTGCTAATAATTCTCATGTACATACTTTTATTTCTTTACAACGACCAACTATTACGCTTTTTTTTTTTTTTTTTTTTTTTTTTTTTTTTTTGATGAAACATCACGTCGATGAATAAAGTTAGGTTATCACCTAAGTAGTTTTTTTTTTTTTTTTAAGAGGTGATTGTTATGAAATAAGGATTGCGATGCGTGCATTTTTTTTTTTTATAATTTAAGGAAAACACCTTCTAAATTAACCAATGACTATCTAACCCATGCATTTTTTATTTATTTATTTATTTATTTATTTTTAAATAATAATTAGCTTTGTAAAACGTTTTTAACTGACAGACATGTTGAGGTTGAGGTTGATGTTGTTGTTTAACTTTAACTATTGATATCATGTTGTACAAAATATGCGAGTTTAGTAGCACATAATGAGCGTTGATGAAGTTAAAATATGCTCCGTAAAGTTTTTGAAAATGTTTTTATGGATATCCATATATAAATTTTAAATAATAATTCACGAGTCGTTGTTATAAGTAGAATCACGTATATTTATTTTCATATCACGATGCTTCGTCTTACTATTTGATATTTATATTCCGTTACTAATATTATAAAGTATAGGGGATAAAGTGTAAGGGTTATTTGTTTTTTTCTAAAGTTATTAAAAAACATGGAAACTTGTAATTTTACACTTAGCTCTATATAATTTATTTAAAATTCAACCACTAAAGTTTTATTAATTACTCCTTTTTTTTTTTAAGTTTATGTTTTCAAAAATTTGACACATATATTTTTATGCATTTTTTTTCTTAACCAAATTTCTCAACCAAAATTATTAAGTTTGACCAAAACCAATTTAATTTAGACTTTCTATTGACCAATCATATTGCTCGATTTTGCCTACGTGGCAAATTCGAGCTCTCCTATTGGTTTAATTTTTTTTTCAATAAGAATGGTTTTGCAAAAACACTCCGAAATAATGTAATTTTTTTATTATATAAAAGATAGGCAATAGTTGATATGAAGAAGGTATTGGGTTATTGGCCGAAGTGGAGTAAATCACACTAGGATAGCATAAAAAAGGGTATAAAAACTGCATAAGGGCATTATAGTTTATACACAATAATTTTATGTATATCTTCAAAATGATATGTGTACATATCAATTCCTTTATATATATAACTAACTTGAATCGTAAATTTTCAGCGAAACCAGCAAGCTTAAACATGAAGTTGTCACGGCTTCCCTGCGCAACTATTAAGATAAGAACGAGAACCTCCGGAAACAGGCTCAAAAGTGGAGGCAAGCTTATGAAGATGACACAATATTAAGTTTCAAACCGATTACATCATCCGGTTTAACCCACATTGAATCATCATCATTCACTGCATCTGAATGGGGCCACCCAAACAAAAATGTCCTGGCAGTATTCAAAGTAGATAAGCTATGTGCCCCAGAAGGTGTAGCCAGAATCACCTAAACCCACAGTATCTTAGACCACGAAGAGCTGGAGAAAGGGACGCATCACCTGTAATTGCCATGATGTTACACGATACAGGGTTATCAAAGGCAAATTTTAGCAAGTCAACTAAAATTTTCTTATCAAGTGAGTCGTTTTTCACCCCCTTTGGTCTATCTATGGAGCGCATCCCCCTTTTATCCAATGCATTTCCTTAAATTCAGAGAAATCATAATTTCGGAGTGAATTTGTTATGTAATCAACTACATTTTTGGGCAACATCTTGCTAGGAAAAGGACAAGTTTTCGTGTCCCAGAATATCCGTGTAACAGGGTGAGACCTCTTTTGAGATGGGGTTGTAATTGTTTTCACCCTTGTTATTTTCAAAAAAATAGGTTTTAATTGTATCAGTTGTATTGCATTATCTTTTTCTACATTTCAACTTTTGTTTGAAACGTTTATTTATATAATTCAGTTTTTCAAAAAAATAAATAATAATAAACTTTTGTATGTATCTCGTGTAATAATTATTTAGGATCCTTGTCAAATTTATAACTTGACAAAATTCACTTGAATGCCCATAACGCTTTGTATACGATATAAAGCTATTCTAGTAGTTTCCGTAGTAATGTTGCGGCTTATTAGTTAAAGGTTTACATATCCATATAAGCTTTCTGAAAAAATCACCGCCGTTGGCGTGTCGTGAGTGATTCGTTTTTTGTGGGATTCACATCCCACAAAAAACCAATCATCCACTGACACGTCAGCGAGTGGAGATTTTTTGTGAAAAGTTTATATGGCCTTAGCATTGCTCTTAGTTAAATCCAGTTTAGGCAACATTTAGCAGCAACAGGTGTATATGATAACATGAGAATTTTTATTTATTTATTTATTTTTATTTTTTACTTTTTTGGCTTTGACATCTACCAAGTGACATATACAGATATACTTATGCTATTGGGTTTAATAAAAACTAGATAGAGTATCGATCACTAGCTAGAGATACAAGTTTTGAACATTGATATATATATTAAAGGGTGTGCTGCCCAAATAAAACCTATCAAAAGTTATGGCATTACTTGAAAAAAGTTCAATATAAATTAAACATTCTCAAAACATTTAATGAACAAATTCTCGCTATTCATTTTTTCATTAAAAAAAAAATTAATAATAATAAGATCCTCTAAAGATCTAATAAACAAATTTTCTCCATTCATTCTTCATCAAAAAAAATAAAAAATCATATTTTTTTCTTAAAAAACAAGTAGGATTAGATCAGTTGAAATCCTCGCTTCTCAACCTGGGGGGTCGGAGTTCGATCCTCACTCCTCTGAGGCGGGAGGTCCTTTCCACCTTTGGTAGAGGCCCAGGCAGCCTCTCTGCCCAGGTGAGGGTGGTTGTCACATCTGCCTCCCCAAACAGGAAGCGGTGTTGGCACCCATAACCCGTGGAAGACGGTATTGGTAGTTACTTATTTTATTTTTTTTAATATTTTTTTCTTAATAAAAAATTAAATATCTCGCAAATCGTTAAACAAAACGAATCATACAATCGCGACGATAATTAAATCATCTTTCTATAGAAGGCTACTTCCATGTACTTTCGACTAACTTTTTTTTCGATTTTTTTTTCCAGTTACGTCTGGAAAAATCACATGTGATTTATGATACACATTCGTGATTTTTCGGGCGTAAAAAAAATCAAAAAAAAAGGTTTGTCGAAATTATATCGAAGTGCCCGTCTACTGAAAGATAAAAATACTCGTCGGAATAGTGTATTTCATTTCACTTGACGATTTACCGTTTATAAGATATATATATATATATATATATATATATATATATATATATATATATATATATATATATATAGGGTGAAGTTAAAATAAAAAGACAAATATCCGTAAAAAGAATAAAAAGATTTTTTTTTCAAAAAGTTCACGAAAAATTCCAAAAAATCCTACAAGATCGGGTATGTTGGTGCATAAAACTTTTGTGAAAACATTTTTATAATTTTGAGTTTGATCGTTTTTTAATGCACAAAAACAATTTTGATGCACAAAAATTTTGATGCACAAAATTTTTAACTTGTTTTAGTTTGATGCAATGTTATTTTGAAGAAAAAGTTAAAAGAAGTTGGGTGCAAAACCAATTTTGATGCAAAAAAAGATTTAATCTTGACGTATATTTTCATAATTTTTTTGGAAAAATATCCACTTTTAGAAAAAAGTTTTCACAACTTTTTCATGCACCATCATACCCGATCTTGTGGGATTTTTGGGAATTTTTCGTGAACTTTTTGAAAAAAATCTTTTATCTTTTACGGATATTTGTCTTTTATTTGATCTTTATCATATATATATATATATATATATAAGAGATAGGGAAGAATAAGAATTTTCTACCAAATAAATCATCGATTTTGCTGAATCATGAGAACCAACATCAATATATATCATATTTTTTATATATATTTATTTTAATTATTTAATTATATATATAGAGTTATTATTAAAAAATAAATTACGAGCTGCGAAAAGGATATAATAGTAAATAGTTACATTTATCCTTTTCTTTTGAATTCTTTTAATAAAAAACGTTTTTTTAGTTCCTAAAATTTAGGAATTTAATTTAATTTTCTTTTGAATTATTTTCTTTTTCCAGTATGCATGATTTCAAAAAGGTATTATGCACATGTGTTTTTTAATGTAAATTTGCATATATTTTTATTGTTCATTTGCTTAAACATATAATTTGTTTTTGTCTATTTACACAAGTGCATGGAATAACAAACATACATATTTTACATCTACCATATACATTTCAAAACAAAAATATTATACACAAGATCTAAATTTTGTAATATACAATTCAAATACAAAATTCTAAAAGTAAAGAATAAATGAAAGTTTTGTTGATGTTTTGCTGTGTCTACTAATCTTTAACATAACCAATTTGGGTTTGTCGCATACGCACATGTATTTTCTCTTCACTTCTTTATCATAACTATCTTCTTACTTGGTAGTATGTACAAAACACACGCATGTCTCTTCTTGTACATCGCACATCATACATCATACTGCACCTGTAACCACAACCAATCATAAACAAATTATTTAATCATCACAACTAAGAAAACACATATGCACGATGTATTTTTGCCTTGTGTACACAAGACCATATTATTGATTTCTTTGAGAAACTAGTACATCCTTAATCATAAAACACAAGTGCATTCTTAAAATCATAACTAAACACAAAACATCATCATATTATAACTAAAAACATATATGCATTTTCAATACATAAACTCGAACTCAGTAAAACATATATATTGCGGAAGGTATCAAATTCATCACAAATGTAAAAACACATACGCACTCTCAATAACACATATGCACTCTCTTTTTGAATTTATACCACCCACAAAACACATATGCACAATCTATTACCTCATTAAAATAAGATGTGAAAGCAACAATTCATATGCACCATCTATTATCTCATTGAAATAAGATGTAAAAACACATATGCATAGAATGTATCAAATTCATTACAAACTGTAAATTGAATCTATAACACCCACAAAATACATATGCACCATCTATTACCTCAATAACACATATGCACACTCTTTTCATTGAATCTATACCACCCACAAAACACATATGCACCTATTACCTCAACTAAAACTACTATAATTTTTTGAAGTGACATAAAAAGGCTATCTTGCATATATGTTATGTTCTTCCTACATTAAATTATGCTACCAGCTCATATTATCATTTCAACTTACATGACTTTTATAACAATATCCGACACACAAATATCTAGTAAAAAAATCTATTTTTTTACTATGTTGTTGTTGCGGGTCAAGCCAAAACGACCCGATGGATTTTAGATTTCACCCTAAACAAAAGTTTATCCCTTTCGACTAAATTTTCTCAGATCGAAAACCATATTATAAAAAAGGTTTTATTTTCTCAAAAAAAAAAAAAAAAAAAAAAATCAGATCGAACCTCATATTTCGTTTGTTGTGGATATAAGAATTTCTCAGATCGAAACCCATATTAGGACCCGAACCACGAAACACTAGAAAAACCTATCTCCGCAAACAATTTTTTTAAATAAATGTTACGTTCAGAATTTTTTCTCCGTAACTAAAAACAATATAAAGAATATGGTACAAACACATAAACCTATTGATATTGAATTTAAAATTAGTAAATTAAGCCCAACAAGAGATTCAATAGCAATTCATAAAGTAACATACCTGTATGGTTATAACTCATGCGTCAAATTGTAACAACTTGATGATGATCAAAATTGTAATGGATTAACCATTTAATTAATGAATTCGAATCATTATTAAACGAAATCGTTATCTTTCAATTGGAATTTTAGATCTTAAGATCCATATGTCACCAAACTGCAAAAGGTGGGATTTTTAAATGGGGTTAGTGGGTCGATGCAAATAAGCATGATTGTGAGAATTATGAATCTATTTCATAAACATAATAGTAGATGATTATGGGGTTTGATTTTTATTTTGATGAATGGGTTTCTTCAGCCGTAGGAATGATTTGGGAGAGAGGTTACTGGTATTTATTTTTTTTCTTTTTGACCTAATCACATAATTTAATAGTATCCCTACTTAACATGACGGTTTCTAATTGAAAAAAAAATAAAGTACCAATATTACCCCTCTACCATCTAAAAGATAGTACATGAACTTTCATTTTATTACTATCATGCCACAAATCATTGTAACCATTGATTAAATATCTAACGGTATAAATGGTTCGCATGCTTCCGCGTTTTATTTGGTTCGAAAATAACCATACACTATATATATATATATATATATATATATATATATATATATATATATATATATATATAGGCTACATATGTCGCGTCACTAACGCCGACTAAGACATTAACGATGACACTGAAATGATGATATTAGCACAATATCTTGGTACATTAAAAAAAATATCCCTCGTCCCTTGCAAGCAAGATTCTAACTCTGGCCTTGAAGTCAAGAAACAAACGACCCAACCAATGGAGCAATGCACTAATTGTGACTAAACTTGCATTCCCAAATTAATAATCAACAAATCGTTTTACCATTTTTGTTATTATTCAATGGCCAATACTTTAATCGTTGACCAAATGAAGTTAACTCACATCCGTCATTTTACCGTTGACCAAATGAAGTTAACTCACATAAGTGTTCGTCATTTTCTACAACCTCGGAACACCATCCCATTCTAACTTAAAAAAACTCACGACACCTCAAAAGACATCGCTATTTAAAACCCTCAACCTCTTCCCCATAACTGACACCCCTTATTTACTCAATCTTTCAAAGAAAAACGCTTGATCTAAAATTCAATTTCAAACCCATTCACCAATCTCATTATTTTCTATTCAATTTCTCACTCCTAAATTCTTTCAATAGTTTGTATATGGTATTTTAATTGAAATTTTTTTAAAAGGAATCCATAAACCTACACAAGAATCCGACTATATCATCCACTCAATCCTCACCGGCTTTCGAGTCATCTTTTGAGGTAAGCTCTTATCTGATTTGTTCGGATTCAACTGAATTAGGTTAGTTGGTCAATATTAATGTATGATGATTTAGGGATTATTTTTGTTTGCAATTATGAATTTTAAATATTGATAGTTTTGAAATCAACAATCTCTTATATGAGGTGACTATATATCACCCGGTATCGACACTTTTGATTTAAATTTTCTTATCAAATTCAGATTGTTTAAATGGCTTATCATGTTGGCAACTGGTGGCATTGATGTTGTAATAAATTTGTGGCATGATTCTACTATTGCAAATAAAGTGAAGATAAAAATGTTCATGGTTGCAGAAAAAGGTCAGGTTTTCGTGTTAAAGATTGAATCTTGGTGTGTTTTATAAGGTTTTGTGTTTATTGGGTTTCTGTTGTTGCTTTTGGTGTTTGTGGTTTTAGGTGGCGTGTATAGATTATCCGCATTCTTGGCATTTGTGCGTGAAGTACCTTTGCAACTATGTAACATAAAAGCTATTGTAAATTGGTGAGTTTGATACTCTAATTGCTTTTGAAACGGTTAATCAAGCGCATTAAAAACTATGACAAAATAAAAGTGTTGTATTCTTTTTATTAATGTCTGCAATATCTTTTTAGTAAGTATCTGATGAACACTTTTCAACGTATTCCAAATAACAATGCCTGCAGTTAGAATATGTAGTAAACTTTATGCGGTATATTTCTATGCACTTCTTCTATCATCGTCTTTTATTTGTTAGCTTTTTATCACAATCATGTTATGAAATACAGCTGCATGATTTCAGGTTGTCGTCGTAAATAATTTGGGAAAGTGGAAAACAGCCAAACAAATGACTTCATTAACCATTCTTCTCGCCATTAGATACCAATGGTTCGTATGCAATTCTTTGCTCTTCGTATTTCCCAATTCCTGATTTGTAGTAATCCTATTATAGGTACCAGCATTGTGTCTTAGACTGATGTATCTCAAAAGGGGTGTTTGGCTACTTCTTGGGTACTGCTGTAGGAGTAGCCAAACACCCTTGATGCAGCCGAAAGGGTGTTGTTTCCGTTTAGTCCCATATTTGGATTCGAGCATGCACCTCTTTTGTTGTTGGTTGAATTATCCATGAATATGCCCAAGTTGAAAGCACAAATTTCTTAGATTTAACTACTATAGGAATTGTTCTTTATATGTGTCTACGAAAACAACCTGTTAATTCTATTTATCATCTAAATTAAGTTTACTTTTTATACCTTTTTGTCTTAGATAAATAGTGGCATCGACAATTGAATTTGAAGTGGCTGATGTTGTTTGTTTATTTACAGGTGCAGTAATGGTTTGACTAATGCCAGAGACTTATTTGTGTTAGCTAATAAGGAGGTAATCAGTTGAACCTGTCTTATAAAATCAATAGCTCCACTTTGTTTTCAAATGTGCATGTTACCACAGATGCCTTAACTCTCTTTAAAAGATTATTTATTGCAAGACCTTTACAACACGAAAGCTAAAAAACATAGGCATTTACTGTTACTTTGGCTGATTTTGCAGTCACGGGTAGCCATATGATGTACTTCTGAGGTCTAGAGCAGCAAATGCTATTAGAAGGAGCAGCCAAAAATATTGTTTACTCATATTTCTGACATAAATATATAACTTGCTCAAGTTTGACATATCTATGACCAATAATGTATCCACAATTTTTCTAACAATTCATTTACCAAAATGCCATATGATGCGTTGAGCCTTTTGCCTTTTTAATGAGTGGTTATTTGTTATATATGTGTTATAGGTTAGCAACAACTGATGTTTATTATACAATGAATATTCCACTGTTATATGATGTCTTTGAACCTTGCCTTTTCAATGACTAGAGTGTTATATGATGTCTTTGAACCTTGCCTTTTCAATGACTAATCCACTGTCATGTCCTTTGTGATCACATGGTACATAAGAAAACCCTTTCACCATTTTCCTTCCATTTTGTACTTCTGGTCTCAAATTTTTTGATGCATTTGGTGTCCTTTTTTTCTGTATTTATAGGAAGAAAGGGTGTGCAAGGGGCGGCACCTGGTCCAGTTCTCAGCTGGACTGAGAGAGTTATAATTGCGTATGGCGCAGCAAAAGGTCTTGAGTTTCTACATGAAAAGGTCCAGCCTTCAGTTGTCCATCGCGATGTTCGGTCAAGCAATGTCTTATTGTTTGATGATTTTCAAACCAAGATAGCTGATTTCAATTTGAGCAATCAGTCTTCTGATACTGCAGCTCGATTGCATTCAACTAGAGTGTTAGGAACATTTGGCTACCATGCTCCAGAGTAAGTATTTCTCGTCTTTTAATCTACTGTTTAGTAAAATGAAGTTCTATAATATGGGTTGCACTGGCTTGGGTTGACCCGCAAATATGATTACAATGCATCAAATATTGTTACATAATATTATTAGTTCTTACAATATTAATGTAATTGTTAATAAAGTATATAAGATGTTGTATGCATTAGAAAAACATGTTGGTTAACTTTCACCCCTGTTTGGCCCCACTCCCTATTTAGCTAATTTTGTAATTTGACCCATTATCAGACCATTATGAGTAAATTGGCACCTTAACTTGCCGGTTCTTGCTACAAGGTTATTTATGACGAACATACATTATATTCTCTTAAAATGCTTGCTTAGTATTAAGTATATATGATTTATTTATTTCTGGTAGTTAATTACATCATGGTGTCTATCATCTTTGGCGCAACTAATATGAAGGGTCCACAAAAAAACATCTCTTCACATAAAGTAGGAAAACTTAGGCGGGTCAAAACGGGTAGGATCGTACTGGATTGATCCAAGGCACTTTTTATAAGCAGCGTGTTAAATATAATTATGATAATTTAATTCTTTAAACAAAATGGTATAAGAGGTTTTATGCATAAAATACACATTCGGCGAGTGGCTATAGGTTTGGCCTCTTCCTTTTCAGCTACTTATTTTCATTTTACCACTTTGACCCGTTAGCAATCACCCAATTTCTAAATGAAATGGTCGAAAGTTCAATGGCTACTTGTTGTGGTATATGAGTTTTGGCAATACAATCTTTTCTACCAATAAAAGTTGTTAACCTCCGGTCATCGGCTACTTGTCGGTGATCTGGAGGGATCATGTTTTTTTCCGCTTTATTATTTTTTTTTATTTAGGATTTTATTTTCGTATTTTATTTATAAACCCTAAACTCTAGCCGTAAAAAAAATGTTGAGTTGCCATCGATCCACTATATATTTTTTTCTTCATCATCTATTTGTTTTTATTGTCGAAGATCATTGTTCTTGACAACAAAAGTTGATCATCAAATTGCCGCTCCTTTCTAAAGGCAAAGCAAGCCATGACGTAAAAGCAATCGTCACGCAAAGAAGGATGCCGCAAGCAATACACAACTATGCCGCCAAATACAATTATGCTTCCGCTCGAACAAACAAAAAAGAAGATGAAGAAAAGAAGAAGCGGCTTTCAACATTCATTACAGTTTGTTCATCCACAATGCCGCCGTTCAAACTGCAGAGGAGTATTGGACGATTAGATTATGTGTGAGTTTGAGTCCATTAGGTTTTGGGTTAGTTGGCTTATTCTCCAAGATATGTTTTATTATAAATAGAAATGATATTCCATTATGTAAATGCGACAAAACACAATCAATAAAATCTCTATTTAGTATTTTACAGATCATGCATTACAAGAAAATGGCATTATTGAAGAAACCAAATCTTAACCAACTAAGAATTAAGTCATAACAACGTGAATATCATTCGAAACAAAAGTAATTTTTCGCAATAAGAGTCCTCCCATGTAATGAACTTTAGTTACCAGCTACAACCATGAAATAAAAAAACATTATCAGTTCTACCTGACAATATTTATCCATCATCCTTCATTAATAAACTTTTCATCATTGCACAATAGAAGAATCCAATAAATCAAAGTAGAAATTTATATTTATTTTTACAATTTTTGGTTTTGCTTGGTACAGTTGGTCAAGAAATCAACAACATAGTGAAATTATATACTATTGTTATGTAATGCATAGAATTGTTTCTTTGGTCAAGAACTATTTTAAAATAATGGAATGTCTTTGGTTCTAATGTGGACAATTTTGCGGTCATAATGATTATGAGTTGTTCTTTTTACATATATTATATGAACACTTTTTTTTCTTCGGTTTTTGTGTTTAAGATATTTTGTGTTATTGATGATTTATTTACGTTCAGCTATAATTCGTCAAGTAATATTATTAGTTTTTAATTTTCGCAGGTATGTATGTATATATATATATATATATATATATATATATATATATATATATATATATATATATATACTAGTGGTCAAGTTTCCTACGTAAGTGACGTCTTATAATTATCGCCGACATAATTTCTTATAATGAATTATCGCTTTGAAAAATAAGTTAACGGAAAATAAGATATACACGCACCAAATTTTTATTGAATGCGACAAGAATCTAAAAGAAATAAACTGCATCGAATATGAGAAAAAAAAGTTTCAAAGTAGACGCAAAGAACAAAGATCAAATCATAGCTTGTTCGATGGGCGAGCAAGCCTTATAAATATCGTTAAAAACTTAAGTTAACGAAAAATAATCTATAAGTATAACCAACACTTGATTGAGTCTTTCCACGATGCGCGTATCATCTATCCGAATCAGGAATCATTCCTTCTTGTACTTGTTGCATCTGCATCCCTTTGAACTTCTGGTTCAAGCTTTACTGTAATGTTTCTACTATGTGAATTCAGACACATTTGCTATTACAGAGTAATAAATTAATAAACAAAAAAAAGTAATTAAACATATCTGATTTACATTGCATGAAGTAGCCATCCTATAGGAATTGATAATTGCGTTTTCTTGACTTTCCATACATAGATTTAGAAAGGAGATTGATTTTTGCGAGGGACGCATCCGAAGTGAGTCATTAAAAAAAAGGGAGAACACAACACTCAAATTTTGCATGCTTATTTGTATCTGATTACCTTATGAATAGATCAAGATATTGATATCATACTTGCTCAACAATTTGATATGAACCATGTATCCTGTTAGAATGAAAAATATTAGATGAAGAAATTAAATCACACTTGCTCATGGGATAAAATTTGACCCGTGATATCACACTTGCTCAACATTTTTATGACCCATGAAATTCACGGGATAACATTTGAATCTTGGAAACCGTTCGAGAATATATCATAGACGGAAATTTAACCAATGATTGATTCATGTAGTGTTAATATATTATAGAGGCAAATGTATATTTCTTGTTACTCTATGATGTTAACATATTCTTAATCATTGTTTCTCTGTAGTGTTAACATCTTTACCATTATGCTTCCCGTAATCACTCGTATCCTTTCATAAACATCAAGTTCCTTGAGACTATAATATTCAAATAATTAGACAACATGTGTTATAGGGTACTTCCTGGAATAGTAAATATATTTTTTGATCTAGTAAACAAATAAGTGTATAAACACTGAAACAACCAATCCTAAACACCCTCTAAAGCTGGCATATTACTCTTAAAATAAGACATTTTCAAGCTACTTATTCAAATTAACATATTTCATTAAAATTATGATATTGGTCGTTTAAAACCGCTTGTCTCACCTTTCATGCATTTGCCGTTCCCATAAAGCACCGACCAAGATACGGCACCACAACCATCGACATCTTTAGTATCGGTTCACGGCCACCAAAAGATGACATTTGGTGTAAGCTACTTTTCTCACCTTGCTGCAACCTTAACGTTAGAGATACCACATCATTGATGATTGGCTTCGGAGTACATTACGATCACTAACCGGGAACATGCCATTTCCTTGTCATTAGCTTGAGAGGACGGTACTTCATCGTGGCTCGTATCTTGTGCTTGTTCAAGTAAAGATTTTTGCCGACCATGTTGTCTTCGCCTTTGTTAACATACTAACAACATAGAATTTATTTATGTAAGCAAAATAGTTAGCAACGCGAGTCGGTCTCAAAACTTGAAAGCGGTGGAAGGAATGTAAACATACCATGTGACAAGATTTGTTAAAGGTGTCAATCAAATTTTCCAAGTAAATTAACAATACCCTCATCCTTCTCGAACCATAACTAAATTCTTAATTGGAAAACACTCATAATCATATGCTTCTCGCCACAAGCATGAAATATGAGGAAATATTTATGCTTGTAAACATGTATACGTTAGTGCGAGAATCTTGGATGTAGGAGTATGTAGATGTGAAAAGAAAAAGAGGACGAATAACGATACATACAATTGTATCGCTCATTGTAAACTCATTCCAGACTTTCTGCTCATGGTTGTTCAACGGATATCTACCATGGTAATTAGGGGAGCTCCTTGAATAAGAAACACACACACATATCCACATTATCATAGATCAGAGTGCAATAATAATAAAAAATCCTAAGTAGCATTGTAATAAATTTTTCTAACACAATTAACATTAATAAGGAATGGGAATACGTAGAGGTTATCTTGATCTTCTTCTTCTTCTTCTTCATTTTGGGTTTGGGTGGTGGAGGAGGCTTGGGAACATGGGCCATGAAGGAGGTTTCGGGGTCGCTGGAAGAAAAGTGTATGAGTATGAGAACAAAAGGAGATAAGAAACTTATATGAGAGCATATTATTAATTATCGATCTTCAACTGTTTACAATTAAGCTAAACAAAAACATAAAGGCCCAAGCTAGAGAACACACTATTTCGAGTGAGATGGCAAGTCCTCAAAACATTGGTAGTACCTAGCAACACGGGAAATCTGGGCTCATAATAATCCGGTTTATGCTATGCAAACTGTTGTTGTTGCTCCACTTTAGAGACTTCCTAGCTTTAGTTGATTCAATCGGATCATAGAGCCTCTTTGAATTTCGGATAAATATGAGATGAATAGTAGGATATCACATACTATAGGTGTAGTTCTACATTTTAAGGAACTAAAGTCGTTCAAGCATGAGACGAAACCGTAATGAGTGAATCATTGTTCTTATTGAAAAACGACTTCTTATAACTTCATCAGATCGATATTCGTAAAGCATATCCTCTTGTTAGTTTCTCGCATCAAATAAGTAAAATGTCACTTGCTCCTTTTAAGTAAAGAAAGATCATATACAAAGTCTTAAATATACCCCGATCGAATGTTGCAGACTCAGATCGTGTAAGACCAAATCGATATCATAATGCACCACAATCTCAACAATCATGACCTTCTCTTAAGAAATGGCAATACAGAGGGATATGTCCCTTGGATCATGAGTGTCATACTCCTCCTAAAGCAATTATTAAACAATCAAAGAAGATATTAACTTCACAAAGAAACCCATGGGGATAGGATAAAAAGTCAGAAATAAAAATAAAGTGAATACCGCCATCATACTATGACAATGCACAAACCTGTTACTAATACACACTATGATAATCAGGTTGGGCATATAAATTGCAAAAATCGTTGGATAAAACTGTTCTAAATGGTTGTATAACGTCGAAAGCAACATTATTATCCTCGATACAAAAAAGAAATATAATGTATAAAATCACACGCATTTCTAGAAAATATTGAACAATTTTACACAGATTCATTTTTTTCTTTGAGAAACATAATGGTAAGAAAATATTACCTGCAAAATTTTGAAGGTTACACCTTTGACTACCTCCACCATTGGGAGGACATCCATGCTCTTTGGTGAGAGTAATTTCTTCCTCCGTATTGTCCCTCAAAGAACCTAACATTTATAGTGTTAATATGCAGTACTTTGTAAAGTGTCTAGCCAAGATAGGGGTCGTTCGGTGACCTAATGCTTAATCACCGCTCAATTATTAAGTGGATGTCTAAGCACGATCACATATTTCAATCGTTCAAGCAACATCAAAACTTACATTACATTTCATAGACCTTTTTTTCCTTAATCTATACACTGCTGGTAGTAGTTCTATCATACATTATATATATATCTCCATCAGTTGGCCTTTTTTCTTGGAATGATGATGCCCACCACTACCATACACACCTTGATGATGATGTTGATGAGCACCACCACTAAAACCACCCTTAACTGGCTTGGGCCCATCAATCGCCTTCTGAACATTCAAAGTATGTCTTTATCAGTATATATCATCTACATAAACGCTGATATTTTACCTAAGATAAATGTATAATTGCCACCTGAACGAAGAGGCTTAAGAACTGCAGTATACATATCGTTGAGTATACTTTATACTTATTTTCCAAACATAACCTAATCCAAAACACCTAAGCTCATCATTTTATTCTCATAGTCTACTAATCCAAAACAATCTTCAACAACTTATAAGGTAATTCTTCATAAGCTATTATATGCTTACTAAGGTAAGGGGGTGATGAATTATCTGATCATTACAGCTTCAAACAGCTGAAGCACATCTAAACAGTATCTCCTACCATCCCGTTTCATTGCATCTAATAATTGAATATCACATGATATGTTTTAAAATGCAGATCCAAACACCCCTTAATACCCAACTGACAATGTAGGTACATAAAAAACCTGGATGCTAACTAATATTTATGGATACTCAATCTGATAGTGATCAGGGCATTGTAAACAGAAGAACAAAATAAGGTTGTATGATAAAGCAATAAGGTGATGTTTACATACCTTAATTGGGATCATTAAATCGAGAGGCTTCTCCCACCGGACTTTATCTTTACGCTAGATAATATCTCAAAAAATTAAAACACCTTTTCTCAAACACGTAACAAAAGAAAAAGAAACCAAATTTGTTGTGATGCCTCGTGGTTTTTGAAAGATCATGAATATGGTCCATACTATTTCAACCACACCTATTCAGCTCAAAATAGTTTCAATCACTTGGTTTTGATGAAAGTCTAATTATCACATTAGCTACCCTCCATCATCTTTAACCTCTACTTTCTTGATTTATTTTTTTGCAAGATTATGTGACATCGCCACCGCCACTTCGACACGCTACCGGCTTGCAAAATTTTAAGAAAAAAACAACGATCATAACGTGTCGAAGCACACATGTTTAAACCAATGGTCCATAAACAGTACAAATAAAACTTTATATTTCTGTTAATTTACACTTTTCTGTTATCACTAAATCTGTGACAACAAAAATCAAAATCAAAAAGTGATAAAGAAAAGGATCCAATGGTGGTTCAAAATGTGTGGTCAAGATATGTATAAGAAAAGGATCCAATGGTGGTTCACCGGATTCGATGTTTGAAACAAACTAAATGGTACTCTTACCTAGCAAGACAAATATCGAGGTAAGATACCCACCGTCATAAGCGTAAAGTTATAATAAGATCGTTAAACGGCACATAACCATTGACCAAACATAACTAACCGAATTGGATAAGAAGATTGCTCACCCCTCTAAGCAGGTTCATCAGAGGATCATATTCAAGAATTAAAACATATGACCTTACGCTTTCTCCTATCGAAGTATGATACCTTCATACCGGGTTGGGAGACTATACTTAAGAATTGAAGCAAGAGTATACATATGGTAATCTCAACGCCATTAGCTATATGAGATATACTTGTCTAATGTACTACCGGAGGAAGTGATAGCTTAGTTGATGATCCACATATCCTCCTCGTAAATGCGAGTCACAACAGCCTTCACGTGACCTCCCGAGACGTTAGCATCAATTGTTACACCACACGTAGTGCAAAAGCATGCTATCAATGTTGAAATACGCCCGGCGGTGTCGTTGCTATACCATCGCTAGTTTCCGCCAAAATAAAATAAAAGATCGCTTTATTAAGCCACTTTTATTTATTAGAAAATGTGAATAACTAAATGATGCTATTGCTACCAAAAGCGGTCATCATGTAAACCAACAAGAACCACAAGAGCGCGTTGATCATGCGAGTAATGTGATGAAGGCATGCCACCGCACCCAATAAGTTGCTTAAAATCCCAACTGTTCCTTATACCGCATATCTACCAAATACTTATAAGACACTTAACAGTCTCACTATCATGCACCACTTTCAAAGTATATGAACAATAAGCTCTTCCCCAAACATTGTGAAGTTATGCAAAGATGTACCCATTAATAACACAATTAACTCGAATAATAGAAGAAATACTTGTAAACTTACAACGTCAACATTTTTTAGCATATGCCGCTTCCTTCCTCATGCAACAGCTCAATATCTCTACGCTCATCGACACGATCACATTGTCATTTGCCATCTTGTCACTTTTGAACTCCTTTTATCCTATGCACATGCTTATTTAGTAGTTTATGGGATTTTGTAACTCGTCATCACTTGATTCAACATCCGGGTCTATTGGTCTTCATATGTGTTCTCCTTAATTAGAGAGTAAAATGTTATATCGAGAAGATTCTAGGATGCTCACCGAGTATGGTTAATAATGTACCAGAACCTCGAGATCCGATTCACCACAGCTGAGTGCGATTGAGTGAATCATAGGAGCAATCATGCAGTAAAAGTAAAATAATAATTATATTAATGAGAAATAAGAGTAAAATGACAACCAAAAAAAAGGAAAAGCAATAAATGGATAATGAGGCAATGTAAAATTCACATACTCCGATGATTCTACTTGCTAATTTCAAAAATAGGTACCACCGCGTGATAAAAATCATGTCGGTAATTTTATATATACCACGACCGTGACATCCGCATAATTTACTCTTAGTTATATCCGAAATCGTTAACTAACCCGCAAGTTTAGCGCTTTTTGAGTTTCTTGATAACATCTTCTATTGTTGGACGATGCTCTTGATATTTTGCCACACATCGAAATGCGATTTTGATAATATGTCCAAAGACTCGTTATTGGGTCCTTTAGTTAAAGAAAATACATGCCAAATTAATTCTTTTGAAAACATCATTTGTAGATTTAGGTGTCTAATTTTACATTTCACAATAAATAAAACAATGGGCGTCCATTCATTCAGGTAAAACCTCATTAACATACACGATCAGAGTAGAATATTGAGAAGGTAGTGATTAACACCAAGTGTATATCGCAAGTCAAATAACTATATGAGAAATGAAAATGATCTTACCTTGACTCCGTCCCAAAGTTTTTCCAATTTGGTATTCCACAATTCAATAACCACCACATTGCCCATATCAAAGTTGTCAATACTTTTGCAAGGAAAGTGATGCCATTTAAGTATTTTAAATGTTTGATGAGAAGCAAGACATGTCGAGAAGACGACCATTGTATTTTTATAGCCAATTTCATACCGCGAAACAAAACCGACTATAAAAGGAACAAAATTGCCTACTTACCACATGTTATAACCTAACGATCATGCGAGCTCTAAATAACTACATATTGAGAACCATAATTTGCTTATCCAAATATCAAAATCGATAAATGCGATCGCAATCGATATAATCGCCCATACACACATATCCAAGAACCTAGTCTACATGAGATTAAAAAAATGACAAAATCAGTTAACCTGCAAAAGATCCTGAAGATCAAGTCCACGTCCCCGTTATTGTTTTCTCGTGTATGTGAAGGAAACCTGTGTAAAACATAATTCTTTTAATTTCTATTTCAAAAGGATATAACTGACACATTAAACATACTACAAAATAGTATGATTAGCTTTAAAAATACCATAAACCGGCCATCGTAGCAATTGGCTTTGGAATTCTTTAAGATATTGATCGAGCTTATGGCATCCACTTCATCGCTATCTCTTGCTTCGGTAACGATAGAAGTATAAATAGGCCACCTCAACGACAAGTTATAGACAAGAAAATTCCATAGGCAACCTTTCTCTGTCTCGATATCCTAGCATGAGCATTCACTATAGATATGGAAGAATACATAGTATACACTTATACATGCACAGAAACATATATAAATTAATAAACAAAAAGAAACCTTTATGTGAGGTAGAGGTATCATTAGTTCTATAAACATAATTCTCATGAACATCATCATCTACTTCATGAACCATCACAACCAAACTGCAAAAGGCAGCAAAGGAACCAACAATATGTAAAAAAAATATAACAAAGACCATTAGGGTTTTTAGGAAAAAAGAGGCGTACCTAGGGTTGAGAAAAAAAAACGACTTGATCATGATCTGTAGAAAGTGACCAAATTAGATACACTATCAAAGCTCCAAGAACAGCAAAACCTGCACAAAAACACATTAAAAATCGTTAAAACCCTAGTGATTGAGTTTTCTTCTTGGAGAGAGATTTGATGATTAGGGTTTTTCTTTGTGAAAAAAATATATACGTATGTTTTTTTTAATACACAAACATAATTCTATAATAATATAGATTTCTAAGAATTGTATTTAGTATAGGATTCCAATATAATTATAGCCATTTATAGATTATAATATGCAACATAATAATCAAAATAACTTGTTGCCTAAGTGGTAAACACACAAGTTATTTATCCAAACAACCAAGGTTCAATCCTTGCAAGGCTCCTTTTTATAAACAATTTTCAAAATCTTTAAAAATTCAAAATTACAAAAAATAAAAAATTCGAAAATTAAAAATTAATTGCTTAGTTGGACAAAATGCTTATGTGGCATTGAGGTGGCATTGAGGTGGCGTTGAGGTGTCGTTGAGGTTGGCGTTGAGGTGGCGTTAATCGCTAAATCTCTCCTGTTATATATAATATATATATATATATATATATATTTTATTTTTGAGTTAATTACACAAATTGTCACCGTGGTTTGTTGGATTTTTCGCCAATACTAATTTTTTTTACCGATTCACCATTATAGTTTCTTTATTACCGATCCAATCCAAATCCGTATGAAATGACCAAAAGCCCTTGTCACCTTTTTTTCAAAGGAGTTAATTACATAAATGGTTACTGTAGTTTTCAAATGACAATTAAGTAACGGTCGTTAGTAAATAACCGAAAATTTGGTTTTCTTACGTTTTCGTCCATTTTTACACCTTATCGTCTGTTTTTACACATTTTCTTCCGTTTTAACTCGTTTTCGTCCGTTTTTACACGTTTTCATCCGTTTTTACTTTTCGTCCGTTTTTACACGTTTTCGTCCATTTATATGCGTTTTCATTCGTTTTTGTCCGTTTTTACTCGTTTTTGTCTGTTTTTACACGTTTTCGTCCGTTTTTACATGTTTTCGTCAGTATTTACACGTTTTTACATGGTTTTGTCTATTTTTACACGTTTTCGTCCGTTTTTGCACGTTTTCGTCCATTTTTATACGCTTTCATTCGTTTATGCACGTGTTCGTCCGTTTTTACACGTTTTCTCCGCTTTTACCGCTTTCATCTGCTTTTGCACGCCGCCCATTTATATACGCCATTCTTTTTGCGCCCGCTTTTACATGTTTTCATCCGCTTTTGCACGCCGTCCATTTATATCGTTTTCATTCGCTTTACGTTTCGCTTTTACACGCTTGCTTACACGCCATCCGCTTTCCATGTTTTTGTTTTGTACTTACGTTTCGTCGTTTTACGTTTACATGTTTTTACATGTTTTCGCTCTATTTTACATTTTTTCGCTCATTTTACGTTTTCTTAGTTTTACTCGTTTTCATCCGTTTTACACGCCGTCCGCTTTACACGCCGTCGGGTTTACCATTTCGCTCATTTTACACGTCTTCATCCGCTTTCAAAGTTTTTGTCCGCTTTACATGTTTCGTCTATTTTTACGTTTTAAATGCTTTTACACTTCGTCCATTTTATCGCTTTCATTCGCTTTTGCTTTTTTTTTTTTCTTTTACATTTTCTTTCGTTTACACATGAAAAATGGACAAAACGTAAAACAGATGAAATGAGTAAAACGAAGAAAACGTAAAACAGATAAACGTGCAAAACGAATGAAAACGATAAAATGGACCAAACGCAAAACAGATTTAAAACGTAAAACAAACAAAACATGTAAAACGGACGAAAACGTAAAACGGACAAAATGAGTAAAATGGAAGAAAACGTCTAAACGGATGAAAACATGAAAACGGACTAAAACGTATAAAATGGACGAAAACGCAAAACGGACAAAACGTAAAAACAAAAAGAAACATGTAAAACGGACGAAACGCAAAACGAATGAAAACGATAAAATGGACGAAACGTTAAAATGTATTTAATACATGTAAAAAACGACGAAACGTAAAATGTATCGAAAACATGTAAAACGGATGAAACGTGAAAACGGATGAAACGTAAAACGGACTAAAAAGAGTAAAACGAAGAAAACGTAAAACGCATTTAAAAGGTGTAAAATGGATGAAAACGTTAAAATCAAATTTTGGTTGTTTACTAACGGCCGTTAGTATAAAGGACTAACGGCCGTTATTTAATTGTCATTTGAAAACCACACCGACCATTTATGTAATTAATCGATTTGATAAAGAAGGTGACAAGGGCTTTTGGTCATTTCATACGGATTTGACCGGATCCGTAATAACAAGAAACCACAATGACCGAATCCATCAAAAAAGTTTAGTGATCGAAAGTGAAAAATTCAAAGAAACCACAAAGACCATTTGTGTAATTAACTCTATTTTTTCAAGTGAGTTTATTTTTATTTTATTAAAAATAAATGTTTAGGATTGGTTCATTGAATCTTTAAATAATTTTGGTTTTACAATGATCTCAAAGCATTAATAATTTTGGGCCTTTTGGTAGACATTTTTGTAGAGCTTTTTCAGTTCGTAAGTTTTTATTACAAAATAATCTCTTACAAAATTAGTAGTTTATTCAGATATATCAACTCAAGTTTTTATTTTAAACAAATAGCCCAAAATAAAAGTAGTTCATGAAACTTTAAAAAATTTCAGAGTCATTAAAACATAAAGTTCTCGATAATGCCTAATTTGTCTAACACTTTTATTGCAAAAAAATATACAACATGTAGTTAATGTTTACGAACTTTGCTATAACTTACAAAGATACAATGATTACAACTATTTTTGCCAAACATAATAAAAAAAGTCACTGCAAGCTACCAACTATAATTAATATTCCCACTAACATTATTAAATGTCTTCAATTCTTTAAATGTTAATCACCTAAACTTCTTAAATGTAATATGCAAACTTTGAAAATGGTCTCTCACACATTAAAAAATCCATATATAACTTGATTTCGGTATCAATTTTATTATAATGTAATCTATAACTAATTAAGATATAATTATCCTTGATAAAAAGCAATTCCTTAACAAAGTCACCACACCACTATTGTTAGTGGTGTAAAAACAACCTCACTCGAACGTGAACCCAAAGACTCTCAAGTGAGGTTAGTCGGATTAGTTTGTTTGGCTTATCGTGTTCGGTCACGAATAAATTATACTCATAACTTATCCATGTACCCGGACAGACCCGATCCAATTTTTACCTGAAATAGATTAACTTGAACCCGACCAACAAAAAACTTAATAATGTCAAGTTTAAATATGTTTTTACCCGACCCCAATAAACCCGAACATGACCGACTCTACTTTACCAATGTTAACACCCCTCGTCACCAGTCACTACCAACAAGTCAATACTTCTTACTCAACAAGTAAACAAACTTCAACTACCTAGAATCTACAATAATAATGTCTCATAACTCATTACCTCATCTCCATCTACCATCTTCAACCACCTTTTGCATTTACTCGCTCAACTACCTAACATATTTATATTTATATTTTTCTATATAACCCATTTGTTTGAAAATTGCCAACACAAGTATAACAAGCTTATGCTATGGCAGTGGTGGTGATGACAGTCGTTGGCACTGGCTGGTGGTCCAAAGTTTATGTTTTAAGCTCTAGTGAAGATCGTTTCACACATGCTCAAAACCATGTTTTATTTCGTATTTTACTTTTTGACACAAGCAAAGAGTTCTTTATGTCATTTGTTGAAATAAGTGGTCTCGGAATTAAGGTAACATCTTTTTGTTTTTATTATCATGTACCATCACTACAAACAAATGCCTTTTGATGCTAATATATGTATTTATTTAATCTTGTAGAGGTCTAATCAGAGGAGTTGCATTTATGCAAGCATTGACATTCTCCATCAATATGTGTGGGAATATACGTCGACCAAGTGTTGTCGTGGATAATCACGGCCGAAGTACGCTTAAGATATTCATAAAAGGTCTTAGTCTAAGAGGTAAAAACAAAAAGGATGACATGAAAGGGTTGGGAGACGTTATAAATCATTATTTACATCTTTTCGAAATTGTCACTCCACAATCTCAACATTTGATCGAATGCCTCAAAAATGGCAGGTATACTCTAATACTTCTTTTGCAAATTGTTTTAAGTTTAAATTTTGAGAAGGTTTCCAAATGAGTGATGTGTTTTTAGTTCGATGTCAGCTACGACATCGTCAGCCTAACTGAGCATCCAACATTTTGGCCTCCATTTCAAAAGTTGGTATTTATTTGTGATGTATATGCGGTCTTGGGGGATAGTGCCTCTCTCCGTTAATCACTAAACAGTATCCAACAACCTATTGCATATCGCCAGAACGGAAATATACATTTCGAGTTTTTTAGGAGAATGGAAGTGTATGAAAGTTACGCACTAGGTTCCAACAGTTTAAGAATGGGACAACTAGTTCGTCTCATCCGCCATGCAAAAACCCATGAACTCGAAATTTTGAGAAGGTTTTTAGGAGAATGGACGTGAGGAAGTATTATAACAAAAGCAATGAAGGATTAGAAGGATACCTCCGGTTAACTATCCAAACGTACAGGCTTGTACAAAGAACATGTGCGGGCATGAATCCTTCCTGAAATATGATATTCGTCATCATACCTAGGGAGGACAGTGTAATGTTATTTTAAATATGTTTGTTGTGTCACATGATAACTTGCTTTTGCACATTCCGAATAGAGGGTTGTATGCATATATAGGAAGAGTAAGAGATAGCTCATGACATGTTTCACGCATTTGATAAATTAGACACACTATTATGCATTTATGCATATCGTGGATGTATCAAGTTTACTCTCATCTGTTGCATTAGCTTTATGATTTCACAATTTCCCTTCTCTTCTTAAAGACTTCTTCACCAAACAACAAGGAATTTTTTTTTTACCATCTTTGATTTCCCTTTTCTGTTTGCGCTTTACCACCTTGTCTGATTTTTAACCTAGCCACATTTGTATAGATTTAAATATTAAACGGTCTTTCAGGTTTAATGCTAAGAAAAAGATGTACTTGATCTATGTGTCGGGTGGCTTGCCTTATACTATAGTTGTGATATTTATCGCCAAGGATCAATGTATCAAGATTGGTTCTCCTTTTTATATATATGTAGTGAAGACTTTTGCCCTTATTGTTCATTGTGGATGCATCCTTTCAAGGATATGTATATCTCACTGAAACATAGATTATAAATGGTGTATTATATATCGGTGGATAATTAGGCCCAAGCCCTATATCAAGCATCACCAAGATTGCCATTCCTCCGAAAGTCCGGATTGCTATGAAGATCACAGACGTTGTCGCTTGACACTAAAGCATCACCTCGCATTACGTCTTCTCGGCCGCTTCCACGGAAGTATTGTCAAATAGAGGATAACTACGATGATACCAACGCGATTATCCATTGCCTTAAAGTATTGACACGCTCGATTTGATCACCAATAGATCGGATTAGACTTTGCATTCAAAAGTCGGTGCTTGTACTTGATATCATAATGACCCTTTGTATTCCACCCAAATTATATTCTATACTACTAAGAACGTCATTATAGGGTATTGTTTGACAATGATAAAGAGACGGTTGGATCGGTGGCCACCATCACCAACTCTCCCAACTTTCAAGAAGAGTCTTAACTCGTAGAGGCGACCATCCGCCCGGTTGTCCGTGCGGTATTAAATGTGTAGACCTCAATGCTCTAAACCTCCGTAATAAAGGTATGTCGCGGACGTTAAAAAATGCGCGGTTTCGTCAAGATCAAATCTTCCATCGCTTATCGCCATCACGCCTTGCATAGTAATATTATTGGCCATGATGGAGATGATATTAAATAAGTTTGAGATTGAGATAGTCCATTGTGAGAGAGGTGAGAGAAGCAATGGAGTCTACACATTTAATATCGCACTGACTATCGCAGATGGTCGCCTCACGAGTTAAGACTCTTCTTGAAAGTCGGGAGAGTTAGTGGTGGTGGCCACCGATCCAACCGCTCTTTATCATTGTCAAACAATACCCTATAATGACGCTCTTAGTAGTGTAGAATATAATTTGGGTGGAATACAAAGGGTCATTATGATATCAGTACAAGCACCGACTTTTAGGTGCGGTGTTAATCCGATCTATTGGTGACTGAAATCGAACGTGTCAATACTTTAAGGCAATGGATAATCGCGTTGGTATCATCGGAGTTATCCTCTATTTGACAATACTTCATGTGGAAGGGCCCAGAAGACATAATGCGAAGGGTGATGCTTTAGTGCTGGCGGACAACATTGCTGATCTTAAATCTTCTTCTTCTTGTTATTAATAATTAATTAATTAATAGTTAATAAAAAAATGGATTATGATTTCAGAAACAGATTAAACAACAATTTACAATCATCATCATCATCATCGATGTACGGCAGACCATCACCGATGCAACAGCAGCAATCGATGTACGGACCGACATCTTCTTTGTACCCTAAGATCGGCGGTCATCCGGTTAATCCTCCTCATCCACGCCCTAACACTTATTATTCCTCGGCGGAAGAGGAGGAGGAGGAATGGGATTCACGTTACTTTAAAACCTCGACCAGATACCCCACCGCCTCAAATGTCCCCTCACATTGGCGAGATTCCACGAAGCACTTTTCGGTTTGACTTTGAACTAGAGGAAGATACTTGTTGAGGCAGGAGAAACCCCAATTGGAGCAAGTCTGAAAGCCTTCCTCAAAGAACCGCAAGACCGATATCTCGTGTGAACTCTAGTGTAGACCCGAGAGTGGGCAAATACATGGCGCAGGTCTTAATAGAGAAGCGGTACACATGGCGATTGCTAAATATGAAGATGATCCAACTAAGGTCAAAGAATTCGTCAATGGGTACAGTGTCTTGCGAGAAATGGGGTTTGAAGCTAATAGTGTTGTTGAAGCATTATTTACCCACAATAACGATAAGGAGGCTGCATTATCTTAGCATTTCATCCTGAGACTCACTAAAGCGCCACGTGGACCACTGGTGACATGTGGACCACTGGTGACAAATGGGAGTTATTAACGAGCTTGCCACGTCAGCGCCATGTGGACCACTGGTGACATGTGGAAAAGTGGACCCCGCCTGCCACGCTGGCAGTTGACACGTGGCAATGTCAAGTGGCACCTAACATGTCATTAGGTGGGCCCCACCTGCTGACGTGGCTGGGGGCTGGCCAACCAGATGATGCCACGTGGTGGCGGCGACGCTAACGTTAATATTGAAGGTATAGGTACATGTGGCAGTGATGTGGCGGCCGTGGCTAATGGGAGGGTGCCACGTGGCACATGTGACACCGCAGACGAGGTGTCGACTATCATTGGTACGTGGTACTAGATTCTCTTTGCACTAGGCCATCGTTGTGTTTTTAATTCTTGAGTAATCTTTGTGAACCTTAGTTTATAATCACCTAGCGTAATTGTAGGCTAAATATCCAAAGATAACCTTAGTGTTAGTTTATGAATCCTAGAGATCTCGTAGGCAATACCCTTAAGGTATTCTCAAAGAGTTAGGGATAAAAGCATACCCTACGACCTTAGAAGACACAATGCGTTAAGAATAAGGACGTGACAATTCAACCACCAATAAAAGATAACTAGGAAGTAATAGTATCTAGGTAAACACATTTTTAATCATCATATGAGCACACATCAATAGACATAGACTACCCCTTAGTTTAGATAATTAGATAAGTAGAGTAATCGGTAGAAGTACCAACCCCCATATCCAAACTCCGAGATTTTACCCTTAGCTTTCTAAAAATATAAAAGATAAAAATAATCTTCCTTAACCTCAAACCTTAGCTTAGTACATCTCTCACTAGCGTCCTATTCCCTGAGAACGATATCAATACCCGAGGCTTACCCAATACTACACTACAACGATTATGTTCATCGCCTAGGTGTTGAAAACTTGCTCGACCAAAAGGAAGTTTTTTTGACCCGAACGCGTTATACGCGCATCAAATTTTTGGCACCGCTGCCGGGGAATAGAATAGCTATTTAGATTTCTATCTCATTTAGGTTTCCTTGCTTGATTCCTATCAAGTAAGATTTTTTCTCATTTTTAGCTTCCTTATAGTCTATCCCCATTATTCGTGCCTTTGTGCGTAAATACCATCACTTTTCATCATGAAAGTTGATAATCAACCACCACTACGACCCTGCGATCCGACACCATCCGGTTGGTGCAAAACGGATGTACATTCCATGGACTTCATTCCGAAGATCCTAATCAGCATCGCAAGGACTTCCTTAAAATCGTTGATTCCATCGACCTTGATGCTACCACACGGGAGACCACGCGCTTGCGTCTCTTCTAATTCTCTCTACGGGACCAAGCTAGTAATTGGCTTGAGCGACTTCCGCCAGATCCATCTCAAGTTGGGATGATCTCACCACTGTTCCTTGCCCAATTTTTCCCACCGGGAGAACTACTAAACTTAGGAATGAAATATTGATGTTCCAACAACGCAAGGTGAATCTCTACGAGGCATGGACTCGATTCAAGGACTTGCTCCATAAAGTCCCTCATCACGGCATAGATCTTTGGCTTCAAGTTTAAATCTTTACGATCATGTCAACTTCTCAACTAAGCAATCCATCAACCAAGTGGCGGTGGCAAACTTAGTGATCTCACCGCGGAAGAATCGTGGGGTACAAAGAGGACCTTGCCCTCTATGACAACGAAGTTGGAATGACCCCGTGAGTTGCCCAAACCGCCAAGGCAATCTCCTTGCCTCCTATTGACTCACAAACTTCCGATCGAGGATGCTCGAGCTGAAGATCAAGTCAAATTCCTAATGAGCTCCTACGAAAATCCTAAGTCTTTACACCAAGTGAGCAAAATCACTCTACCTTGTGAGTTATGTAGTGGTCCCTACAACACTCATGATTGCACAAGACTTCTCGAACAAGCTTTTGTGGACTACGCCCACGCGCACCGATGGAGCGGGAGAGAAGTGGTACACTTTCAAGCCCGAACAAAACAACTTAGGAAACTCCTACAACCCCTCATGGAGGAATCACCCTAACCTTAGGTGGAGCCAAAACTCAAACCCACCCCAAAGCTCATCTAGTCCACCCAATAGGTCCAACCTCCAAATACCGGAATTCCGCTAGTCTCAAGGCAATGGTGTCAAGGCTCATGTCATCTCAAGAAGCTCGTTTGACTAAGCTTGAAGCCGATTTCAAGCAACGACAAGGCGAGATTACAACCAAACTTGACGCCTCTTAAAATCCTTCAATGACCGGAAATTAGAGCACCCCAGTGACACTATAAAAACCTAAAGTAAATTCGATTTCATCGAGTTCATGTTCTTTTCACCATGGGAGGATGCATATCCATGCCCTTCACACCCAAAAGTCCACTCGGTCAATGCTATCAACACGGGTTCCAAGCGACCCCAAATGAGGTACCAAGGACCCGCACCTTTGGTCCAACCGACCTTGAGAAACCCATCAACCAAGAACCCAAACCTAATCTAGAGGAGGAGTACAAGGAACTTCACCAAGAAAACCGGTTCTTGAAGTCTTGGCCCATGCGCCTTATTACAATGCTTTAAAAGAAAAATATGAGCAAGAACTAAAGCTAGGTTAACGTGGGTTCGCATTTGTGCAAAATAAGTTACCTAAGAAGTTAGATGATCCCGGCTATTCATTCTTCCATGTAGGCTTGAAACCCAAACCTTCGACACTTTAGCCGACTTAGATCATGCATCAATCTTCTTCCGTTGTCCTCCATAGAAGCCTTAACCTAGGTAAGATGAACCAACGAAACCATCTTAGGTCTAGCGGATGGTAGTATTGCATATCCGTAGGGATAATAAAAGACATGGTAGTGCACGTAGGTGAACTGACTCTTTTGGCAGATTTCCATGTGCTAGACATGAACAAAGACCCGACATGCCCATTGTTAGTAGGAAGAGGATTATTAGCTACCGCTAGTGCCATAATTGATTGCAAGATATCTAAGATAGTGATAGGAGAAGCGAGTGCTAGGTCAATTTACGGTGTCAAAAAGCATATCTACTACAAGGAGGAAGAATCCCCCATGAGGTCATGTTAGATAAAATGCCATCTAGATATGAGCCTTGGATTAATAAAGATTTTATAGGTCCCCAACGACCTTTCTATCTAGAAGAGTCCTTTGTTAGTAATTCAACTTTCCATGAGCAAGAATTGGCTAGGGATATGGAAGTGAACCCGTTCGAGGATGCCTTAGTGTTTAGGAACATGACTGAGTTCCTAGGATCCTTGCCCGTTAACCTTAACATGAATAAGTGGAAAGTGGAGAGGAGAAGCCTAAGCATAATTGAATTGGGATAGACCACCTAATGATGGAAATGGAGAATGGCACATTAGGATGACAATCTATGACCCCGATGGAGAAAAGTTTGAAAAGGCATACCGGACTAAGTGTACCACTAGGAACTTAAAGGATAAGTTTGATCCTTATGAAATTCTTGAGGATAAACTTACTTACATAGGTACGTAGGGGCACGACTTCGAGTCTAGCTACAAGACTCATAAATAAAGAAAAGCGCTTCGTGGGAGGCAACCCATGCTTAATTGTTTGCTTGTTTGTGTGTCATATATCTTTTCATTTTTGTATGTTCTCATGTTTGAATTTGTGAAAATGCATTATTTTGTCTTTAACCTCGTCTTAATTACATATAAAGATATCTTACAAAAAGATAAGTGTAGGAGGAGGTACACGTTTCAAAAGAACGTGAACATGAGAACTATGATTATTGAAAAGATATATATGTGTGTTTGTTAGAGTCAAATGCTTGTATCGAGTCAAAAAGACGTTTTGCAAGAAGTTTTCCGATTTTAAAGGTGTAATTTTTCCAAAAATGCAAAGACCGGTTCTGTCAGATAACCGACGGCGTCAGATTGCAACCCGACGACGTCGAGGAGCGTAAACAACTTATCTAAATTTCTCTCATTTTCTCGTACTACTTATAAATTTTTGGAAATTTTAGGTCTTAATTTTCCAGAAAATATGCAAACATCCATTCCACAAGCATTATATCCTAGTTTAGTAGAGTCATATATATAGTTTTACCGCCGATTTTACGCGAAGGTTTCGTCTATTTTCTTAAAGTTTGTAGGTTTTATTTATCAAGAAGAAGAAATATAAGATTGGATGGAGCTTATCACGCATGCATTCTTCTTGGAAAGAATTTAACCACTACTTCACAAGGATCCTACCGAGCTAATCAGGGGAGTATTAGTTTCTTTCTCTTTTAATTACCTTCCGTTATCATAACTTTGATACTTTCGGGGAACATTGGGGACAATGTTCATTCTAAGTGTAGGAGGAGAATAAACGGAACTTTGAAACTATGCTTATCCTTGATCATTTGTCTTGTCCTATTTCATTTGTGTAATAAACCATGAGAGATATTTGTTAGGGCAATTTTAGCGCCAAATTTAAAATTTTTCATGACATATACGAGTGGGTCTTCAGTCTTAATAAAGCGTCTCATGGATATGAGTTATATGACTAGCACAAAAAACCCTTTACCAATCAAATTTCACCCCAAAAATGTGAGGTTCGCCCCTAGATATATAGGAATTAAAGCATTCACCTTTAATGCTTCGAGAGTGTACCGGTAGTATAATAAATTCTAGAACTTTTTTTGTGATGCATTCCGAGATCGCTAGTGAGACTACACTTGCGTAGTTAGGAATAACTAAATGATAAAAGGCATTAGGATAAACCCTTGTTTGATACCCGTATCATAATTACTTCTTCCACATCGGTTGAGTAATTCCCCCACACCCTTGCGATGTACTCATCTTTAGTATACGATACCCCTAGTTAACCCCTCAGAGCCTATCCTTTTCGCGGTTCTCGTGATGTTTCGGTTTTCCGGAATATCAATGATGAACATTGTTTACAATCCACCCCCAAATGTACACCCAAATCGCCTTAGCCTACCTTGTATGCACTCACTTTTAGTGCATTATTGTTATCATACTAAACCCTTAGTTCAATTATCTAGTTACTTGCATGGTTGCTAAGTCGAGTCATATCTTTTGTACACGCTTTGGGATGATTGGGACTCATGGGTAAAGTTAAATTTTATGGAGTGACGGAAAGAACGTTAAATTCAAATTCCTTTTACGTTATATTGTACTCCAAGTGTTTTGATCTTTTCAATTCGGGTCAAATTAGTGTTAGAGTAATAAAAACTCAAGTGCAGAGATGTGCCTATAAATCCCTTATATTTTGATGTTACCGTAGAGGATGGTAGAGTAAAAGTGTATGAAGAAAAAAAAATCGAAAAAAAAAGAAAAAAAAAAGTGTCGAAGAAAAAATGGGCTACCATCCTACATCTATCTTTATATTTATGTATGTTTGTTTCAAAGTTATCTAGAGTTTAGAGAGTCGAGTCTTGGCTTAGCAAAGCCATTCTTTTCATGCTTGTAACATAAAGATTTTTGACTTGCCACCACTAAATCACCTATCCAACCAAAACCTTTGTTTCCCTAACCGTAAGCCTAATGTTAAAACCCTTTAAAAGACCTCTTAGATAGTAGTTCCTATGTGATTACGCCAAAGCGGTGGAGGTTTGATCTAGTCTCAAGCCTATGGTAATCTATGTATGACCGGTTAATGAGTGTTTATCTTCCATTTCCATTTACTATATTTCATATACACCCGAGATATGAGAGAATCCAAACACCACTTGTGAGGTGCTAGTATATAATTTCCGTGCTTGTTATGACTATTGCGGGGCTTATACTTGTTGTAAATTATGTTAAACCAATGCTTTATGCCCTCTAACTTATAAATTGATTGGCCAAAAGCACATTTGCTTGAGGACAAGAAAATACCAAGTGTAGAGATATTTGATAAGGATTTAAAATGTACACTTTTAAGGGGTCATTTAAGCCCTTAATCGCCCACTTTTATATCCGTTACTGTTTAATTTCATTCCTTTTCACTTTTTAGGTCTCTTAGAAGCAAAATGCTGGAATGATGCATTTTTGGACGAAAAGGAGTGAATATGTGAAGAAAATGGCTAAGTCAAGATCAAGACACTTAAACTGCTGGAATTACACCTGACGGCGTCCCAAATAGAGGGCGATGCCGTCCCTCTCTGTGTAATTAAATTTGTGACGACTCAGAAGTGAATTTGCTATTTTGCACCTGACGGCGTCAGGCTTTGAAGAGTAGGGCGTCACGAAGACTTTTCTCCTCAGACGGCCTATATCTAGATTTAGAAGACGTCACTCCTGAAGACTGACGGCGTCACAACCATAACGTGACGCCGTCCCAATGATGACTTGTCCAAGACGAAACCCTAATGACGGCGATCTGACGGCGTCCCAACTATAAGGTGACGCCGTCGCAGTTGTAAATTTATATATAGAAATCGAATTCTCAGAATTTTAGGGAGGTAGACTTGTGGAGTAAAAACCTAAAACGATTTTGGTCCGGTTTGGAAAGTATCTTAGGGTTCTCATACACTATTTTACATCAAGATAAGTTATTTACTTCATTAATTTTATTATGTCTTCGATTGTATGTGTGTATACTTGCATGTTTAACATATCCGGCTAAATTTCTTGTGTGTTTGCTTAGATCTATGAAACCTAGTTATTAATTATTTATTGGTTGTCTCTTATCTTAATTGTAATTGGCTTAGGATTGCACTAGGCCATCGTTGTGTTTTTAATTCTTGAGTAATCTTTGTGAACCTTAGTTTATAATCACCTAGCGTAATTGTAGGCTAAATATCCAAAGATAACCTTAGGATTAGTTTATGAATCCTAGAGATCTCGTAGGCAATAACCTTAAGGTATTCTCAAAGAGTTAGGGATAAAAGTATAGCCTACGACCTTAGAAGACGCAACGCGTTAAGAATAAGGACGTGACAATTCAACCACCAATAAAAGATAACTAGGGAGTAATAGTATCTAGGTAAACATATTTTTAATCATCATACGAGCACACATCAATAGACATAGACTACCCCTTAGTTTAGATAATTAGAAAAGTAGAGTAATCGGTAGAAGTGCCAACCCCCAAATCCAAACTCTGAGATTTTACCATTAGCTTTCTAAAAAAATATAAAAAGATAAAAAATAATCTTCCTCAACTTTAAACCTTAGCGTAGTACATCTCTCACTAGCATTCCTATTCCCCTAGAGAACGATATCAATACCCGAGGCTTACCCAATACTACACTACAACGATTAGGTTCACTGCCTAGGGTGTTGAAAAACTTTCTTGATGAAAAGGAAGTTTCTTTTGACCCCGAACGCGTTATACGCGCATCAGTCTCATTGTCTCACCGTCCCTACATAGGAAATCTTGAATGCACCTGCCAACATTGCTCCATACCACCTTGCCACTTATGACTTATCCAACAAACGAGCACTCCAACCTTGGGAGGGCTTTACCCGGTTTGAGTGTGTGTGGCGGTGGGCTCAAATCCCATTGATTAGTCGCCCAAAAAAGTCACAAACCATGGTTATAAAAAAAACATTTTATGTAACTAACTTACAACACTAGTGATATACCCGATCGGTTTCTTCCTCAAGAACTGATTAGGGTTGTTCGGTTTAAAAGGAATTCTAAAGCTTGCATCGTGTGGATCCAAGTAGATTTTAGTATTCGTTTCTCCTGCGTGTTTCCTGGTTCTCAAATAGCAGCAGCAAAGATAGAGGTTTAATAGCTTTCTGTTCGTGGTGGTTCTTGGACAAAGGTGTGAAAGAAGTCGGACATAAGCTGTCCGATATCGGGTGGAACAGAAGGGTTCTCGGGCAGAAGCTTGTTCTCGGACAGAAGGTTATAAATAAGTGTTCTTGAGTTTTTCTTGTTCGCGGTATTCAAGTTATTCAAAGGGTTGATTGTTTTAAGCGTTATCGACTAGCTCAATTCAAACGTACTTGGTTTAAGTGTTTGTGTGTGAACTCGTAGAGGTATCTACTTTAGATACTTGGTTTCTTGTTCATGATATAGCGTGCAGTTGACATCGAGGGTTAGTTTTCTATTTACCTTTTATTTATTATTGTTTATTATTTACGTGTTTACCTAATTGCATAAACTTGATCCAATTCTGCTGCGTACTTGTTTGCGTTACTTGGCTAACTAGATTATTAAATCCCAACAGTGGCATCACGAGTCAACTCGTTTTTGCGTTTATGGGTTACACGCTTTAATAAACATGTTTAAAAGGCTGCATAAAATCTAATTAGTTATTCGTTTTGTTTTTGTTTTTACAACTATATGCAATAATTTTCAATTATTAATAAAAAATAACACGACACATACAAATTAAATTAAATTGTTAATTAGAATTAATTTGTTAATTGGAATTAAATTTGTTAATTAAAATTAAAAATTAATTAGAATTAATTGTTAATTAGAATTATAATGATAATTAGAATTACATATTGTTTATTAAATACATAAAATAGCGTAATTAATTGTTAGTTAAGTTTACCATGCTTTTTATGTGTTTTTTGGCCACAGGACCCACTCAATTGATTTTTGTGATGTATGGGGCGATCTAGGCTTCGTACCTAGTGACGGTTTTATGGTTTTCCTTTTGGGAAAGACTCGCGAGAGAACTCGGAATATATGTGTTTATATTAATGTTTTATGTTTATATGTTTGTGATTCCTTATGTGCATAAATGTTACTAGTTTTTGACACCTAATTGTATGTAATATGGAATAATACATATCGTAATCATAACATTAATAATGGTCTTTATTTACACGCCTAAATATCATGCTCATTGTGACATGCTATTTGTTTCTTAGAAAATTGTTTTTGTTAAATAAAGTGACCTAAACTATTGAAACAAGTTTTCATTAATTTAAAAACTAGACGCTATGGACACTTGCGATGTACGGCTCACCCACTAGAACAGATTATAAAGGGGGTTTAAGGAGGTGCCCACAGTCACACCTAAAGGATTTCCAGTTATTGCCTAGTGCTAACCTGGTCCTCCGCCTCCCTACGAGTTCTATTGGAGCTACCGTGAACCATGATGATTGCTACAGTGTCATTACCAAAAGTTTTTAAAATATGTGTTACAAAGTTGTTTTGCATGCTTCTTTGTACACGATTTTACCACATTTATGTGAATACCCTATTTGTAAATTTTAAGTCTATGCCGTCCAACTATGAACACGTGCATTTGGTTTAACTTCTTTGGTTAGACCTTAGGGCCATTTCAACCCATGGTGATTATTTCTCTTAGGTCAGACCTTTGGTTATTTTTACAAGTTCTTACTTGGTCGACTTATTTCGAGTTTGCTTGGTCAGACCTTGAACCCGAGGCATAAGATGAGAACTAAACATGCTTTTGACATTATTAATTGTTTACTAATTCCTAAAACAGTCTCATAAAGTCTAAGAGTTGCATTAGGCAATTAACGCTCGTCGCTTACCTCTTATCCTACTTAGTTACTCATTGGTCATACCTCTGGTAAATAAGTGGGAGTGCAAGATGGATCTTAGTCTTATTAGTAATTAATTAGGTAATTAATTCTTTCAAGAATGTAATTATCAAAAATACCAATTATTTGAACTTTTCTAAATTGTAGATGACTACCTCAGTCAGAAACAATTCGGTACTCACGAGTTTCTTTGAGAAACAAAAACTCACTGGACCTAACTTCATTGATTGGTATCTCCAGCTTCCCATTATACTATCATCTGAAGATAAGGAAACTTATTTGGAGCATCCTATACCTGTTGCACCTGTTGTAACTCCTGGCCACCCTATCCCTCCTAAGACTCTTGCAGCTCACACTGCTTGGGTCAAAGGCTCAAAGGATATAGCTTCCTTCATGCTCATGACCATGGAGTTAGAGATCTAATGAAATCTAACTTATCTTGGTGCTTATGACATTCTTTAGGAGTTGAAGTCTATGTTCTCCCAACAGGCAGAACAAGAGCTTCTACAAACTGCACGTGAATTTCACGCTTGCAAGCAGGAAGAGGGTCAATCAGTTAGCTCATATGTTCTAAAGATGAAGAGCTACATTGACAATTTGGAACATCTTGGTCACCCAGTTACTCTGAAATACGGAGTTAGTTTGATCCTAATCGGTCTCTCTAAAGAGTACATTTCGTTTGTGCAAAACTTTAATATGCATAGCATGGGGAAGACTGTAAATGAATTGCATGCTATGCTTAAGCAACATGAGCAGACGTTGCCAAAGAAAGATGATGCACCTGCACTACATAACATACGTGCAGGGAAGGTCCAAAAAAACCAAAAGAAGAACAAATTGTTTAAGGCTGCTAAGGCGAATCATGAAAATAGAAAGAGCAAGTTTGGTTATGCTACTGAGTATAAACCATACAATGCTTCTAAACCTAAGATTCCTCCACCACCCAAGAAGGATAATCCTGCAAAGGACGCAACCTGTCACCAGTGTGGTGAGATAGGTCACTAGAGAAGGAATTGTCCCCAGCATTTTGCCGAGTTGATGAAAAAGAAGAAACAGTCTCTTGCAGCTAGTTCTTCAGGTATTTTCACTATAGAACTCTACTCTTTTTCTAATACATCCTTAGTATATGACACGGATTGTGGTACTCACATCTGTAATACTACTCAGGGTCTTAGGGGAAGTAGGAAGCTGAAGCCAGGAGCTTTAAGTCTATACTTGGGCAATGGTCAACGGGCAGGAGTTGAAGCTATTGGTGTTTTTCATTTATGTCTCCCTAGTGAATTAGTAATTGTTTTAAATGATTTTCATTATGCTCCCTCTATTACTAGAGGGATAATTTCAGTTTCTCGTTTGTATGACGATGGTTTTGTTAACTTTTTTGAATCGAATAATGCAATTTCAGTTTCTAAGAATAACGTTGTTTATTTTACTATTCCTCGTAATGGTATTTATGAAATTGATATGTCTTGTACAAATACAAATGATAATTCTATGTTTGTATAAGCAATTGATGCAGGTTTTACTGACCATGTTTTAATATTTATAAGTGTCTCGTTTACCTATGGTCTACCTTATGTACTATCGGGCAGTGTACCCGATCATGTGTAGTGTAGTAATCGGTAAAACCGAGGTCGTCCCAAGAGCTATGTGAGCGGATTCTAATTAAGTCTAGGTGTCACTGGTTTTTAATGGTTTTAAGATTGAAATGATTAATTAACTAATAAGACAAGAAAATATAAGAAAGCAAATAAAGGCAAGGATGTGATCAAGAGAGGTAAAGTGTGCTAACCTAGTTACTCATCCTATCAAGTAATATTCACGTTTAATTACTTTCAATTAATTCAAGTGGGGGTTTAGGTCGTTAGACAGCATTTAGTCAGTTCGTCCTAACCGATCAGCAAATGTTTCCACCGGAGATCAAGCTACTACCCTTGAAAGTCCAGTTGTTTTTAGTCCCCTAAGTCAAGTCATTAAGTTCCGCTACATGCAAGATTCATAACAATGAGTGCCCGGGCGCTAGCATCTTAGACACTCATCCCTAACTTCTTATGTTCATCCAGACGGTAGGTGATCATTTGGTCAGTTCGTACAATCGAAGAAGGATCGTCATTTGGTCAATTCTTACCCTTCCCACTCAGTCTACCTACTTAGGGTCAGCTGGTCAATTCACCTAAGCAACTAGACACAACCGTCATTCAAAACTACCGAAACAAGGGTAGCTACCAACAAACTATGCATGCATACACTAGAAACAATTACACAGAAGCAATGTAAACATAAACATAACAATTAAGGAATCATAACTAGGCTAGCACCAAAGGTGCTTAGCCGATCATATTAAATGAAACAATCAATTCAATGTTTGATATAATGAAATACATGAATTGAAAGTAAAAAGAAATGTAATCGCTAATGCTTATCGTTAGGGAGTGATTACTCATGTTCTCTGCTTTGTGGTGTGGAGTGAATGATGTGAAATGCAGAATTTAGGGCTGGTATTTATAGGCGAGATTAGTTACGGCGTAATTTAAGTTGAGAGTTACGCCGTAACCTATATAAATCCGTAATAATGCTCTAGTTATAGCTTGTTATGGCATAACACATGAAATGAGTTACGCCGTATCTTCAATATAGGTTACTAATCATGATTACGCCGTAATCGTTGGAAAGAGTTACGGCGTAGCTTGCAGCGGTGTGGAACATCATTTGACCTAATTGGTTACGTCGTAATCCTAAGATAGAGTTACGCCGTAATATGCTGTTGAGTTGGTCTTCTGAGTCACGCTCTTGTTACGGCATAACGTGAGAGAGGAGTTACGCTGTAATTATTTCACAGTGGGCATACTATCATATATCTTCAATAAACTCTCAAAATCCGCGTCTCTTTAGCTTCAATGCTCGTAATTTACCTGAAAGTGAAATATAGAGGAAAACAAGCGTAAATCCATATAAATGATATAAAATACGAGCATTATCGGGGGAAATTGACACTTAATATTTAGGACTATTTGATGTTATCAAATATCCCCCCACTTGAACTCTACTTGCCTTCAAGTAGACCTTATTAGATAAATTTATAAAAAGATTTCTCTCATTACCTGGAAAATATAAGTTTAAAAATCCCTTATGCTAGAATAAAACAAAGCCGAACACCTCACAAAATGGGAACAAAACACTCAAAATCTCTCAACTAATCTAAGTGTCAGTTTCGGGGTGATCATTCAATGCACAGTCATAGCATGTATTCTATCACAAGCTTGGCGGTTACATAAATCTCCACCACTAGAGTTAAGGACTAAACAATTCTCGAAGGCAATATGGGTAGACACGACAAAGGTTGAGGGTGAGTCGTCATTACTATCATGTCACGGCGAAGTGGACAAAATCAATGATACATGACCAAATCCATGGCCAAGACACCAAAGATTGCTCGCTTCATCACCTAGACACGCTTCATGACTAAAGGGTAGGATAAAACATGGGATATAATTGGTGTAAAGTAAAATTAACAAGCAAATAGTCTAAATCTATAACCAAGTCATCACCGCTTACCGTTCATCCAAAGTTCAAGTTTCAAGGCTAAGGAACCGGATCATGATATATCAAGTAGATGTGCCATTAGAGGACATCATGATGGGCACATTACCTCTTCTTCAACTGTTGGCGCAATAATTACCAACTTCATTCTTCAAATGTGACCGAAGTGGCCTCCTCGATACTAAATCTATGATGAGCTCTAAAACATAGTGCTTATAATTTCGAACTTTACAATAAACAAATCACTATAATTTGTTTTTTTTTTTTTCAATTATTATTTTTTTTTTGAATCTAAACATAGCATCCCCCACTTGAGATAAACAATATGAGAATTTGGGGGGTCTTCAATGATTTTCAAAAATATGTCTTTGACGAAAGCGTGATTCCCGAACCTTTCCACTTGAACCTTAAACTTAGGCAAAGAATGACTTCCCGATCACAAATAAAGACTACACGGTAAGCTAAGGTGTATGGGTGTATCAAACAATATATTGGGTGAACAAAATGAAAGGAATGGCTCAGATGGGTGTATCTAGGGGTATCTTGCACTAAAGGTGAGTGCAACAAAATGGTTTAACATGGGGGTCGAGAAGTCGAGGTGACTAATTGATAGACACACAAGGATAGGCTTTTTGGGTGATAATCCTATAATATTGCCTTCTTAAACTGAATAATCCATATACATTAAGCTAACTCAACATACCTTGTCTATGGTCTCGAAATGATGCAAAGGCCAAGTTCTAAAGTTTACAAGCTACTGGCACACTCATAATTTGGTGAATTTGGGGTAAATATTTGGAAACGGATAAGACTAATCTCACCATATAATATCAAGGGTTATAATGTGCTCGGCTAAGGTCTAGTCTAGTTAGGTAAAGAAAAACATGTCAAAATTTTAAAAATGGCATAATTTTTCAAAATAAACTAGAAAAACGAGGGCAAAATAAAGTTCAAGAGATAATTCTACTCCCGTCCTCCATTTGAAATGTACAAAGTCCCTTTTGTACTAACGTTAAATAAAGATGAAGAGAAAGTAGAATTAGAGCGAGAACTTCCTTGAAATTCGCTCCTAAAAATAAGGAAGGCCCATGAAAAGAATCGTGCCTTCGCTTAAGCATCCACGAGCAAACTTCATTCCCTGAAATCACACTACCAACAAGCATAATTCTAAAAAAATAAAAATAAAAACAAAAAAAAAGGAAAAGAAATATAACTCACTTTCGTAGGAATCACAGTTGCATTTAGCATATGCAACAAGCCTTTTAAACCACTTGGTGTCCCAAGTGGACAAGTGTAGTCTCGTGAGGGCTTACAAGGAACATACCCACAAAGTTCATTTAAAAAGTAATACAAGGTCATTGTGTTTAAAAAGAAAGAAATAATACTTAGGATAGTTACGTCGCAATCCCTAGAAGGAGTTACGCCGTAATTATGGCAAAACCTGGCAGACGCTACTGGAGTGTTGCTACGTCGTAACCGTTGCATGGGATTATGCCGTAATCGGTAATGCTCTGGAGGATAACTACTTGAGGTGTGTTACGGCGTAACCATTGGAATGAGTTACGCCATAACGTGATGATCAGTCCCGCTCAGTCGCTGCAAAGAAACTTCTCCAATTCCCCGCAAAATTGTTAAAAACACAAAAACCAACATAAATGGAAATAAAACAAATAAAAGGGATAATTTGGGTTGTCTCCCGAAAGATCACTTTTATTTATTAACGAGTCTTTAAGTTAGACTAAAAGCCATGGGGCTTTACGGTAGCCTCTGAACTTAGCCAACTTCCTCCATATCCTTCATCAAGTTATGCCTGACTCAAGCAACATTAGTAGCGGTGCGGAGATACTCCTTTGTCTCGATCTTTCGAGTTTTACAAAACTTTTTGTCCGGCCCCAAGTGGTATCTTATAAACTCATACTTTTCAGCTACAATTGGCGGCGACCTCTTATACGGAATGCCAAGAAGTTTGCACCTTCTTTGCTCATATGATTCATCGTCGGGGTCAGTGAACCCATCTTCACATTGTAGTACTAGGCAGTCCAATATTCCCTCGATATCATCATCATCGGACTCAGTACCCTTAAACCACTTATCTTCGAGTAAGTCTTACACAAGCACACGTTTGCATTCTTCTTTCTTATTACCCGTCGAACCTTTGATATCTTCATCCGTCAATCCACTTACATCATTTTGAATTTCCTCGCTCGGGTCTTCTTTACTCATACATCCTTTCCAAATCTTCTCCTTAGTCAAAGCATCTACCTTTCCATATTTGATTTTGACCCAATCGTCAAATCCTAATTTGTCAAGCCAAGGTAATCCCGTCCTTTCATTGTCATTGGTTCAGGTCCACTAGAACTCATCTTCCCCAACTCTCTCTATGCTACTTCCCCCGTTACATCATCATCAAATGGGTTACAAGATGCCCAAAAAACTTTGCCAAGGGTTGCTACTTTGTCATTGGTGTTGCTTGAGCGAACACCTTTGCAGGAGGTCTCATCGTTGATTGGTTTTTCATCTTCGGACATTCTTTGGAGATATGGTTCTTCATAATCGAGCTTCAGCTTCCTTAGTAGACCAATATTAATGATCGCATCCCCGAATCTCACCAAATACCAATCATCAAAGGATAGATCCCCAAACTCAACGTCATGTCTTTCTAACTCATGAGGGCTTATCCATTCTTCATCTTTCATATCACTACCCCCGTTGCAATACTCACGGAAAGGATTGCATGTAGGCCATGCTCGTATGGACTCGTCTTCCATGAACATTATAGGAATGCAGCAGTGCTTAATAGGTGGTTCCTCCTCTTCATCGATTGAGAATTTAGCTAATCTTTCACCATCGTTGAGTGCAAACCACATGTATCTTGATAAGGATTTAAAACGTACACTTTTATGGGGTCATTTAAGCCCTTAATCGCCCACTTTTATATCCATTACTTCTTAATTTCATTCCTTTTCACTTTTTAGGTCTCTTGGAAGCAAAATGCTGGAATGATGCATATTTGGACGAAAAGGAGTGAATATATGAAGAAAATGGCTAAGTCAAGATCGAAGACACTTAAGCTGCTGGAATTGCACCTGACAGCGTCCCAAACAAAGGGCCACGCCCTCCCTCTATATGTAATTAAATTTGTGACGGCTCAGTAGACTTTTTGCAAAATTACACCTGACGGCGTCAGGCTTTGAAGAGGAAGGGCGTCACGAAGACTTTTCATCCCAGACGGCCTAGATCCAGATTCAGACAACGTCACTACTGAAGCCCGACGGCGCCACAACCACAACGTAACGCCGTCCCAATGATGACTTGGCCAAGACGAAACCCTAATGAAGGCGATCTGACGATGTCCCACCTATAAGGCGATGCCATAGCGAATGTAAAACTATATATAGAAATTGAATTTTCAGAATTTTGAGAGGTAGACTTGTGGAGTAAAAACCTAAAATGATAGTAGTCCGATTTGGACAGTATCTTAGGGTTCTCATACCCTATTTTACATCAAGATAAATGTTTTACTTCATTAATTTCATTATGTCTTCTATTGAATGTGTATGCTTGCGTGTTTAACATGTCCGGCTAAATTTCTTTTGTGTTTGGTTAGATCTATGAAACCTAGTTATTAATTATTGATTGGTTGTCTCTTATCTTAATTGTAAATGGCTTAGGAGTGCACTAGCGTATCGTTGTGTTTGAATGCTTGAGTAATCTTTGTGAACCTTAGTTTATGAGTCACTTATCGGATTTGTAGGCTAAACATCCAAAGATAACCTTAGAGTTAGTTTATGATTGACCTAGAGATTTCGTAGGCAATAACCTTAAGGTAGTCTCAAAGAGTTAAGGATAAAAGCATACCCTACGACATTAGAAAACACAACGCGTTAAGAATAAGGACATGACAATTCAACCACCAATAAAAGATAACTAGGGAGTAATAGTATTTAGGTAGACATATTTTTAATCATCATACGAGCACACATCAATAGACATAAGACTACCCATAGTTTAGATAATTAGATAGTAGAGTAATCGGTAGAAGTACCAAACCCCTAAATCCAAACCCCGAGATTTTACCCTTAACTTTCTAAAAAAATATAAAAAAAGATTAAAAAAAATAATCTTCCTCAACCTCAACCTTAGTGATAAGGATTTAAAACGTACACTTTTAAGGGGTCATTTAAGCCCTTAATCGCCCAATTTTATATTCCTTAATGCTTAATTTCGTTCCTTTTCACTTTTTAGGTCTCTTGGAAGCAAAATGCTGGAATGATGCATTTTTGGACGAAAAGGAGGGAATATGCGAAGAAAATGGCTAAGTCAAGATCAAGACACTCAAAATGCTGGAATAACACCTGACGACATCTCAAACAGAGGGCGACGTCGTCCTTATTTTTGTGACGACTCAGGAGCGAATTTGTTATTTTGCACCTGACGGCATCAGGCTTTGAAGAGTAAGGGCGTCACGAAGACTTTTCTTCTCAGACGGCCTAGATCCAGATTCAGACGACGTCACAGCAGAAGACTGACGATGCCACAACCACAACGTGACGCCGTCCCAGTGATGACTTGGCCAAGACGAAACCATAATGACGGCAGATCAGACGGCGTCCCACCTATAAGGCGACGCCGTCGCAGTTGTAAAACTATATATAGAATTCGATTTTTCAGTGTTTAAAGAGGTAGACTTGTGGAGTAAAAACCTAAAATGATTGTAGTCCGGTTTGGACAGTATTTTAGGGTTCTCATACCCTATTTTACATCGAGATAAGTTATTTATTTCCTTGATTTCATTATGTCTTCGATTGAATGTTTTTATGCTTGCATGTTTAACATGTCCGGCTAATTTACTTGTGTGTTTGCTTATATCTATGAAACCTAGTTATTAATTATTGACTTGTTGTCTCTTATCTTAATTGTAATTGGCTTAGGAGTGCATGAAGCCATCGTTGTGTTTCTAATGCTTGAGTAATCTTTGTTGAACATTAGTTTATAATTACTAGTGGAATTGTAGGCTAAACATCCAAAGATAACCTTAGTGTTAAGTTTATGAATCCTAGAGATTTCGTAGTCATTAACCTTAAGGTAGCTTCAAAGAGTTAGGGATAAAAGCACACCCTACGACCTTAGAAAATACAACGCGATAAGAATAAGGACGTGACAATTCAACCACCAATAAAAGATAACTAGGGAGTAATAGTATCTAGGTAGACACATCTTTAATCATCATACGAGCACACTTCAAAAAGACATAGACTACCCCTTAGCTTAGATAATTAGATAGTAGAAGTAATCAACCCCCAAATCCAAACCCTGAGATTTTACCTTTAGTTTCTAAAAAATATAAAAAAGATAAAAAATAATCTTCCTCAACCCCAACCTTAGCGTAGTAACTTCTCACTAGCATTCCTATTCCCCTAGAGAATGATATTATTACCCGGGGCTTACCCAATACTACACTACAACGATTAGGTTCACTGCCTAGGGTGTTGAAAAACTTGCTCGACGAAAAGGAAGTTTCCTTTGACCCCGAACGCGCCTTGTACGCGCATCACTTAGTGTAGTACACTTCTTACTAGCATTCCTATTCCCCTATAGAACGATATCAATACCTGAGGCTTACCCAATACTACACTACAACGATTAGGTTCACTGCCTAGGGTGTTGAAAAACATGTTCGACGAAAAGGAAGTTCCTTTGACCCCGAACGCATTATACGCGCATCAAGTTTTTGGCGCCGCTGCCGGGGAGTAAAATAGCTAGTTTGATTTCTATCTCGTTTAGGTTCCCTTGCTTGATTCCTATCAAGTAAGATTTTTTCTCACTTTTAGCTTCCCCATAGTCTATCCCCCTTCTTCGTGGCTTTGTTAGTAATCCCATCACTTTTCATCATGGAAGGTGATAAACCGCCACCACTCATTGACCCGCCAAGAGGCCGTACTCTTGGTGAATACTCTAGACCAAGCCACCAAGGCTATAGGAACACCATTGAGCTCCCCGATCAAGCTCAAACTACGGCCCTGCGATCTGACACCATCCGGTTGGTGCAAAATGGATGTGCATTCCATGGACTTCGTTCCGAAGATCCTAATCAGTATCTCAAGGACTTCCTTAAAATCTTTGATTCCATCGACCTTGATGCTACCACACGGGAGACCACGCGCTTGCGTCTCTTCCAATTCTCTCTATGGGACCAAGCTAGTAATTGGCTTGAGCGACTTCCCGCCAGATCCATCTCAAGTTGGGATGATCTCACCACTCGTTTCCTTGCCTAATTTTTCCCACCGGGGAGAACTACTAAACTTAGGAATGAAATCTTGATGTTCCAACAACGTCAAGGTGAATCTCTCTACGAGGCATGGACTCGATTCAAGGACTTGCTCCATAAAGTCCCTCATCATGACATAGATCTTTGGCTTCAAGTTTAAATCTTTTACAATCATGTCAACTTCTCAACTAAGCAATCCATCGACCAAGCGGCCGGTGGCAAACTTAGTGATCTCACCGCGGAAGAATCGTGGGGTACAAAGAGGACCTTACCCTCTATGACAACGAAAGTTGGAATGACCCCCGTGAGTTGCCCAAAACTGTCAAGTCAATCTCTTTGCCTCCCATTGACTCACAAACTTCCGATCGTAGGATGCTCGAACTTGAAGATCAAGTCAAATTCCTAATGAGCTCCTACGAAAATCCTAAGTCTTCAGGCCAAGTAAACAAAGTCTCTTCCTTGTGTGAGCTATGTAGTGGTCCCCATGACACTCGTACTTGCACGAGACTCCCCGAACAAGCTTCCGTTGACTACGCATCCTCGCGTACCAATGGAATGGGAGGAAGATTCCCCACAACACCTAGAACTAGGACTTTCAATGATACCCGAGAAGCATGGAGGGGCAAACCCGACTACAATTGGGGACAAACCAAAGAATTCACCTCTAATGACTCCTCATGGTCCCACGGCCCTCGCCAACAAAACATAGAAGGGATGTTGCAACACCTAGTTACATCCCAAGAAGCTCAAATAGCCAAGCTTTCGGACCGCTTTAACCAACAACAAGCCGAGATGGATAGGAAGATAGATAACCTTTTGAAAGCCATGACCAATAGTGATAGGAAGACCACCGAACAGGTTAATGTCATCTCGACCCATTCTCCCGAAGCTTCCAGTGTGAAAATTAAGGACCCAAGTAAGTTATCCAAGCATGTTAAATTCGTCAACACCATCACCTTAGTGAAACCAAATAGGACTAGTGACGAAGCGAACCATGAGACGGCACTTGAGGTTAGTGAAACTCCTAAGGAAGAATCGACCAACGAAGTACATGAAGTAGGTGATGAATACTTCAATAAGTTTCCTACAGAAGAGGAACTCTCTCGCCACCCACAATTAGTACGCGACCTTCGTCACATGTATGTTAGGAGAAGCCCTAGGATCAAGTTTAGAAATCCTTGGAATCTTAACATACCATGTTGCATAGGACATCTTTTCGTGGCAAAGGCCTACAATGATCGCAAGTCCCCAATAAACATCATGACCAGCACCTACTATAATTGGGTAATGAAGAAACCTATCCTAAATAGGCAAGACCCCGATGATCCTAGAGTTAGTTGTAATTTTCTTGGTAGAGTTAAGGGATTGCCAGTCTATGTAGGTAGTTTCACATACCCTACGGATTTCATAATTGTGGAGGATATTAGTATGGCCATAGATTCTAGCTTGTCCCACGTAATTCTAGGAAAGCCTTTCATAGAAAACACCGGGATGACTTATGATCCGTCGTTAGGAATAGTTAGATTCAAAGATGAGACCGATGACATAGCTTACCAACCATTTAAGATTGAGAAATTTTCATCACTATCTAATGATGAAAAGGAACTTAAGCTATCGGTCTACTATAGGAATGAGGAGGATAAGAAGAAAGGAGTAGATTATGTGATGAATAAGATTTTTGGGTTCTATAAAGATTGTTTGAAGCTAGGACCGGAATATAGAACCGATTGGGGGGAAGATGATTTTTTTAGAAAGATGTATAATAGGGCATTATTATAACATGAAAAACCCCAATAGAGACCGTCATGAGGAAGAAGGTGACGACAATGAAGTCACGTAGGAGCACGACTTCGAGTCTAGCTACAAGACTCATAAATAAAGAAAAGCACTTCGTGGGAGGCAACCCATGCTTAATTGTTTGCTTATTTGTGTGTCATATATCTTTTCATTATTGTATGTTTTCATGTTTGAATTTGTGAAAATGCTTTATTCTGTCTTTAACCTCGTCTTATTTACATGTAAAGGTATTTTACAAAAATGATAAGTGTAGGGAGGATTACACACGTTTTTAAAAGAACGTGAACATGAGAACTACGATTATTGAAAATGATATATATATCTCTGTGTGTTTGTTAGAGTCAAATGCTTGTATCGAGTCATAATAGATGTTTTGCAGGAATTTTTCCATATTTTAAAGGTGTAATTTTTCCAGAATTTTTCCAGAAAAACGCAGCAGACCAGTGTGTGTCAGGAAAACTAACGGCGTCAAGATTAGAACCTGACAACGTCAGGAGGAGCAAAAACAGCTTATATAATTTCTCTCATTTTCTGTGCTACTTATAAATTTTTTGAAATTCTCATGTCTTAATTTTCCAGAAAATCTGCAAACATCCATTCCACAAGCATTATATCCTAGTGTAGTTGAGTCATATATAGTTTTACCGCCGATTTACGTGAAGGTTTCGTCTATTTTCTTAAAGTGTGCAGGTTTTATTTATCAAGAAGAAGAAACATAGCATTGGATGGAGCTTATCACGCATACATTCTTCTTGGGAAAGAATTTAACCACTACTTCACACTGATCCTACCGAGCTAATCAGGGGAGTAGTAGTTTCTTTCTCTTTTAATTACCTTCCGTTATCATAACTTTGAAACTTTCGGGATGGAGAATAAAACGGGAACTTTGAAACTATGCTTATCCTTGATCATTTGTCTTGTCCTATTTCATTTGTGTAATAAACTATGAGAAATATTTGTTAGGGCAATTTTAGCGCCAAATTTAAAAAATTTCATGACATGTACGAGTGGGTCTTTAGTCTTAATAAAGCGTCTCATGGCTAGGAGTTATATGACTAGCACAAAAACCTTTTACCACTCAAATTCCACCCCAAGAATGTGAGGTTCAGCCCTAGATCTATTGGAAATAAATCATTCACCTTTAATGTTTCGAGAGTGTACCGGCAGTATAATAGATTCTAGAACTTGTTTTGTGAGGCATGCCGAGATCGCTAGTGAGACTACACTTGTGTAGTTAGGAATAACTAAATGATAAGAGGCATTAGGATAACCCTTATTTGATACCCGTATTATAATTACTTCTTCCACATCGGTCGAGTAATTACCCCACACCCTTGCGATGTACTCATCTTTAGTACACGATACCCCTAGTTAACCCCACAGAGCCTATCCTTTACGCGGTTCTCGTGATGTTTCGGTTTTCCGGAATATCAATGAAGAGCATTGTTTACAATCTACCCCCAAATGTACACCCAAATCGCCTTAGCCTACCTTGTATGTACTCACCTTCAGTGCATTATTGTTATCATACTAAACCCTTAGTTCAATTATCTAGTTACTTGCATGGTTGCTAAGTCGAGTCATATCTTTTGTACATAGTTTTGGGATGATAAAGACTCATGGGTAAAGTAAAATTTTATGGAGTGACGGGAAAGAACGTTAAATTCAAATTCCCTTTATTTGCGTAATAAAGTACTCCAAGTGTTTTGATCTTTTCAATTCGGGTCAAATTAGTGTTAGAGTAATAAAAACTCAAGTGTAGGGATGCTCCAATAAATCCCTTAAATTTTAATGTTATCGTAGAGGATGGTAGAGTAAAAGTGTATGCAAAAAAAAAAAAAAAAAAAAAAAAAAAAAAAAAAAAGGGCTACCATCCTTCATCTAGCTTTATATTTATGTATGTTTGTTTCAAGTTATTTAGAGTTTAGTGAGTCAAGTCTTGGCTTAGCAACGCCATTCTTTTCATGCTTGTAACATAAGATTTTTGACTTGCCACCACTAAATCGCCTATCCAACCAAACCCTTTGTTTCCCTACCTTATCGTTACAATCCTTTCAAAGACCTCTTAGATAGTTGTTCCTAGGTTCTTACGCCAAAGCGGTGGAGGTTTGATCTAGTCTCAAGCCTATGGTAATCTATGTACTATGACCGGTTAATGAGTGTTTATCTTCCATTTCCATTTACTGTATTTCATATACACCCGATAGATGAGAGAATCCAAACACCCCTTGTGAGGTGCTAGTATATAATTTCCGTGCTTGTTATGACTATTATGGTGCTTTTACTTGTTATGAATTATGTTAAACAAATGCTTCATGCCCCATAACTTATAAATTGATTGACCAAAAGCACATTTACTTGAGAACAAGCAAATACCAAGTGTAGGGATATTTGATAAGGATTTAAAACGTACACTTTTAAGGGGTCATTTAATCCCTTAATCGCCTACTTTTATATCCGTTACTGCTTAATTTCGTTCCTTTTCACTTTTTAGGCCTCTTGGAAGCAAAATGATGGAATGATGCATATTTGGACGAAAAGGAGTGAATATATGAAGAAAATGGCTAAGTCAAGATCGAAGACACTCAACCTGCTGGAATTGCACCCGACGGCGTCCCAAACAAAGGGCGACGCCGTCCCTCTATATGTAATTAAATTTGTGATGGCTCAGTAGACTTTTTGCTAAATTACACCTAACGGCGTCAGGCTTTAAAGAGGAAGGGCGTCACGAAGACTTTTCATCCCAGACGGCCTAGATCCAGATTCAGACGACGTCGCTACTGAAGCCCGACGGCGTCACAACCACAACGTTGTAAATGGCTTAGGAGTGCACTAGGCTATCGTTGTGTTTGAATGCTTGAGTAATCTTTGTGAACCTTAGTTTATGAGTCACTTAGCGGATTTGTAGGCTAAACATCCAAAGATAACCTTAGAGTTAGTTTATGATTGACCTATAGATTTCGTAGGCAATAACCTTAAGGTAGTCTCAAAGAGTTAGGGATAAAAGCATACCCTACGACTTTAGAAAACACAACACGTTAAGAATAAGGACGTGACAATTCAACCAACAATAAAAGATAACTAGGGAGTAATAGTATCTAGGTAGACACATTTTTAATCATCATACGAGGACACATCAATAGACATAAGACTACCCATAGTTTAGATAATTAGATAGTAGAGTAATCGGTAGAAGTACCAAACCCCCAAATCTAAACCCCGAGATTTTACCCTTAGCTTTCTAAAAAAATATAAAAAAGATAAAAAAAAGAATTTTCCTCAACCTCAACCTTAGCGTAGTACACTTCTTACTAGCATTCCTTTTCCCCTAGAGAACGATATCAATACTCGATTCTTACCCAATACTACACTACAACGACTAGGTTCACTGCCTAGGGTGTTGAAAAACTTGCTCAACGAAAAGGAAGTTCCTTTGACCCCGAACGCGTTATACGCGCATAATATCTGTTATCTTTAACCCTTTCCTTATCGACCCCTCCATCGCAAATTTTGTTACGAGTGTCGCATGAAGCCCATAGATCATACCACTTTCCATTATCAATTGTCTTTGCTTTGTACCAATGATTCTTCCTTTTGGATGGGGATTGTGGGCACAGGTTTATGTCATTGGACCACCCGTTAAGGATATGCGTTCTTGATTCATCTACCTCGAGAAACTTTTCGCACCACGATCCCGCTTATGTCAGAACTCGATGTTTGGTTATGGCGTGGCGACGACATCATCGACATCATTATCTTCCTTCATGCTAGACCCATCGTCGGATTTGTCTTTTTCCAGAAAGCACGGCCTTGCATGCTGTTGATTTGTTCTTTTGTTCATCATTTCTTATTTGTACCTCATCGCTAAACTTCCCAATCATGGCTTCCAACTTTTTTAGTGATTCGTCATGACTAAAAAGGCTTTTGTTAGTATTGTCTTGGAAGTTCTTGAGCCATTCTTCTTGCTCCTTCTGCCTTTTAGTCGAGTCTTCGAGGTATTTGCTGATCGTTTCCTTCAAATTAGCTATTCTATCACCAAAGTTCCCACGTTATAATATGGGGGAGGTTCTCCACGATAGCCATTACCGTTTCTATTATCCCCTTAAAATGGTCGATTTTCACCATATTTAACTTCTTCAACCTTGCTATCTTCGTCAATGAGAGGACAATTTTTGGTGAGATGTCCCCCTCCACAGCTTTCACAACCTACTTGGATAGCATGAACACATTCTCTGAGCTTGAGCATGTCACGACCAAGATTTTCAATTTTGCTAGTAATGGCGGCAATTCCTTCAAGATTTCCGCCTAGGCTTCTCTTGCTTCCTCCATCATGCCACTTTTGGGAATGATCGGCCATTTTTTGGATGGCTTCAATGGCGAGAGTAGGAGTCATGCTCGGAATTGGTCCTTGGTAGTCCAGCATCTGTCTTATAGTTACGTTGATACCTTTGTAAAAGATGTTGACCTTTTGCTGGCTATTTAGGACATGAGTTGGACACTTGTAGAGGAGATCGTTGTATCTATCCCAAGCTTGATACAACGTTTCATCATTATCCTATTTGAAGTTATGGATCTCCATTAGCTGATTAGATATCTTCGAAGGAGGACAATATCTTTGGATGAAGTTCTTCTTTAGGAGAGCCCATGTATCAACTGCCCCGGCGGGCAACCTTTCAATCCATCTTCTTGCTCCCCCAGTAAGAGTCATGGGGAACACTCATAGCATAACAGTGTCATGAGAAACACCAGGAATGTTGAAAAGGCTTGTGATGTACAAGACATTCTCAACGTGTTCATACGCATCTTCGTCCCTATTTTTTGAGAAAGGGTTAGCACGTAGCTCCCTCATAAACTGCTCTTTAATCTCAAAACGGATATTAGCTCCAATAGTCGGCCTTACAAGCCCCGGACCTTGTTCTTCCCTTGTCAACGCCAAATATTCCTCAAGAGTGAGGTCATCAATGTTAACAACTTCCATGGTACCTGAAACTTGAAAAGAAATCGTGAGAAATTGAGAAAATTCAAAACAAAACAAAAAATAAAAGACTTAACGAAAATCCTAATATAACTCCCCTGAAAAGAAATCGTGAGAAATTGAGAAAATTCAAAACAAAAAAAATAAAAGACTTAACGAAAATCCTAATATAACTCCCGGCGGTGCCAAAACTTGATGCGTGTTTTCTTGACTGTGTTTTAATATTTATAAGTGTCTCGTTTACCTATGGTCTACCTTATGCACTAACAGGCGGTGTACCCGATCGTGTGTAGTGTAGTAATCGGTAAACCGAGGTCGTCCCAAGAGCTATGTGAGCGGATTCTAATTAAGTCTAGGTGTCACCGGTTTTAATGGTTTTAAGATTTTTTTAAAGGCTTTTAATGGTTTTAAGATTGAAATGATTAATTAACTAATAAGACAAGAAAATAAAAGAAAGCAAATAAATGAAAGGATGTGATCAAGAGAGGTAAAGTGTGCTAACCTAGTTACTCATCCTATCAAGTTATGCTCACGTTTAATTACCTTTAATTACTTCAAGTGGGGTTTTAGGTCGCTAGGACAACATTTGGTCAGTTCGTCCTAACCTTTCAGCAAAGGTTTCCACCGGAGATCAAGCTACTACCCTTGAAAGTCCATTTGTTTTTAGTCCCCTAAGTCAATTCATTAAGTTCCGCTACATGCAAGATTCATAACAATGAGTGCCCGAGCGCTAGCATCTTAGACACTCGTCCCTAACTTCTTAAGTTCATCCAGACGGCAGGTGATCATTTGGTCAGTTCGCACAAGCGAAGAAGTGTCGTCCGTTGGTCAATTCTTACCCTTCCCACTCGCCTACCTACTTAGGTCCGTTCACAATTCTCCTAAGCAACTAGACACTACCGCCATTCAAAACTACCAAACAAGGGTAGTCGCCAACAAACTATGCATGCATACACTAGAAACAATTATACGGAAGCAATGTAAACATAAACATAACAATTAAGGAATCATAACTAGGCTAGAACCAGAGGTGCTTAGCCGATCATATTAAATGAAACAATCAATTCAATGTTTGACATAATGAAATACATGAATCGAAAGTAAAAAGAAAGGTAATCGCTAATGCTTATCGTTAGGGAGTAATTTCTCCCTTGGAGATGGCTCCGTATGCTCCTCAAGATCTACCTTCAGTCCCCTTACTCACGTTCTCTGCTTTGTGGTGTGGAGTGAATGAGGTGAAATGCATAATTTAGGGCTGGTATTTATAGGCGAGACCTTGTTACGGCGTAACTTAAGTTGAGAGTTACGTTGTAACCTATATAAATCCGTAATAATGCTCTAGTTATAGCTTGTTACGGCGTAACACATGGAATGAGTTACGCTGTATCTTCAATATAGGTTACAAAATCATGATTACGCCGTAATCGTTGGAAAGAGTTATGGCGTAACTTGCAGCGGCGTGGAACATCATTTGACCTAATTGGTTACGGTGTAATCCTAAGATGGAGTTACGCCGTAATATGTTGTTGAGTTGGTCTTCTGAGTCACACTCTTGTTACGGCGTAACGTGAGAGAGGAGTTACGCCGTAATTACTTCACAGTGGGCATATTATCATATATCTTCAATAAACTCTCCAAATCCGTGTCTCTTTAGCTCCAATGCTTGTAATTTACCTGAAAGTGAAATATAGAGGAAAAAAGCGTAAATCCTTATAAATGATATAAAATACGAGCATTATCGGGGGAAATTGAAACTTAATAGTCAGGACTATTTGATGTTATCAGCAATAAAAAAGCCAAGTCTAACTTGGACTCTTTTCTCTTGTGGCATGGTCGTCTTGGACACATTAGTAAGAAACGCATGGAGAAGTTGCAACATGATGGACTTCTCAACTCAACTGACATTAAGTCACTTGAAAAGTGTGGTTCATGCATGTCTAGTAAGATGGCAAGAAAACCCTATACACATCAAGTAGAAAGGGCTAAAGATCTACTTGGACTAATACACTCAGATGTATGTGGCCCATTTAGAATTATGTCAAGACAATGAGAAAATTACTTCGTGACTTTCACTGACGACTATAGTCGGTGTGGTTATGTTTACTTGCTGAAACATAAACATGAAATGTTTGAAATATTTAAGGTGTTTCAAAAGGAAGTAGAAAACCAATTTGGGAAAACCATAAAGTCACTACGTTCTGATCGTGGAGGTAAGTATATGAGTCAAGAGTTTTAGGATCATCTAAAGGAGCATGGGATTATTGCCCATCGAACTCCTCCTTACACTCTACAACATAATGGTGTGTCTGGGAGGAGAAATCGAACCCTGCTTGACATGGTCCGCTCCATGATGAGTCAAAAGTATGTTTGCTACTTCATCTATAGAAGTTGAGTATATAGTTGCTTGTGATGCATCTAAAAAGGCTGTATGGATTCGTAAATTCATTTATAGGTTGAACATTGTTCCCGCAATTGAAGAACCCATAAATATGTAATGTGATAATACTTGAGCCATTACTATAGCTAATGAAAGTGGAATCACTAAAGGTGCTAGACATTATCGCGCTAAAGTTCATTATCTTCGAGAGACCATTGAAATGGGTGATGTGAAGATACCAAAGGTTCACACAGATGACAACCTAGCAGATATATTTACGAAAGCTTTAGCGTATTGATAAGGTTTTAAAATGTACCTTTTTGAGGGGTCGTTTAAGCCCTTATTTGATCGCTTTTGTATCCGTTATTACTTAATATCGTTCCTTTTCACTTTTTAGGTCTCTTGAAGGCAAATTGCTGGAATGGCACTTATTTGGACCTAAAAGCGCGGATATATGAAGAAAATGGCAAAGTCAAGAATCGAGACACTCAAGTCTTTGAAACACAAGGGGACGGCGTCGGTGTTATCTGCGACGCCGTCGAAGCACATGTTGTGACGATCAATGCCAAATTGCTTATTTTCAAGTGACGGTGTCGCTTTAAAAGAGTAGGTCGTCGCAACTCGACGGCCTAGATTTGATCCGACGGCGTCGAGGTCAAGAGGACGGCGTCACAAGCATAAGGTGACGCCGCCGCAAGACTAACGTGGCCAAGACGAAACCCTAATGACGGCGACGACGGCCACAAATCATAAGGTGACGCCGTCGCGATTGTAATCTTATATATAGAATCCAAATTTTTCGGTTTAGTGTGTAGTCTTTTGAGTAAAAACCTAAACCGAACCAAGGATGTCTTGTACAAGATTTTAGGGTTCCAAACCCTATCTTACATCAAGATAAGTGTTTTACTTCATTAATTCAATTATGTCTTCAATTACTTGTGTGTATGCTTGCATGTTCTCCATGTCCGGCTAATTTACTTGTGTGTTTGCTTAGGGAATATGAAACTTAATTATTGAATATTGATTGGTTGTCTCTTATCTTACTTGTTAATGATCTAGTAATGCGATAGGTCATTCGTTGTGTAGTTAATGCTTGATTAATCTTTGTGAACCTTAAACTATAACACCTAGAGTAGTTGTAGGCTAAACCATTCAAAGAGTACCTTAGAGTTAGAGTTTATAATTCCTAGAGATTTTGTAGACGAGACCCTTTGGTAGTTTCAAAGAGTTAGGGACAAACGCATACCCTACGACTTTAGACACACAACGCAATTAAGAATAAGGACGTGACAATTCAACCATCAATAGGAGATAATTAAGGAGTAATAAAACCTAAGTAAACACATCTTTAAACCATCATACGAGCACATAATAATTAGACATAGACTACATACACCTTAGATTCGTACCTTTCCTTTTCTTAAAAATATAAAAAAGATAAAAAAATAATCTTCCTCAACCCCAACCTTAGCGTAGTAACTTCTCACTAGCATTCCTATTCTCCTAGAGAACGATATCAATACCCGTGGCTTACCCTAATACTACACTACAACGATTAGGTTCACTGCCTAGGGTGTTATAAAACTTGCTCGAAGAAAAGGAAGTTCCTTTGACCCCGAACGACGCGTGTAGCGTTATCACGTATCCTAAGCATTCTAAATTGACTAGAGGTATAGGTTTAATACCAGCTATTAGTCTCATGTAAATCTGTGTGTTAATTTGTACTTGGATAATTTGGAATTGTAAGATAGTTATTACTTTGTGATAAATAAAGATACGAGGTATTTGTTATTATATGCATATACTCTGTTATTCCATATTTGCATGTTTAATCCATGAAATGATTTATCATTCTAAATATCTCCATTGTCGGTTAACAATATGGGAATATTGTTATGTAAGGCAAATGTGAGTGTTGGTTATATTCTAACGAGAATTTGGATTGTTCCCGCCAAACTGATATGTATTCTCTAGAGATGCATATTAGATACCCCAACTTTCAAACATTTACTTTTGGATCCTTGTCATAAGTAAAATATTGAAAATGGTTTGTTAATTTCGTCTTTAGACTTGAGATACAAGAAAGTTCTGTTATGTTTGGATATCATTTTTGTAAGTATACGCAAAACGCTATCTGAATAAGGTAGTTATAAAAGCTATATTTCGGAGTGATGTGAAGCAGCATCCACAACACTTGTAGTCAATAAAGGATTTGTTACTCCACTTGATATGTGCAGAAAGATACCATGGCGCCTCTCCAGATTTAATCAGATAATTGTTTGGCCATACCCAAAGGGTAATGCAAGATGATTCTTGATTACATTTGGTATATCTGATTAAAATCTATAACGAGATTCTAAATGGTTAAACTATATGGAATGAGTTCGGATCCATATCCATGGTTTAACAGTATCTATAACAAAAGATGATTAAAGCAAGACATTGATGACCATGCTATTGAGAAATTTTATGAAACAATATCTCAGACACTTTTAGTTAAAAAGCGAGTGAGAGCGTTGCTAGGTGTTTCCGTCATTAGTTTTGTGTGCCATTCGACACTCGAACTCCCAAGTGGGAGCTGTTGGTTTGTGGGAGTTAAAACACACGTAAACGACTAGAAGTGTGTGAGCCTATGGGGGCACACACGTTAAACACGAGAGTACGTGATGAAAATTGAATACATTCGACCCGTTATGCATGCATATAACCCGATCCATATTCACGACCCATTGGACTTGTTTCAATACAAAGTGGGTCGGTTTTGGTGTTTGCCTTGGGCCTAGTATCCGATCGGTTATGGGGGTGTTTGGATAGTTACTTGGAGCTCAAGTCGAGTCCAAGAACAACTAGGGTTTGTACCCTATAAATACAAACACATACCTTATGCATTGTTACACAATATACTATCCCTAAAACCTTATCAAAGTAATCGATCCATCTCAACTTGTGATATACCCGATCGGTTTCTTCCTCAAGAACCGATTAGGGTTGTTTGGTTTAAAAGGAATTCTAAAGCTTGCATCGTGTTGATCCAAGTAGATTTTAGTATTCGTTTCTATCCTGGTTCTCGAATAGCAGCAGCAAAGACAAAGGTTTAGCAGCTTTCTGTTCGTGGTGGTTCTCGGACAAAGGTGTGAAAGAAGTCGGACAGAAGCTGTCCGATATCGGTGGAACAGAAGGGTTCTCGGGCAGAAGCTTGTTCTTGGACAGAAGGTTATAAAGAAGTGTTCTTGGGTTTTCTTGTTCGTGGTATTCAAGTTATTCATAGGGTTGATTGTTTTAAACGTTCTTGACTAGCTCAATTCGAACGCACTTAGTTTAAGTGTTTGTGTGTGAACTCGTAGAGGTATCTACTTTAGATACTTGGTTTCTTGTTCGTGTTATAGCGTGCAGTTGACATCGAGGGTTAGTTTTCTATTTACCTTTATTTATTGTTGTTTATTATTTACGTGTTTACCTAATTGCATAAACTAGATCCAATTCGATGCGTACTGTTTGCGTTACTTGGCTAACTAGATTATTAAATCCCAACATTAGTTAACATTAGTTTCAGTTAGAGCTTGGCAGCTGTTTGTAATGTGAATGTTTGTTCAATGGACCTAAGTTTTATTTAGTTTATGTTAGGGGCGATTTGAATGCCTTAGACTTGTTAATTCGTGTTTACGGATACATATAGCAGAAACTAGTGTAGCCATGATCTAATAAATTTTCGACTTCTGTAGTCAAAAGTATCTATCGCATTAGTTATCACTCAAATAGAAATTTGATTGAACCTTATATTTATTTCAGCGTAGGCTTGTTAGTTGTTTAAGTACTATAGATCTTACTTTTTAAATTTTGAAATGACTATTATGCTTAGAGTGTCAAAAGACCGATGGTAATTTGAAATGATAACTGCTTAGATCTTGATATTTCCTTACCAGGAGATGTTAAACGAACCTCGGGCTTGAGTTTTATGCAGATGCTTTGAATCTTGTGGAAGTCGTGACTTTTGACTACCCATGTGAGTTACTTAGCAGTTGGAAAAAATTCTGATAAATAGGTCAATTATGGTGTTAGTGTAACTAATAACAGCTTCCGGCAGATATTATTGTTGGTGTTACTTAGTATTAAGGTCTATTTTAAATTCTGTGTTATGTAGGGCGGTAATGATGTTTTCTGTCCGCTGGAATCATTAGAAAAGGTCAGGAAGCAGCTGAAACCTTTTAACGTTAGAAAAGAAGAATCTTGAGTTAACTGGAATGACTCATGAAGAAGCCAAGAAGGTGCTGATAAAGCTATTGCAGCGTTTGTTTCAAGAATTAGGAGCGAAAAGGCGAGCAACGTGCCCAGAGTAAGTTTGTAGAGGTGATCTTTCTGTATATTCTGGCCTATATTATAATATCATGTTATTATCATAAGTTCATAACCATAAGTTTCTAGTTAAGAATATAATCTGTGTCAGCAAGAATATTGTATTCTTCTCTGTTCTTGATAGGTAACTATGGCATTCGATCAACAGATTCTAACAAACTCGTTAAGTTAACATATCAATTTTATTACAGAAAAGCACATAAACGAAAATTAGTAGTTATTACTTATTACACACTGAATTTCAATAGCTCCACGACCTTAAGATGTCGTTTATTAAGTGTAGTAAATATATAGCAGTCACGATATCTGTATTTGTGCTCACAAGGGTCCTCCTTTGAATCATGCATAGAGAATAGATAATTCAAGTCCAATACAACACCTTATGTACGCTTCACATGAGCTTCATGGTCACTTTCACTGTCACTACTGCTGCTGCTGTTTCCATTGCGGTCATTTCCCTTCTTCTTTCTTGAGGTTTTGTCTCTTTTCTTGTGATCGCCTATTCTAGGTATGCAGTTTGTCATGCTCCCTTCTTTCTGTTTTGGGCTAACCGGTTTTGGGCCAGTGTGGGGCCGTTGCCCATTGTTGCGTTGATCATGGTGGTGTATCTGGTCTGCCACCTTCTTGTGTCGAATTCGCCATGTCTTTCACTTTGTTGATGTAAGAGTGTTCGTTTTCTTTACGGCGCAACAGGTGCTGGTGTTGTTACATTTGTTTTGGGCATTGGTAGGGGCATGTTGATTGTTGTATTTAGTGTGGTCAGCTGGTTTTGGTGGGCGTTGACTGGGGCCTGGTTATATTGAGTGGTGTTTTGGTGTGGTCAACTGGCCTTTGGCATTGGATCAAGCCATTGCAGCTTAAATTTCTCTTCTTTTTGGTTCAGCTGATTGATCACTCACACATTTGGAACATTTGGTAGCATATGTATTTATTGCAAGTTTCTGCAATAGAATCGGATTCCATTATGCAAAACTTGAATCGGATTCTTTTAGCAGCTTTCTGTTCGTGGTGGTTCTCGGACAAAGGTGTGAAAGAAGTCGGACAGAAGCTGTCCGATATCGGGTGGAACAGAAGGGTTCTCGGCAGAAGCTTGTTCTTGGACAGAAGGTTATAAAGAAGTGTTCTTGGGTTTTCTTGTTCGTGGTATTCAAGTTATTCATAGGGTTGATTGTTTTAAACGTTCTTGACTAGCTCAATTCGAACGCACTTAGTTTAAGTGTTTGTGTGTGAACTCGTGAGTATCTACTTTAGATACTTGGTTTCTTGTTCGTGTTATAGCGTGCAGTTGACATCGAGGGTTAGTTTTCTATTTACCTTTATTTATTGTTGTTTATTATTTACGTGTTTACCTAATTGCATAAACTAGATCCAATTCCGATGCGTGCACTGCTTATGCGTTACTTGGCTAACTAGATTATTAAATCCCAACATTAGTTAACATTAGTTTCAGTTAGAGCTTGGCAGCTGTTTGTAATGTGAATGTTTGTTCAATGGACCTAAGTTTTATTTAGTTTATGTTAGGGGCGATTTGAATGCCTTAGACTTGTTAATTCGTGTTTACGGATACATATAGCAGAAACTAGTGTAGCCATGATCTAATAAATTTTCGACTTCTGTAGTCAAAAGTATCTATCGATTAGTTATCACTCAAATAGAAATTTGATTGAACCTTATATTTATTTCAGCGTAGGCTTGTTAGTTGTTTAAGTACTATAGATCTTACTTTTAAATTTTGAAATGACTATTATGCTTAGAGTGTCAAAAGACCGATGGTAATTTGAAATGATAACTGCTTAGATCTTGATATTTCCTTACCAGGAGATGTTAAACGAACCTCGGCTTGAGTTTTATGCAGATGCTTTGAATCTTGTGGAAGTCGTGACTTTGACTACCCATGTGAGTTACTTAGCAGTTGGAAAAATTCTGATAAATAGGTCAATTATGGTGTTAGTGTAACTAATAACAGCTTCCGCAGATATTATTGTTGGTGTTACTTAGTATTAAGGTCTATTTTAAATTCTGTGTTATGTAGGGCGGTAATGATGTTTTCTGTCCGCTGGAATCATTAGAAAAAGGTCAGGAAGCAGCTGAAACCTTTTAACGTTAGAAAAGAAGAATCTTGAGTTAACTGGAATGACTCATGAAGAAGCCGAAGAAGGTGCTGATAAAGCTATTGCAGCGTTTGTTTCAAGAATTAGGAACGAAAAGGCGAGCAACGTGCCCAGAGTAAGTTTGTAGAGGTGATCTTTCTGTATATTCTGGCCTATATTATAATATCATGTTATTATCATAAGTTCATAACCATAAGTTTCTAGTTAAGAATATAATCTGTGTCAGCAAGAATATTGTATTCTTCTCTGTTCTTGATAGGTAACTATGGCATTCGATCAACAGATTCTAACAAACTCGTTAAGTTAACATATCAATTTTATTACAGAAAAGCACATAAACGAAAATTAGTAGTTATTACTTATTACACACTGAATTTCAATAGCTCCACGACCTTAAGTTGTCGTTTATTAAGTGTAGTAAATATATAGCAGTCACGATATCTGTATTTGTGCTCACAAGGGTCCTCCTTTGAATCATGCATAGAGAATAGATAATTCAAGTCCAATACAACACCTTATGTACGCTTCACATGAGCTTCATGGTCACTTTCACTGTCACTACTGCTGCTGCTGTTTCCATTGCGGTCATTTCCTTCTTCTTTCTTGAGGTTTTGTCTCTTTTCTTGTGATCGCCATTCTAGGTATGCAGTTTGTCATGCTCCTTCTTTCTGTTTTGGGCTAACGGTTTTGGGCCAGTGTGGGGCCGTTGCCCATTGTTGCGTTGATCATGGTGGTGTATCTGGTCTGCCACCTTCTTGTAAGCCGAATTCGCCATGTCTTTCACTTTGTTGATGTAAGAGTGTTCGTTTTCTTTACGGCGGCAACAGGTGCTGGTGTTGTTACATTTGTTTTGGGCATTGGTAGGGGCATGTTGATTGTTGTATTTAGTGTGGTCAGCTGGTTTTTGGTGGGCGTTGACTGGGGCCTGGTTATATTGAGTGGTGTTTTTGGTGTGGTCAACTGGCCTTTGGCATTGGATCGAAGCCATTGCAGCTTAAATTTCTCTTCTTTTTTGGTTCAGCTGATTGATCACTCACACATTTGGAACATTTGGTAGCATATGTATTTATTGCAAGTTTCTGCAATAGAATCGGATTCCCATTATGCAAAACTTGAATCGGATTCTGACTAGATAATTTTGTTTATATTTTCTTTCTATTATGCTTACAGCAGTAGTTGCCTACCTGGTGCCATCATCTTATATCCTTTGGTATAATTCTTTCGTTCTTGGTCGGGAGCATCTACAATTGGCATCGCAACTACTATATAAACAGAAAGTTTACTCTGCAATGGACCCCAAAACAACATAAGCCAGAAGTTGAGACTAGATTTTTCAATGAGTAGTGGGCAGATACATGATTGCCTGAGCTTTGAGCATTGTATGAGTAGGATCGGAATACACATTAGTAACCGTGATCAAGTCTAGTGTATTAAGCGTGTTGAAATGTGATTTAACGTAAACAGACTAATTGAATGCCGAAGCTTTATTCAAATTGCCAAACCAAATTTAAAGGTACAAAACCCAAAATTCTAATTTAAATGTACCAAATTATAATTCAAAATGTACAAATAATTATAATGCCAAATATATTTTCTCACCCTTTGCACCAAATACTTCTAATGCCAATAATATAAACTAAACAAACCATCATAAAATAGTTTCCAAATTCTAATGGCAATAATACAAGACATTATTTTACTTTGTATTTACGAAGAACTTAAAATGAAGCAAAAACGTGAAATTTCGGACAAGTATCGATCAAGTATATATTTTTATCGAAGTCTAAATGAAATCCAAATGAATTCCCGATGATACCAGAAGAAAGAGCACGAAAAAACGAGTCCAACTGGCCCCGCCCCAAGAACCGGTCTGGTTCACCATAAACCGGCCGGCCCAAACTTAAATCGGTTAATATACTATAAATGTGAACAAAAAATGGTTGAAACAAAGTTATTTTGGTATATTTACACCATTGGACGCTTACTCCAATGGTTCGGGCGTTGTTCTCGATAATATAGTCTTGTTCGAGCCCAACTTGCTCTTTTTAGTAACGATGCAAATATTTTCTCTGCGTTAGAGATAACAGAAATAATTTGCACCGCAGTCTTTATTACCGACTTTTACTAATGTAAGGATGTATGACTAACTTTACTAATGGATGAATGTAAATGTTCCAACTTATCACCAGATTTATTGTGTTATCGTGATAAACCACAAGAATGAAAGGATACTCTCATCTTAAAGCCAATTGACAAAAGTAAGTCTTTTCGATAAAAGTGATGGTTTGCTAAACACATCTTTACGGTTTTGTTTAAGCATTTCACAATTACATAATCAACATTTAATAAAACACCAAACATTCTATAATTAATACTTATCACTTATCACTTTTAAAAGGATTAAAAGTACATAATTATAAAATATATGATTTAATCATTATTTGTAAATCTAGAATGCTTAAAATAAAACCTAGAAAGGATCTAGATTTGTCATGGGTGCCAAATAGATTGGTATGAAAGATATTCTCTTTAGCCAATGGGTAGTTTGTGAATAGGCTCGAGATTGCATACACATGTAGTTATCTCATAATGAGGATAAAGGGCGATTGTTATCGGTGTAGGCCCACAAGATATTATGTTTATCATTTAGTGTCTGAGGCTCATTCTTATCGGAGGCCATGGCTCTTGGAGCTTTGGGCTCTGAAGGTTAGATCATTGTCTATTGGTGGATTCTCTACGATAGTTCTAGTGGGCTTTACGCCAATAAGCCTTTTTAGTGTCACGTTTGTATCGGAGGCCAAGCTCCGAGCCGTAAGATGGGTACTCCATCAATATGACTAGAAATTAAATGAGTGTTGTTGCCAGTTGGTTCTTTTGTATTCAATATTTACAGCCACGCTTTTAGCCTTGGCATTTATGGCTTAATCCATATTGAAACTTTGAAGGTACCACCAACCTTCAATCCTAACTCAAATGATCTTTGCCTCCACTTCTTCACTCGGATTCAAAATAGAGGGTCAAGATCACTCTTAAACAAACACATATACCCATTGGTCAAAAACATTTATCTTCTTATATATACAAACCCAAAGATACAAGCAACACATAAAACACACTTCCTCTTACTAACTCTTAAGAACTACCAACAGATTCAGCTCAATAAGTAACAAAACATGGTTATGTGCTATATCGACTACGACAATTTGCCACCAATTATTTTAGCATGCCGCTCTATTCGTCTTGACAAAGATGTTACCGGTGGCTTAGACTACCTTCATAAATTTCTAACACAGGTTAGTTACTCCTTTTGTTTGTAAATATAATCATGGTTATGGTAAAGCAAAGGTAGATTTTTTCAACATTTTAGCCTAACTATGTTATCTTTTGCATATATATATATGCATTAATTTGTTGTGTAAATTATAGTGGATTGATTGCTAGAATTTTGTTCCCATTAGTCATGTGTGGCATTTGTTTTACGTATACCGAGCTTTAAATTCTCCAAAAACAATAGAAACAACAGCCTCATAGTTTTTACTTTTTTTATATGCATTTGTTAATATTGATGAAGTTCTAGCATGTATAGGTTTCATAACTTCAAAAGCAATCTTTAACCCCAATAAACTTTGCCACTTATTATCTCATTGTAGTTATAACTTTAATGTAATGGTTTTCTGGTAATTCGATGCCAGCTACGACATTGCCAGTCTAGCCGAGCATCCAAGCATCGGGGAGAATGCATTTTGTAAATGAAGAAACAAATGAATATTATTGAACTGCAAGAACCAATGGAGTTCCATATAAACTTGTAAGAGATGGTGATTTTGATTATTTTGGTTTCAAGGACAACGACAAGGACAAGAACAATGACAAGGACAATGACCTTTATTATTTCCGCAAATCCGATATAAGGTATTGTAATTTTACTTATGTATGTATACATGTATGTTAGACATGCTTCCTATTTAATTTTTTGCTTTTTACTTTTGAGGACTATATTGGTAGAGTTTTGGTGACCGGTGATCCTTCTGGTTGTTCTTAAATAACACATTATATTATAAGGCAAGCCACCCGACACATAGATCAAGTACATCTTTTTCTTAGCACTAAACCTGAAAGACCATATAATATTTAAATCTATACAAATGTGGCCAGGTTAATATCTATCTAGACCACAAATCTCAAGATAGAACTAGCTAGCTAGCTAATCATTAAGAAAAATGATAGCTTCAAAGTTCAAACAATATTTCAAGCAAGCTTTTGTTTCAGGAAAGATTCATGCCCCGCACATGTTCTTTGTACAAGCTTGTATAGCTCTGAAATGAATACTATCGTATTTCAGTGGTCAATGACCACGAAAATATCTAACACTAGTACTTACTTTTTTACGATTACACAAGTGTGTCATTGTGTCAATATCAATGCGCCAAAGAGCATTCTACCCCAATTTGTTTCGATGATGATAAAGAGGCGGTTGGATCGGTGGCATCATCACACTCCTAATTTCAAGAAGAGTCTTAACTCGTGAGGCGACCATCGTCGATTGTCAGTCGGTATTAAATGTATTCCTCATCGCTCTCACCTCTCTCACACTATCTCATCTCAACTTATCTAATCATCTCCATCATGGCCATAATATTACTATGCAAGACGTGATGGTGATAACGATGGCGATTGATCTCGACGAACCGCGCATTTTTAACGTCCCGCGACATGCATTGTTAAGGAGGTTTGAGCATCGAGTCTACAGCGCATGTCGCGGACGTTAAAAATGCGCGGTTTCGCCCGCATCAAATCGCCATCGCTTATCGCCATCACGCCTTGCATAGTAATATTATTGGTCATGATGGAGATGAGATTAGATAAGTTTGAGATTGAGATAGTTTGTTGTGAGAGAGGTGAGAGAAGCATTGGGAGTCTACACATTTAATACCGCACTCTGGACAATCAGGCCAGATGGTCGCCCCTTACGAGAGTTAAGACTCTTCTTGAAAGTTAGGAGAGTTGGTGGTGGTCGCCACCGATCCAACCGTCTCTTTATCATTGCTGAAACAATACCCTATAATGACGTTCTTAGTAGCATAGAATATAATTTGGGTGGAATACAAAGGGGTCATTATGATATCAAGTACAAGCACCGACTTTTGGGTATGGTGCTAATTCGATCTATTGGTGACTGGAATCGAGCGTGTCAATACTTTAAGGCAATGGATAATCGCGTTGGTATCATCGGAGTTATCCTCTATTTGACAATACTTCCTGTGGAAGGGCCCAGAAGACACAATGCTGAGGGTGATGCTTTAGTGTCAAGGGACAACATTGCTGATCTTCATTGCAATCCGCACTTTCGGAGGAATGGCAATCTTGATGATGCTTGATATAGGCTTGGGCCTAATTATCCACTAATATATAACACACCATTTATAATCTATGTTTCAATCACATATTTAAACCCGAAAGACCATTTAATATTTAAATCTATACAAATGTGGCTAGGTTAAAATCAGACAAGGTGGTGGTAAAGCGCAAATGAGAAAAGGAAATTAAAGATGGTAAAAAAATCCCTTGTTGTTTGGTGAAGAAGTCTTTAAGACGAGAAGGAAATTCTGAAATCATAAAGCTAATGCAACAGATGAGAGTAAACTTGATACATCCACGGTATGCATAAATGCATAATAGTGTGTCTAATCTATCAAATGCGTGAAACATGTCATGAGCTATCTCTTACTCTTCTTATATATGCACACAACCCTCTATTCGGAATGTGCAAAAGCAAGTTATCATGTGACACAACAAACATATCTAAATTAACATTACACTGTCCTCCTAGGTATGATGACGAATATCATATTTCAAGAAGGATTCATGCCCGCACATGTTCTTTGTACAAGCTTGTATAGCTCTGAAATGAATACTATCGTTTCAGTGGTCAATGACTACCAAAATATCTAACACTAGTACTTACTTTTTTTTACAGATTACAGCAGGTGTGTCATTGTGTCAATATCAATGCGGCCAAAGAGCATTCTACCCCAATTTGTTTCAGTGATGGAGGATCAAAACTATTGTTGAACAAAAAAGTCAACTTATGAAGTCTCAACCAGAGCAAAGATGGAAGAAAAAGGTGAGGAAATCAAAAAGGATACTAAAAAACAAACTCAAACGACCCATTTATTGCAAAGATGGAAGAGAATTAACTGCTGATAAGCCGCTAAATGTAGATTAGACTTGGATACGTATGATGACTGGCTTTAGTTAACACGTCTTTTGTTGGCACTTGGTAGAGTTTGTACACATATGAACGAGGCATGAACACACTTTTGTGTAGAATTGAAATATTTAGATGTGGATTCGACACTAGATCATGCTCTAGGTAACAAGGTTTTCTATAAAGAAAAGTTGTAATTTTGTCTCGATTATATGTTTTTGACTCCTTGCTTCATTATATGTTAAGTAGTTTACATCACCACATACAATTGAATACATTCCAATTCTGTCGTTTCTGTGAAATATTTCTGTGACTTCCATGACATATCAAGGAATTTGTACCAGTATGCAATATCAATATTAGTAGTTACGGTATGTTTTTATTCCAAAAGAATCATTGTATTCATAATGATCCAAAAAAAAAGCTAAATATGTAATAAGTGTAGGACTTTGGTTTGTTTGAAGTTGTTGCTCATTCGTTAAATTCATTATTGATTTCATCATTCAGTTCAATACATGAAATCGTGACTACAACTACTTGAAAAAAGACATGATAAAAGAATGTTAAAGTGAGGTATGACAATTATGATGGGTAAATGTTCAACATAAGCAGTTGAACATCATAAGCAGATCATTGCTAGTTATCGCTTTCAGTGATCTCCGCTGCATTCTTGTTGTACTCTTCTAATTCCTTTTGTAAGCTTCCATTGCTTCTGCAGCCTCAGCGCTCCATTTCTGTTTTTCTTCTTCACTCAATTCCTGAACACATACCACAAAAGATATTAACAAGAGATTGGTTAACTAAACTCATGAGAAATTAACTTGACAGAAAGGCGGAGGTACCTTCCACTTCACCGAAATGAGAGCAGTGACTTGGGCATTGCTGATTCCTGGCTTCTCTTTTGACAACTCCTTCCTTGTTTCTTTGCTGCATTATGCAAAAAACATGATTATCAAACTTTCTACTTTGAAACTTGGACAGTGACTATTCGCTGCAAAGAACGTGTATTGTGCTTCAAATCTTGAATTGTATACAAATAAGATACCTGAAAATAAGGAAAGAAGACGAGGGCGTTTAGGCTTGTTAGGATCAACCACCTTCTTGTTCTTCTTCTTCCTTCTTCTTATTCTTATCATCTTTTGTTTTCTGCATAAACAACAAATGATTCAGTTAAATAAATCCAAAAACCTTTTAGGAATTGAATAGTAACAGCAAAGACTAGGCACACAAACCTTAATGATAGTTTCGGTTTTCTTTCTTTTAAGCAACTGTAAAGCTTCCTGCTTTAGGACTTTCAAAAGCTCATCTTCTTCCTTCTTGGCATTTTCAGCTTCTTCCTCTTTATTCTGCTTGTAAACCTCCATTTCTTGCGTATACTTTTCGCTCTTTTGCTTTGCCACTTTTTCATACGGAGATTTTTGCTTCTCTGTCATGTTCTTCCATTCTTCTCCTGTAATCTTAGCAATCTGTCATCACCATAATGTAAAACAAATTAGTTACTTCTTCACAATGAAATAGACCAACAATTCTGACTAAGTTAAATATTTAAATTAAACTACCTCCACTGGACTCTTGCTTTCAGCAACCAAAGCAGCACGTCGCTCGTTCATAAACAAGAAATAAGCAGACTCTGGACGCTTCGCTTTAATGGATCTTTCTCTTTCTGTATGCAAAAAAGGAATCTATTAGCATCAAAAGTAGAATATGTCCTGCAATTTGTTTCAGTGATGGAGGATCAAAACTATTGTTGAACAAAAAAGTCAACTTATGAAGTCTCAACCAGAGCAAAGATGGAAGAAAAAGGTGAGGAAATCAAAAAGGATACTAAAAAACAAACTCAAACGACCCATTTATTGCAAAGATGGAAGAGAATTAACTGCTGATAAGCCGCTAAATGTAGATTAGACTTGGATACGTATGATGACTGGCTTTAGTTAACACGCCTTTGTTGGCACTTGGTAGAGTTTGTACACATATGAACGAGGCATGAACACACTTTTGTGTAGAATTGAAATATTTAGATGTGGATTCGACACTAGATCATGCTCTAGGTAACAAGGTTTTCTATAAAGAAAAGTTGTAATTCTTGTCTCGATTATATGTTTTTTGACTCCTTGCTTCATTATATGTTAAGTAGTTTACATCACCACATACAATTGAATACATTCCAATTCTGTCGTTTCTGTGAAATATTTCTGTGACTTCCATGACATATCAAGGAATTTGTACCAGTATGCAATATCAATATTAGTAGTTACGGTATGTTTTTATTCCAAAAGAATCATTGTATTCATAATGATCCAAAAAAAAAGCTAAATATGTAATAAGTGTAGGACTTTGGTTTGTTTGAAGTTGTTGCTCATTCGTTAAATTCATTATTGATTTCATCATTCAGTTCAATACATGAAATCGTGACTACAACTACTTGAAAAAAAGACATGATAAAAAGAATGTTAAAGTGAGGTATGACAATTGCGATGGGTAAATGTTCAACATAAGCAGTTGAACATCATAAGCAGATCATTGCTAGTTATCGTTTTCAGTGATCTCCGCTGCATTCTTGTTGTACTCTTCTAATTCCTTTTTGTAAGCTTCCATTGCTTCTGCAGCCTCAGCGTTCCATTTCTGTTTTTCTTCTTCACTCAATTCCTGAACACATACCACAAAAGATATTAACAAGAGATTGGTTAACTAAACTCATGAGAAATTAACTTGACAGAAAGGCGGGAGTGTACCTTCCACTTCACCGAAATGAGAGCAGTGACTTGGGCATTGCTGATTCCTGGCTTCTCTTTTGACAACTCCTTCCTTGTTTCTTTGCTGCATTATGCAAAAAACATGATTATCAAACTTTCTACTTTGAAACTTGGACAGTGACTATTCGCTGCAAAGAACGTGTATTGTGCTTCAAATCTTGAATTGTATACAAATAAGATACCTGAAAATAAGGAAAGAAGACGCAGGGCGTTTAGGCTTGTTAGGATCAACCACCTTCTTGTTCTTCTTCTCTTCCTTCTTCTTATTCTTATCATCTTTTGTTTTCTGCATAAACAACAAATGATTCAGTTAAATAAATCCAAAAAACCTTTAAGGGAATTGAATAGTAACAGCAAAAGACTAGGCACACAAACCTTAATGATAGTTTCGGTTTTCTCTTTCTTTTTAAGCAACTGTAAAGCTTCCTGCTTTAGGACTTTCAAAAGCTCATCTTCTTCCTTCTTGGCATTTTCAGCTTCTTCCTCTTTATTCTGCTTGTAAACCTCCATTTCTTGCGTATACTTTTCGTTCTTTTGCTTTGCCACTTTTTCATACGGAGATTTTTGCTTCTCTGTCATGTTCTTCCATTCTTCTCCTGTAATCTTAGCAATCTGTCATCACCATAATGTAAAACAAATTAGTTACTTCTTCACAATGAAATAGACCAACAATTCTGACTAAGTTAAATATTTAAATTAAACTACCTCCACTGGACTCTTGCTTTCAGCAACCAAAGCAGCACGTCGCTGGTTCATAAACAAGAAATAAGCAGACTCTGGACGTTTCGGCTTTAATGGATCTTTCTCTTTTCTGTATGCAAAAAAAGGAATCTATTAGCATCAAAAGTAGAATATGTCCTGCAACTGTAAAACATACGATAACTGTCGAAATTACTTGTTCTTTTTGTTATCTCCCTCTTTCTCGGCTTCTTGTTTGAACTGCAGATATTGTTCAAGCAACTCCATTGCTGTTTTCTGCTTCTGATCCTCTTCCAAGAGTTTCATAGCTTCAAGTTCTCTTTTCTCATTACCAACAATTTTCGCATAAGCCGCCTTCTCAATTTGATACTTCTCCTCATAAGGCTTCTTCTCTTCAGGCGTTAGCGTCTTCCATTTTGCACCCAATATGTTTGCCATTTCACTGAACTCTGATTCCGGATTTTCATTCTTGACCTATAAAATGGCACAATGTTATCAAATTATTACAGATTAGATGCTTTGCCCACATTATTAAGAAAGGTTAACGCTTACCTCAGTCCAATGCTCTTTGCACCACATGATGTAAGCAGTTGCCGGCTTCTTAGTTTCACATTTCTTCTTCACTTGATCTTTGTCTTTCGGCGAGTGCAAAAGTGGCAGTGCCTGAGAAAGTTGTAAAACAGATTATCAAACCATAGTCAATCAAGATATTCCTAAACTCATTATCAAATTTCCCAAAAACCATAATCAACAATCGAAGCACATATAGGGCCAAAAATGTAAACTTTTTGCCTTTTCGCTAAACACAAGATAGCTGCAGCTAACAACAAAACCCAAAGCCCTATCATAAATGGTAGTCAAGATTCTTATAGGTGAAAAACAGATACTAAAAACCAAAATCCTTATCTGTTAGGTTTCTCAACAATTCCCGTATAAAGATACAAACACAAGCCGTTAAATCATAATAGGGCAAGAATGAGAATCCGTTAAATCATAATCGCATTTCTCAACACCCTGAACCATAGCACAGAGATTGTTACATAGATATAACAGATAACCAAACCCCTAATCCAAAATTGTCCCAAAATCAAGAACTTGCATAAACCATAATAATTACTAAAAATTCTCAAAACCTAAAATCAAAGAATCAATGCACAATAGTTTATTATCAAAACCTAATTTTAACAGATAATCAAAACCTAATTTTAACTTTCCTAATGAATCCCAATTCAAGAAACAAACCCTAATTTAATAGATCACATACAGGCTCTATATCAAAACCATAGAAATCAAGATTCAAGATCCATATACATAAAATGTAACCCTTTTATAAAAATCAAAATCATGCATAAATCAATCAAGAAACAAGATTATACCAAAAGGGTTTAATATTATACCATAGTGGGCTTAAATTCTTTCAATTTCTGCAACTTCTTTAACTCCATTTTCACCTTTTCTTGTTCTTCATTACGCGACTCGAGTTCTTGCTCCTTCATCTTCAGCTTCTCTTCCGCTTGTTGCTTTTCGAGTGTCATCTTTTCAAGCTTCTCTTGCATTTCTTGCAACTCTTTCTCGAAAGAAAACTCTGCATTTTCAGGTTTTGGTTTTGGGTCTTTTTCGCCTTGGATGGTTTCTTGGCTTTTGAGACGGCGTTTTCTTTTCCGGTAGAGATGTCGGGTACTAATGGCGCGTTGGAGATTGGTTCGGGACGATGTTGGATTCGTTAGAGGGTTTTGGTTTTAGGGCCTTTTGGTTCTTTTCTTTGTTGGAATGATGACGGGATTGACGTTTGCGATGTCGGCCATTTTTCGTGTTTGAGATGTAAAACTAGGGATCTTTAATCTTTTGGTGTGATAGTGTGGTGGTGATTATGAGGGTTTTATAATACAAGAAGGTGAGAGTTATGAAGGCCTATCTAACGGTTATGTTTTTTCAAATTTCAAAAAATTGTATAAAATTTTGAAAAGTTTACTGTTAGGGTAAAGTATTAACTTTTGGAAATATTAATAAATGGTGTGGTTAAACTACTGGATTAGGGTAATTATGTGGGCCTTGGCCCATCCAATTAGTGGCAAATCAAGACATTCAGTTTGATGTGATCATATGATAAGTAGAGTCAAGTCTTTGCTTCAAGTAGACTTTTGAGTATAGGAAAAGATATGGTATCCCTTTGGGGCTTGTATGTGGCCGGTAGGGAGGTTCTCAACCCAAACCCTAACTTGTTCCCAAAGATTTGTATCCACTATATATACAAAAGTGGGGTTTAGGTTTTTCATAACTTTGCGCATTGAATTAACCCTAGATCTCTCCTCTCCTTCTCTTGCTAGTTTCGCCGAACCCCTCCAAAGGGTGTTTTGTTTTTTTATATAAAACAAGGACTTGTGTTAGATCTAGAATCGCTGATCATTGGTTAATTCGTGTGTACAAAACTGCATTGTAAAGACACTTATTCTTACACCTATTGGTTTGAGTTCAGAAACAGTAGGACAACTCTTTAAACCACTTCATCTGCTTTGTTCAAAGAGATCTAACATTCTGAAGAGGTATGTTACGCATTTAATTCGCTTAATTATTTATTATGATGATCTTAAGCCTTCCTTCACTGTGACTTTGCGTGTGTCTACATGTTTTATTGTATGTCATGTATTATAAACTCAACATAGCATCACGAGCCTCATATAACAAGTAATTAATTATCTTGAAACACATAAATAAAATAAACATGATTGTGTTATTATTTGTATCGAGATCTAGGGTTTGCAAAACCTAAACCCTAATTTTTGGGGCGTTTTATGCCCCGATTAGGTTTTGTAAACTGCTTTAATTGGATTAGAAACCCTAGGTCGTATGCGATTTTATGTGTAATGCGAACTCGTTTAATTGCATTAATTGTTAAGTGTGATTTACATCCATGATAATTACATGCATGTTTTATCATGGATCCGCTTATTGTATGTTTTACTTGGTTAAGTGATATACACTAAATATTATGATAGATCTTAAATGGGAAGACCTCAATTATTATTATTTAATCAATTATGTGCTATGGTATGTGTTTGATTTCGACTCACGCAATCGATGAATCGATGCATGCTCACTTTGTACATTCTTTAAAACGGTGAAGTCTTAATTAAACATATACATATTGACGTATCTAGAATTGATTATTAATAAGATTTATCAAAAGGTTTGCATGTGGCTATTTGATATGCATGACTTTTTATTATGTTATGCATTCATTGTTTATGTGTTTATTTTAATATTTGCTTGTTGTTATGTATATGAGGGTATTTTGATAAGAAAATAAACCACCTAAACAATGGTGAAACATGTATTTTTAAGCATAGTAATCGTAATCGCTTAATTGATTGATTTTTTCACAAAATAGTTAGAACGCTCACCCATTAATGACAAAGTGTGATGGTATGAGGATGGTACGATTAAATTGTGACCCTAAAGATGAGGGTTTTTAATATGCTCACACACGACCGATTCTCCGCTCGTTTGGCGTCTTAATGGAGCTACCAAGTATTCCTATATGTGCATAAAATCTTAAGGGTGAATTACTCTAATCTCTACCCGCCACTTTTGTGGTAATTATCCAAGTATAACTTGGGTCTTATGACTCATGCAAGAGTAGGATATACACATGATTGCAGTACTACTGTCACATTAAACGATTTTTTCAATGGCCAACTTAGTGTAATAAGGCGATCGTGGCACCACCAAAACATATTTAAACACAAATATACCCCGGAAAAATCATTTATCGAAAACACCATACACACAAACATACCACACAACTCGTCGGTATGCGATCGAATCCTTGCAAAATGCCATGCAAGACGCGTCCTACCATGGTCTACGTAACACAAACGCATTCAAACATATTGCCGAATCGGATGAAGACGCGCCCAAACTAGCGTCATTACATACAATCTTAACTAGGGTCGAGCAAACGACCGAACGGACGGGATCGAGACCGGACCGACCATTCGGTCCGGTCCCGATCTGAACTTTGGGCAAATTCGGTCTCGGTCGGTCAGGTCCGGACCACAAACCGACTATTTGGTCTTGTTGGACGGGCCGGACACATTCGGTCCGGTCCCGATCTCAGGTTTTTTGCTAATCGGTCGCCGATGCTTGGCGGTCGGGATCGATGCTCACCCCTAATCTTAACTATCAAGTACATTGTGGAGTTTGCATTTTCTTTTAAAGAAATGATTGATACATATAACCAGTTGTAATGGCGCCCTCCACCACGAGTGAAGAGGTACCACCTCGAGTGAATGCCATTACGGCCCCGCTCCCCATGCGTGGGAATCCCACTTTTAGCACCCGTTTGATTGTGCAGACCATCAAACTCAAATTATTGGTTTTTATGTATGTACAAGTGTATTGTGTGGTATATTTGTGTTTTGTACGGTATATTTGGGTGGTGGGTTTGGTGGTCAATAATACGGAAGGTTTATTTGGTTGGTTTGGTAATGAGAGTAAAAGCTAGTGTGACGATGGTGGATCTTTTTATTAGTTTGAGAAAAAAAAATTGGTTACATGTATCCTCATTAACCTTCTTTAAATGATATAAACGACCTCAGAATGTATAACAAGTCGACCGTAGATTTCATATGACAAACAGAATGCGATCTGCAAAGAGATTGTTAAGCAATCAAGCCGAGTTCAAGCTTAGCCTATGGTCCTTGAGCAGCTCAACCATCCACGGCCTTATTAGTATATTGAAAACTTGTGCACTTCCATCTTGCATCACATACAACATCCATAGAATTAGGACAGGGAAATGAAAAACTCATATAAACTAAACAATACATACAAATACTTGATCGAACTCATCTAATATATAGTTTATAATACAACCATGTCTGTTCGGTCCATATGACCATAATTAACAAAAAACTTTACCACATTACTTACTTAAAAGCAAGCGTGACAAGACTTCTAAAGCGTAAGGAATTGTGAAGCATATACTTTCAAAAGGCATAGCAACGGAGTAATTAACAATATTCACAAAGCCATTGCATCAACCATTTACCACTAAATTCATCAGCAAATCATTCCAATTATCAATTGGCCCGGGCAAACACCAATGCAGACAATCATACTGAACTTTCGCCTTCTTATCTTTCGCAAAAGGGTAAAAATGTCTATACGGGCCCGGATGCCCATCGGGCCTCAACAACGAAAGAGGGTTCACATCAAGAAGTTTCAATTTCATACCTTTTTCGGAAGCTTCAGCTTCAGCTTTTGTAATTTCTGGTAATTCAATCTCTCTAAGGATTCTGTTCAATTCGTTCATCTGAAACTCACCTTCATTAGCAGGAACTGTTCTATCCTGGCACGCCCACCAGTCGACCATTCACCATTTTCAAAGTGATCTGGTGTTGAAGTTCTGAATATGATCATATTTTTTGGGCTGGATTTCAAAATAAATTTAAAAAGATTTTTTAAGATTTTGCGGTAAGCAAAATTGAAACCAACATCAGTGTAGTTGTTCTTTCCATTGCAACCGTGACAGCCTAAAACGGATTTATTTTCATAGTAGATTGCGGATTTGATAAACCATTTACCAGCTGAAAATAAGACGTAATCCCATGTGGGAAATAGTTCGGTCCACGTTTTGTCAAGAATGTCAGTGTGGAGTTCGATCTCTGATGACGAAACACCATTAATGTCTTCAAAGATGTCGGCTTTTGCAAAGAAAGGAGACCATATAACTGAGACTGTAAGATTGTATGATGGAAAATGCCATTTTCGGTTTTTGTAATCCGGGTCATGATACAGTTCAACTGCATCTTCTACCTAGAGAAAACAAAATACACAAATATTTCAAAAACATAATCTTTTGAGGTTTATATGCCATCATCCCCAAGACTTCCTAAGAAATGTGATTAAATAGGTGTTTGGATTTGCGATTTGAAACTGATATTGTGATCATTGCAATTTAAAGGTGCAATAATCAGATTTAGTGTTTGGATAAACATTTTTAATATTCAAGTCAAATAATCAGACTTCATACCAGCCGTCGCAAAAACTAATTATGTAAGAGTAAACAAAATTACCTAGTCACCATTTCCACCCTCCTTTTAACCTGCCACTTTTACTCCTCTTTCATAAAACATCTACCTTTTTACAAAAACGTCACTTTTTTGGTCATTTTACCTATAGGTTCCGTAAATGATTATGATTTATCAAACACGAACATTTGGTCATTTAATTCATAGAACTTCACACGATCAAAGACACCAGTTTCTATAGCTAGTTTCATTATGCTTGATTATCTGTTCTCATTATTGAAAATCAAAATATCATTTTCAAAACACACAACCAAACACCTCAAAAATGACGAAATATGAATATTAAAACAATTCCATCAGACCACTGTTTAGATAGTTAAACTGATTTGGTATTCAGTACTAAGATGTTTCCTCTTAACACAACTCTTTTTTCTTTTCTGTCTATCGACCCAAAAGCTACTGTATATCTTTACATGTATTCATATGTTAATCCCTCTTCTAGCTTGGATTATTAAAGCATGTCAGATTGATATGATGCAGTATGTCATTTAAATCCATTCAAGAAACAAGAACACAAGATTCTTGACATGTAAAAGTAGAAAACTTTACCTGAGACAAAAGGCAAATGAGCGACTGAAGATGATTCCGATTTATCGAATCACCAACAAAGGCCCAAGATTTATCCTCATCATTCCAAGAAATTTCCTCGCATCAAAACGAGGCAATTCACAAGCTTTAGGACTCCATTTCCAGTGAAGATACCCGGTGTCCGGTCTACCATTCCCCATACAATTTTGATGGCTTTCGATCCATCTACAGGTGTTATTCGTGTATACTGGAATGTCCTCATCCGGTACCCATTCACCATCAAAAATATCGCAACTTTCTGATTTATTATCTTCACAACAATCAACATAATACATTCAGCCAATGCATAAGATAACTAGTAATAACTAACAAATCCTGTGCCAGATGCATAAAATGCTGCGTTTGTGCAAATAACAGTGACAAACGTGCGACACTCAAAAACCATTAACCAAAAAATAACTTCAACCAAAGCTTAAAGGGGTGTTTGTCATTGCATTTTGGAAGTGCTTAATGCGTTTTCATGTCTCACATTATCAGTTTTTTTCTAATTCATTATTCCAAACAACATAATCACTTCCAAAATGAAATGCCAAACACTCCCTTACTCATTTAATCACATCAAACCCCACAAATCTTATCACATTTCCATAAAAACAAAACCAAAAACACATCAAAGTAGAAAAAAATCAAATCTTGATTCAATACACTATCTACTATCTAGTGCAACTTTCAATACTAAAACTAAATGCCAAACACCCCCTAACTCATTTAATCACATTAAACCCACAAATCTTATCACATTTCCATATAAACAAAACCAAAACACACATCAAAAATGGAAAAAACTTGAATCTTGAAACAACCCTAAACTATAAAAACAATAACCAATAACATAAACTAATCATTCCAAACAACATAATCACTTCCAAAACTAAATGCCAAACACTCCCTTACTCATTTAATCACATCAAACCCCACAAATCTTAATACATTTCCATATAAACTAAACCAAAAACACATTAAAGTAGAAAAAATTTAAATCTTGACACAACCCTATAAACCATATATAACAAAAAAACAAAAACACATCAAAGTACAGAAAAAAATTAAATCTTGATACAATAGTACACTATCTACCAAGTATAATTCAACATAATCACTTTAAAACTAAATGCCAAACACCACTTTACTCATTTAATCACATTAAACCCACAAATCTTTTCACATTTCCATAAAACAAAACCAAAACACACATCAAAAATGGAAAAAAAAAAATTAAATCTTTAAAACATAACTAAAAAATTACCATTAGAATGAAACTTATTCAATTCTTTAACAGCATCAGTAAAACCAGAAGGAACCAACTTCACATCCTTATCAATAACACTAATATTATTATCATCATCAATAATATTAAGATTAGTATCATTTGGTATGACATTTGATGATGATTGTGAAAAAAGAAGCCTAAATCCAAAGCCCACTAACAAAATTGAAAAACCCAACTTGAAAACTAAATGGTTTTGCTTATAAGCTGTTTTCCATAAATTTTGCTTCATTTTTTTAATTTTTTTGTTTATGAATGAAAGGTTATAAAGTTATGAAATTTTGTTTATTGAATCTGATGATAATGTAATGCATACCGACAAGTGACAATGTGGGTTTTCTTGATTCGGCAGATGGAAAGATAAAGTGGTTTTTTTTTAAGAAAAAGTTGAAAAATAAATTATTGTTTTGCTTTTTTTTCTTTTGGTTTTTTCTAATAATAAAAATTGTTTTATTCCTTGACATGAGAGGATCAATAATGTATTTTGCGAAATTAGCTTAAACTGAGCTTATATTATAAGCGTAAGTTGAAGTTTTTATAAAAAGTGTTTGAGATGAAACTTATTGTAAATTTTAGATAAAATATATCAAATTAAATTCGTGTATTTTTCGGGGTTTTAAAGGTTATTCATGATAAATTGAAAGTTTATTTAAGAATCCGATTAATTACAGTTTTATTTATTGGAAAATGAGTAAAGATCATTTATATTAGTTTGAGGCCTCACCCTGACCGCGAAATGGATCTCGTTATCATACACTCATACTCTAAACATTTATGTAATTACTAATTACATGTGTTGTACCATACAACTCTTTTAGTTTTTTGAAAATTAGAAAATATAATTTATTTTCCAATCTAAATATCAAGATTGAATTGTCTTTTCATAAAACCTCCATATTCAACTTAGCTAGCCGTTTGATTTATGAGTCTTACTCGAGACTCCTAAACAATAACACCATAACACCAATAACACCGTCCACGCGTCAATACATCGCCTTTACCATTTAACATTAACATCCTCAAAACCACCTACAACAATAACATCCCAATAACACCATAACACCACTAATATTTCATATTTTCAATTTCAACCCTAAACTAAATCATACACTTCATTTTTAAACTAAAACAAACATTTCATTAGAACTTAAAACATATTACAATACGGAGTAAAAAAAAATACAACGAAAAAAAAATACAACGAAATAAAACACACACACACACACACACACACACACACACCGCAAAAAAAAAACATAGCAAATACTTATTCATCCTCGCTCTCTTGTTGTTGTCCACGTATGATTCAAGATTCTTCTCGCCAAACATGCTCCATAAGGTCCCGTTGGAGTTGGGTATGCTTGTCGATCGTGTATTTCTTTTGCTCTTACGATCGCGTGTCACATCTTTCAACCCATCTTCCTTGCCTCAAATTCTCACCGGATCCACCCACATTCGTTATAGTCACGTAAAGCAAATTTTGATCTTTATAATCATGTTATGCATAATAATGCAACAATACATGATTCTACGATCGTGGCAATTTCAAATTGACGCGTGCGGTTGTTGTAGTATACCCCAACGACCTGAAGAACACCAAAAGCACGTTCAACATCTTTTCGGCACTTTCTTGTCTCCTTTTAGTACGTATGTTTTCATCGATTGTTGCGAAGGATTTGACGAAAGTTGCCCATGTGGATAAATTCCATCACCAAGTAATACCCCTGTTCATACCTAGTTCAGATTAACCATATAAGGTGCTTTTGGGGCATTGTCGACAGAAGGTCGTCGAATAACGAGAGTTATCTAAAACATTGACATCGTTATTTGCCCCGCCATCCCAAAAATACATGCCGGATCCATAAATCTTGAGAAGCAACGACGAGCATAATTGTTGGGTATTTTTATCACCCCTAGCAAAATGGCCTTGCAGTCATTGGACAATTTTTCCATTCACGATTGCATACAATCAATGCTACCAAGCATTCGGGAAAACCATGTTTTTCTTCATGATGTTGATAAATTTTTGAATGTCGGCCCATGTTGGTTTTCTTAAATACTCAAGATAAACAAATCAATAATGCATTTGTTAAAATTATCAAAGCACCTTTGAAGTACTCTCACCCATTTGCAAGTATTCATCAAATGCATCGGTGTGGTGTCGTCGCTAATTGGCGTATGGCGGGCGTACACTTCATTAGAAGCACTTATACTCATTCGACCCGTCAATCGGTGTTTGCCTAAAAAGGTAAAATGATCCGGAATATTATCGAAGTATAAGATTCAATACCTTCAACTATTTGCGAGAATAGTTTCGGCTCATCGAAATCTTCTACGAAAATTCGGTTTGAATACTTACAACCTTGTACGAAATAATCGTTGCAGACGTTCTTCAAGCTCACGTTCACGATATACATGGATGCGAGCGACTAGGATGTTGAGATTCAATACCCTCTTGTTGTTCCAATGAAGGTGATCTTTAAATCTGTACCGCCATAAATTGGAAGTCCTCTCGTCATCAACGTCTAACCAAGGCAGGGAATATCACCGACTTGATTTGGATCCATTGTGAGCAATTTGATTTTGAAATATGAAAGTGTAAAGAGGAAGTATATAAAGTTTGAATGGAAGTGTGAAAAAATAGAGTTTTAGTTGGGTATTTATAGTGGTAAAAAATGTTTTGATTTTTTTTAAAAAAAACTAGCCGATTAAGGGTTTTGTAAATTTTTGAATTTCTAACGGATACTAGGCGTTGAGGACTAGTTGTGTAAGTTTTTCAATTTTTTTTTTTTTCCGCATAGCAGGCGTTAGAACCCAACGGTTGCCTATAACGCCGTTACCATGTTATGTCTCCAACGGGTTTAACGCCCCTAACAGTTATAATGCCTATAACGGCGTTAAGCGTTACCATTGAGAGTGCTCTAAAACTTCTATTTGCTTATACCAAGTGTGTATGGTTTTTTCCTAACCAAGATATATCATATGGTAATAATTTATAAAATACGAGAAAATCTTTATAAATTAATCTCGATAAATTAATAACCTTGATAAAATTAATAATTTGTCCGGTCTCAACTTGAGACCAAGACAAATTGGACATCAATCGATAAAATAATAAGATAATATTTTTTGAAGCGATATATATATATTGGTTAAACTAAACTATAAATTAATAATTACTAAAAATTTCACATTTTCTTCAATGTCTTGAACCTTGTAACATTCATTATTATACATTCATTAATTTCTTCAATGTTTTTAATTTATTTTCATCTCAAACTAGTATATTGGAGTTGGAAATTTAAAATCATACGTAATGAAATTTGTAAAGAACTGAGCGTTCATTGAACATTTCACGAACCGTTCGGTAAAAGTTCGTTTATGTTCGTTTATTTATTAAATGAGCGAACATGAACAATATTTTACGATCGTTTAGTTAAATAAACGAACATGAACAAAAGTCACGTCCGCTTATTTATGTCCGTGAACGTCCGATTATCGTTAGTTAACGTTCGTTTATGTTCATTTATTTATTTATGTTTGTATATCATATTTTTAATTGTATAATTTTAAAATTAGTTTGTCTAAACAAAAAACACTTATAAACAATATTAGATGCATAATTTAATAAAGTTTATGTTTGTTTGTATATGTTTATTTATGTTCGATCGTTTATGCCATTTTAGCGTTCGTTTAATGTCTTAATGAGCGAACATAAGCGAACATGAACAACTCATTTTCTTAATAAACGAACATGAACAAGAAATTTCGTCCGTTTAGCGTTCGTGTTCGTTTATTTGTCCGGTTAAAGTTAAATGAGCGAACATGAACAAGGCTTCGTTCGTTTCGTCCGGTTCATTTACACCTAGTAATACCTCTTTAAATGAATAAATTATTAATTTATCGATATAATAATAATTTGCTAAATTAATAAAAAATCTTGATCCCAACATTATTAATTTATAGAGGTTTCTTTGTATCGGTTGGGCATATAATTAAAAAAAAAAAAAAAAAAAAAAAAATCTAGAGAATGATATGTTTTCCGATATTGTGTTTCTATATAATAATATCAAGTAAGAGTATATAGCGAGGGAGATGATTTGCGTATTTTATAAATGATTGGACACTCAAATTTTGAGTGTTTAGACATTATCCTCAAATTATTTTTAGTTATGTTAATTATGTAAAGATATAAATATCTAAGACTCAAAATGTGAATGTCGTCGTTTATAAAAAGTCAAATCACCTCCCTTTACCAAACTCTTTTTCTTAACAATGTTTAAACTCTGATATCTTCCGAGCCTTTTAAAGAAAACTATAAAGAGGGGCTTACTAGTCTCCTTTAATAGCTCCAGGGTATAGTATATTTATGATCATGTTGAAGGATATTAAATAGGAAGATACACTTTCTAGTAGCTATACGTTGAGGTGTCACCCACTTATTGGTGTATTTTATTATGGTTTTTCTCTCTTCTCTCTTATTCTACCAATCACTGGATGACAAAATTCACACAAATCGCCCACACGTTGAGGTGTCACCCATTGGTTGATGAATTTTATTATGGTTTCTCTCTCTTCTCTCTCATTCCATCAATCAATGGATGACAAAATCCACTCACAAAATCCACACAAATCACCCACACGTTGAATTGTCACTCATTGATTGATGGATTTTATTATGGTTTCTTCTTCTACAATTTCACCGATCACCTGAATAATTTGTATGGATTTTGTATGGTGGATGTAGCGTCCCTCTTATTGAGTATATATTTACGTCAATTATGGCACTCATCTCATCACTCACACTCTCACAGGTTACTGACCACTCAACTACCCCAGTTGATTTTCTTTATTTATTAGTAGTTTTAATCATAAGTATCAAACAGTTTATATGTACCTATCAATAACAGTTTATTAATTTTTTTATTAACTAGCTCGACAATTTGTTTTTAAAAGATTTGTCATATAACGTTTTCCAATAGGAAATACCCACACTCACATGCTTCTGACTTGTCTTGACTCACTGGGCTACATCCAACGCAAATATTCCTTCAGCTCTAATAATTATAACATGTTTAATTCATGAATATTTTATGTTTATATTTTTAACATTATTTTTCTAAAGATTAACATAATTTCTAACTGAAAATATAACAATGCATACTCAATTAATCATTTATTCATACGGGTTTCCATCCATAAATATGAGCATTAAAATCGACAATATAAGTATAAGGGCATCTACTATGGTGAAATATTATAAAGCTTTATACATTTAATATTTTTCTTGCCTCAACAATTTATAAACCTTTTGAGTTGATAAACCTATTTCACTATGGTATAAATTTTTAAAAGCTTTATCTTGTTTCACATAACACACGATTAAATGTTTTAAGATTATAAAGAGGTTAAGGTTTGGGGCCTTTCATGCAATGTAATCGTGAAATGAAAATCCATGGTTAAAACAAAACATGAACCTTTTAAGTTTTATAAACCTATTCTTAAGCACCTCATAGTGGATCTTCTAACACTGGGTTTTCTGTAAAATACGATTATCTTTTCTAGAACATACACAATACACCAAAGTTTTAATGTAACAAATTATAAAGTAAATGTCATGTGTAGGTAAAATTTAACTATATTCACAGAGAATTCAATGAAAAAAATTGCTATGTCATTTTCAAGTCTCATTTCATCTACCAACACCAAGACTACATTGAAATTTAGCATCTTTAATTCACAAATCTAGTAAAGAAACATAGACAGTGACAATGGACCTATAAATGAAATTTAGCTCTTGTGGTGCAACGTCTATTTGAGCCTTTGCCTTTATGGTTATGTCTTGTTTGTAACTTCTACTAAAAAGTGTTGAATGATTCAAAATCGGTATAACTTGAAGTTGCAATAGAATATGAGGTAATGCATGTAGAAGAAAGGTATCAACTCAACACCTGCGTTGAAATTATATAACATGTGATCATATATAAAACATAAAAACATCGAAAAGCAATGCGAAAGCAGTATGAACGGATAATGAATAATTAACTAACATAAACATAAAGTATGCGTGCATTTTTATTACTAGCGAACGAAATCGATTCGACAAAACTAGAATTGAGATGAACCCTAATTAGGGTTTATAGGATTATAAAATTACCTCTGCTTTTGTACAATCAATAGTGTGATTGTCTACGTTCTTTAACACACGTTATTAACGAATTAAAGTAAATGCTAGTTTAAATAACACAAAACAATTTGTTTATGAAAAACAAAAGTAATCGACCCAATGGTGTAGGATCCGATCGGTTGGAGTAAAAGAAACCAAGAAAACGATTTTAGGGTTTAATTATTGTGTACAAGAGATACAAAAATAATTAACCATAGGTTTGTTTATATAGGATGACAAAACTTGGAGAACAGTTGGGATTGGGTTGGGTTTACCCCAGCCCATCGAATTTAGTAACCCATGGGGTTTCTAGATCTTTCTTGTTTCTATTTTTCATCTATAGTTCTTTCCATATTTTACTTAATCGACAGTTAGTCCATTACAATTAATTACTTAACGCCGTTAGTTGTTTTGTGTAATTAATAACTAAATACAACATTTTATATTTAATTATTAAAACTTTAATTCTCATACGTAAAGTGTGCAATCCATGATGCTCGAGTTCGATCCTAACACACATCTATTATTTTATGTCCATTAAACCAATAGCTCCCACTGGACGTACCTTAATAGTGTGATCACATAGGTTAGCGTCTAGCAACACTTCAATGCCTCTAGCACAACTTAAGTAAGGTCTCTGGAAAAACCTTTTAATGATTTTCATTATTATTATCCTTTTGTTTCTAATACCATGTTAAATAAAGATATGTAATTAAGTCATTCTTTATTCAACCATTATGTTTCTCGTTATAAGTGATTGAGCAAGATTACCAAATATTCTGAACATATTCAGGGGAGATCTTGGGCATGGCCATGCAAACATCTTGTCAACCCTACGAGGGGGCCCAAGAAGATTAAACTCCAAAATAAATTTGAAGGAACAAATTATCTTGACTCTGAGAATAACCCACGAACTTTGCAACACTTCGGAAACAACCCTTATGACTACCATTTACATATAGCGTTAAGTTTTTCCATGTAGTGCACTACATTCATGACACTTATCCGGTATCTCGAGTCCGAGGATAACTATTCATGATTTTTTAATAACAATATCCATAAAGTAAATTCATTAATTGAGATAAGTCCTATATTCAATTTATTGAATATCACTTGAAATTGGTATGCTTTCTCATCAATATACCTTTAAGTATATTCTACCAAATCTCTCAGATTTGTCTTAATTTAACGATACTCCCTATCATTAATTGACAACGGACGATTTAGAATAAATAATTTTATTCACCGATTAAACATGCAAATATAGGATACAATATATTATAAAATCAAACATACCAAGTATTTGATTTATTATAATAATTGTTTAACATCCTTTATCCAAACACCAAATAGATCAATGCATGAAAATTTCGGATGATGAATTATGCCTCAAGTAATGACAATCATACTTGTTGACAAGGCAAAAAAAACAACCAACTTGATCTATCGTAATTTTGAGAATACTTATTTCAAGAATTCAATTAATGAAGTCCTTGTATGTGTGCATTCACCAATCCATAATAATTCATAATGTGTGTGACATCCTCTATCACCAATTTATGACAATTTTAAACTTTCAAACATTTTAAAGTTTAAAGTATTCTTATTCTTTTAATGTATAATGCAACTGCGCTCTTAGTAGCACAACTAGTTCACATGGCCATTAACAAGGATGATATCCTACCATGACTAGTATTGAGTGTCATCTCAATTAAACCAGCATCATTGTATACAAACAACAATATGCTCATTAAAGCTCTGTAAACTTTAATATCTTATTGTGTAATGTTTGATGTCTTCCAAACTTTCAAGTTTCTAGCTGATGACAATTTGCACAACAATTGACATATTGTTCATCCATAGAATCTAGGAGCAATTCCAGGCTGAGGATGTAATTCTATTAGAATATTTATTACACAAGTTATCTAATAACTTTTAGTTAGATATCAATATTGTCAAATCATCTATCATTCAAGAATGATACAACAATTTGAATACACTACATGATGTACATGATGAATCTACAGGTCAAACTTAGATTTCATTTATGTTCTATCTTGTCAAAGACATTTATCCATTTTCCTAATGATATATCATGTTTTATTAGAATAATTTATTTTATGCACGTTTATAATAACTAGTTGGTACCTGCTAGACGGCAAGGCGATAAGTATAGTTATATGTGTTTGCTTACCCGTTTAGTAAATTCGTTTCACAACACTTCAATGTATATGTGTTAGTTGTAAGTGTTTGTTTGGGTTACCTTAACTTTCCCGTAGCTTTCCATGACATCATTATTCCAGCATATAGAAATACCCTCGCAATCTCTTACGCGTCAAACACTACCCAAAAGTATATGATTTTGACGAATCAAGATTATATTGATTGAAATAAATGAAATAAAGGTTAAAGTTGTAAAATTTTGAATTAAAATAAAATAAACCCATTAAAAATATAAAACTAAAACTCATAAAAATATATCAAAATGGATTTTGAATTAAAGAGCATAAAATTTTAGAAAATATGGTGAAATTAGATTATAAAAAAATAAGTAGATAAAAAGATATTTTAATTTAAAAATAAAGATGAATTTTTAGTTGAGAAATGACATGTGTCATTTTATAATTAGAGCTCTTTATCTTAATTTTTAGTGGTTAGGAGTTAGGTTTGGAGTTTGTTAGAAGTTGAGGCTTGGGTTTGTTAAGAGTGACACATGTTATCTCATGATTGAGCTCCTTATCTTAATTTTTAGTTAGAAAAACTCTTTCCATAATAAGCAAGTAAAAGTCTGAATTTTTAAGCCTTCTAATTTTAGAAGGCCTAAATGCATTATAAAGTAGTATAGATAAACATATATTCCAAGGTTATATGTTTTAATTTTTAAATCTTACAAGTGAAGTTTTATTCCAAACTAAGACTTAACATTTAACTTACAAGGAATGTTACTTCATATATGTTATACAACATATAAGATTTAAAACCCAACATAATACTCCCACTAGCTTTCGTGAATACTTAAAATTTATCTTATTTCAATTATAAATCAAAACTAGGATTTAATAATTAAACATAAGAATAATTTCATAGATGCATGCATTTATCTATTCATGAATTATTGCACTTCGTACACTTCCAAAGATTATATGAATTCAAAAAACCTTTCGATTACTTACCGTCATCGCTCAAGTAATTTCTCAAGAAAGAGTTTTGATATTCCATTGTCATATTTCATATTAATGAAAATAACTATGACAATTATCATCTCTTAATGTGTCTAGGAAAGAATATTCAATCACAATTAATTGCTTAAGTATGATTAATAATCTTGTCATAAGACAAACATTAAACTTGTGTACAATATTGTCTTATGACAAGATTGTCCATATGATTTCTATATAAATTCAAACCACTAGGGTTTTCATTTCTTTGAAGAAACTCATTTCATTCTATTAAGATAAATCAAATTTCCAAAATTGATTATCTTTATGGACATCATCTTAACATTCATAGTATGAGTAATTTACGCAATTCAATATTTGGTAATCCATCATAATGATTACCGGTTTACTATAATCCCAGTAACTCATGTTCTTCTCAACATATAAATCAAATATCCGAGATATCCTTGCGATATATGAATGAAAATTCCATCATCTTGAGGTTAACATTTCATATCTAGCCTCATCATGATATTTACTAGTGTATTTAAGAAGATTATGTATCTTGTAATTTTATCTTTCAAGATAAAAAACTCCCACTTGCCTTTTGTAATGTATATAGACTATCTATATATATACTTAGCAATTAGAGCAAAACTACATTGTTCTCTTTTGGGACATTACAAATACACATTGATAATTCGACTTTAGTTTGTTAATAACCTATTCATAAGTAGTTTAACAAATTCGTAATCTTCAATTTTAAACTTAATGTGATTAATCACATTCCATAATAAAATGATGTTTTATTAATCTTCTAGGTTGAAGTCATATTGAGTATATTCAATTCATACTCAATTTCTAACATTGTTACTTTTTAAGAGAGAAGTGATGGTTATCTTGAATCAAACAAATCAAATAGAGTTTGATTCTCCTAACTGAACATACCATCAACTTGTGGTATTCATTAGAATTAATATTGTAAGACAATCTAACAATATATAAGATAAACATATTCCTTTTGGCTTACCTATTTACCAACTAAGTCAACTTAATGGTATAAATTTATAATAGACTTTTCAAGCCAATTGCATGCTTTATAACACAAGTACTCTTTAACCAAGTCACTTCATATCCATGTCTCATCAAGAAAACATAAACTGTTATAATCCCATTATACGTTATAAATCATTGATCAACTCAATGACTTCTTGTATATGCCTTAATTAAAAACATAACAAGTTAACGTCTTACTTTATTATAAGTCGTAAAAGACCTTATGTTTATGTCTTTACAATGAATCATAAACATGTTTAACTAAAGTAATTATGAGCACAACTCTTGGTTTCAATAGTAATTTCAAGTTAATTTATTTACTTCACAATAATGTAGGACTACATTATTTTTCATTTATGTCATTTCAAAATACATAAATAAACAAATTGAAGTAGTATTAGATTACTTCATTTATTTATGTCATTCTAATAATACATAAATATTTAATTTGAAGTAGTCTTATATCTATCATCTTGACACATATTCTAAATACTTGTCTAATTTAGAAAGCGCAAATATGTCCATGCAAGGTCCGACTTCACATGGAGATTTACTTTGTTATTGCAATCTGCCAAGTTCTCACATGACGTAAATTGCAACACCAAGTGTTTCTTGAATTAGATATGTACAAGTCATATTAGAACGTTAGTCTCTTACGTTGCGATCAAGAGAATCCGTTAAATCATATACCTATATGTTGTACCTTGCACACAATATAGATTTCTCCCACTTGTGCATGGAACAACATCATGTAGCAGATAAACAACACGACATATGTTTGTTTATGTGACCAATATGATTGTGTCATTGATATTAGTATAACTAGTAGATGTAGAACCACTTCATTGTCTAATAAGGAAGCGTGACATGACTATCCTTGAAAACATAAGTGTCTACAAGTGGAAAGTAATTATCTTAAGACATTCTAGAGATAATCGACTTACTACCAAGATGACAAAGCTTGTAACTCCCATTGAATTAGAGATCATTACATTAATTCCTTATTCAAGAATAAGAACACAATACTCCCATTGAATTTGACAACATTGTAAGTGTTTCATTAACCAAAGAAAGAAAATAATGTTCTATTACTTCCTACACTTTTGAGAAAGTCCATACATAACAATTACTTATGTACTAAAAGAGTGTATTCTACTGTGTAGATGATGAATTATCCATCAATGCTATTAACTTAAAAAATTAGGCATGCAATTTCTTTCTTAATAGTTATACTATTTCAACAATTGTAAGTAGTACTTTTAAATGGTCAAAGCACAACAACTAGATAAAATATGCTAGTTTGTCTTTTACCAATTTTATAGTAAATTAGTCTAGCTTCTAATTTAATAACTCAGAAAATATGCAATTTTCTTAACTATTAAAATTTGCTTACGAGTTATGTATTTAGAATTTAGACAATTCTAATTTGTCCTATCATACCTTTCTCATTCATGAAAAGAATAGGATTGAATCTCACTCTTTCTTATGAAAAGAGGACTAGGTTTATTCTTTTAGCAAAGTTGACTCTACCAAAACCCTTACGGTGTAGACCAATTTACCAATGAGAATAACCTACGTTTACGGTTTAATGTTGCATTAATACATTTAAAGAATTAGAAAATTCAATTTTAGTATTTTCGATAATTAAACTTTTCAAGAAAATAAAATACCCAAGGTAATATTCATATAACCATAGAATTTTCTAAAAAAACTAGGATCCAAATTATCATAGTTCCATTACATCGGTTGATCCGCTAGTAATGTGACACATAATAAGATAATTTGTCGAACAATAATTGGCAAACATTTTCCAATTCCTAGATCATTATGGGATTTACATTTTCCAACGCTATTGCAAATGTAAACATGTTTTATCCCATCTTGTGCCTTGAGTCCAGGTCTCACTTACAACTCAATTTAAGTCGTCTAACTTAAAGAACTGCAAATATGTTCATGTAAGGTCTGACTTTACATAAAGATTTACCTTTCCATCACAATTTCGTCAAGTTCTGACATTACGTAAATTGTAACTTCAAGTGTTCCTTTAACTAGATGGCACGAACTTAATTTATAAAGGGTACTAGTTTTTGATTTTATGGTGTCAAATCAAATATGTTCAAAGATGTCATGCATTCATCTTGTAGCATAAATTTTTAATAAAAAACTTTTTATTAACCAATTCATAAAGATCAAATTATCAAAGTTTTGATTGAGGTATTGGTTTCGCCAATCAAGAAATTTACCTTTAATTATCGTCTATTATACCGTACTTTTGCATAAGTCTAAAGACTTAGTGTTTGGGATAATTACCACAAAAGTGGCGCATGGAATTCAAGCTAATTGCCTTAAGATGATTTTGTACGCATAGCCTACTTGGTAACTCCAATTTTACTACTCATGAGGAAGCGGAGAATTCGGTCGTGGACTATAACCTCCTTCTTTAGGGTCACAATTTAATCGCTCCCTCCTTATACCCCCACACAATCCGTCAAATTGGGTGAGCCGTTCTCACTATTTGTACCAAAATCATCAATCAATTAAACTTATTGAAAGTTTAACTCTTCAATAACAAATCAAATTTCACCATTGTTTAGTCCGATTTATTTTTCTATTCAAAAATTACCCTTTGCTTAAAACTTGTCGCACATAATAAACAAACAAGTAAACAATAAAAAATAAATAACTTAAAACAATGCGCACATAACTAACAATTAATACGTGTAATCAAGTAGCCACATGCAACTTATTTGATAAAGCCTATTAATAATCAATATCTAGGTTAATTAACGTATATATTAACTATGGCTTTCACTCGCACAATTGAAAGTGAGCCACATATATCGACGAATCGATTATGTAAGCCATAATTAAAATATACCAAATTGCACATAATTGATTCATTAATATTATTGAGGTATTCCCCAATTCAAAATTTATCAACATAATAAACATGTGTATAAAACTTAACAATTAATTTTCGCATAACCAATCTTAACAATTAAATACATATCGACAATAATCCATGCCAAATATACACGTTTTCATGGATTTAACATAACAATTTATTCACGTTGTCACAAGATCACATACAATTCCATGTCACATAACACTTTATTCATGAATTTATCAGGTAACAAATATATTAATTTTAGGTTTCGATATTGATAACATAACAATTATAATAAACCCTAAAACAATTTTTTTAAAACCAATCGATTTTTTTTTAGGGTTTCGACCCATAAAAAAATTTTAATTCGATCCATAAAAAAAATTTAAAACCAAATTAGGGTTTACATAATCATAAACAAAACACTAGAATAATCATATCAAACAACATACAATATTTGTTTTTTACGTGTTTAGTAATTAATTACTCATTAAACCAAGCTCGTGATGCCACTGTTGGAATTATATAACATGACAATCATATATAAAACACATAAAACATCAAAGAAACATGCGGAAGCGTATAGGAACGGATAATGAATAATTAACTAACATAAACATAAAGTATGCATACCTTTTTTATTCTAGCCGAACAAGAATCAATTCGACAAAACTAGCAATTGAGATGAACCCTAATTAGGATTTATAGGATTATAAGAATTACCTCTTACCGTTTTGTAATTCAATCCAAGGTACAATCAATAGTGTGATTGTACCACGTTCTTGTACACACGTACTATTAACGAATTAAAGTAAATGCTAGTTTAAATAACACAAAACAATTTGTTTATGAAAAACAAAAGTAATCGACCCAATGGTGTAGGATCCGATCGGTTGGAGTAAAAGAAACCAAGAAAGCGATTTTAGGGTTTAATTATTGTGTACAAGAGATACAAAATAATTAACCCTAGGTTTGTTATATAGGATGACAAAACTTGGAGAACAAGTTGTGATTGGGTTGGGTTTACCCCTAGCCCATCGAATTTAGTAACCCATAAGGGTTTCTAGATCTTTCTTGTTTCCTATTTTTCATCTATAGCTCTTTCCATATTTTACTTAACGACCGTTAGTCCATTACAATTAATTACTTAACGCTCGTTAGTTGTTTTGTGTAATTAATAACAAAATACAACATTTTATATTTAATTATTAAAACTTTAATTCTCATACGTAAAGTGTGCAATCCCGCGGTCTCGAGTTCGATCCTAACACACATCTATTATTTTATGTCCATTAAACCAACACTTTGAACTACAATATGGTAGAAAAATAACAATCGAAATAGCTCAATTTTTTATAAATAGTGTTAGCAACTTGTGTTGTAGTTGATTCAAAGCGAAACTAAACAAAATTTTTAATTTTTTAATCGTTTTCGATATTGGATTTTATCACGTTCGGTTTTGGTTTTAAATGATTGTCTAGGGTTTTGAGGCTTAAACCATTTGAGCTCATTAAAAGCCAAGTGCATAAACCCAATCATTCCTATAAGCTTGTCTATTATTAAGGTTCGTTTTTTTTATGTTTTCGGGCTTGTAATCCACACATTGTGTATATATATACACGACTTGTGTTCTAGTTATTATACGATTCTGACCATTTTAAACTGTTATTTTTCTGATGCATGAATATAATTTCTTTGTAATTTATGACCCCATGTTATGAAAAAATTAAATGAAAAGAAATCCAATTAAATTTTTAGACTCTATCCTCGATTTATCATTCGAATGACACTTAGAAGTTATCTGAGCTCACTACTACTTTCTATCATTGTCGGACAAGCTATTGAGAAAAATTTAAAAATCATGTCGACGTTAAAGAAACATAAGATTACAAGTAGATTGAAACCATTTAAATGAAAAGCTTGGAACCTCCGCCCTTTGTGATACATTGCCAAACATATACAAGAAAAAATAGGTGTCGATTTTGTTGCACCATCTCGAAATGATCCCACAAATTGCAACGCTACTATAAGTTCATGTTTGATATTAAAAAGCCAATTTCTTGTTTATAAACAAGATTACATTTCCTTGAAATTTAAGAACCCCAACTTATTAAAATTTTCTAATGGTCTTCTCGGCTTTGCCACTATTTGTTCCAAAGCTTTGGCGCCTCAAACCAAACCTCCATCAAAACTACACCACTCAAAGCACTTCTTCAAGGCGACAAAAAGCTTAATCGGCACACTTCATGCTTGGTGCTGCAATTTATAAACTTCCCTCGATCGTCGCATTTGAAAGAACCCTAAAACTAATCGGACTACGTAACTTTTCGGGGGTAGAAATGTTACCCACCCCATTTTTCATTATCTTAACTAGCCCGTTGAGCCTATGACTATACAAATGTTTCCGTGCGTGTTTCTCCAAAAGACAAAATCTCATTTCCATCAACATCATTTGGACCATGAAAGAAATATATCAACTTTTAAACATTTATTTTCAAGTTCCAAATGCTTTATTTCAACAACAAAAAGAGCTACAGTTGGGAGACATGTGCGCTAGAAATACACTTCTCCAAACATTCATTTTGTAGCCACTTTCCATAACGGTCCAATACTCGATTTACATATTCAAACCCGTTCCATGTGTTCGGATGATGCAAAGAACTTGACTTCATTATGGTCAAAAGAAACTTCCACTGACCCGATCATCATTTATGGTTTCCTTGATGTTTGACGAAAATTCCTTGAACCCAGTTTGACTTCCCACAAACCGCTTTCAATAATATGGTTCCAAACTCGTTAACACCTTTAATCGCATTTTTATTTGCCGGTCCTGTGAGATATCAAATAGAGGCGAAAGATTTTTCCAAAGAGTCCAAGTCAATAAAAGCGGCAGACACTAGGTCTTGATCGGGCATAAATGGTAATGCATGTAGAATAAAATGCATGAAATCACCACCTTTTAACTACAATACAACACAAATATGGTAGAAAAATAACAATCAAAATAGCTCTATTGTATGAAAAGCAGATAGCAACTTGTAATTCTAGTTAATTGAAACCGAAACTAAACAAATTTTGGTCGTTTTTAGCATATCGTATCGTTAACACATTCGGATTTTGTTTGTACATGGATTTGTCATTTATACGTGCATCATGTGTATCATGTTTTTAGGTTTAAAGTTAAACGTTCGGTTTTGGTTTGGTTTTAGTATGTTGAATTATTAAGTCGTTCATTTTTTTCTATGTCTTGGGGTTTTAGGCTTAATTCATCTAAGCCCATGAAGAAAGAAAGTACATAAGCACAATAGTTCATGTATACTTGCTTATTTGAATAATAGCCTAACATATTCATTTTTGTGTTTGTAATCCACACTTCATATCTGTGACTTATGTTCTTGTCACATAATAGTTTTACCACAATATAACAAAACTTAAATTGATACTATGTAAAAGGGCTTTTGCATTACAAGGCCATTGTACTTTTTAAAAGTGTGATTTGGATAAATGGTCGTATTTATTATGGTATTTTATAAAAGAATATATTACATTGTATAAGCATTTTTGGTGCCCACGCACCATTTCTTGCGTGCAGAACACTTAATAAAGATGAATCTTCATTTTATAACATCGAAATTAATTTATTGACCAATGAAAATGTGTCACCTACACTTTGGTGCCCAAAACACATTCCTTGCGCAATGAATATTTAATAAAATGAATCTTTATTTTAAAGCACCGAAATTAATTTATTGACCAATGAAATTGTAGCACCTATACTTTGGTGCCCAAACCCATTCATACGCACTATAATTTTTAATAAAGAGGAATCTTCATTTAACCCACCTACACTTTGGTGCCCAAAGGTAAGATGCATTTATAGTTTGGTGCCCAAAATCACTTTTGCGCACAAAAACACCACTTGGGCACCATATTGGACATTTTGGTGAAAGAAAATTTTTGGTATGTTTTAGTAAAGTGATTATGTATTTGAAATGTATTGGTAATTACTTTTTTGAAATATCCATCGAGTCATTATACAAAATTTTAATCTATTCACATCAACTTTGCCTTCTTGAAAATATTTAATCGAGTCATCGGTTTATATTATACCAATTCTGACTTGTTGATGTGGCAAACCATTGCTATCGTGGCATCTCACGTGGTTGTACTTATACACGGCATTTTACTCAACATGGTCATGCATGTAATTCAAGAGTTGAAATACTATCGGCACTATCTTCTCCATTCCAAGAACCTTCACCATCACCTTAGCCTATAACCACATACGGTGGGCAACCATAAATCAACCATCACCTACAACCACTTATCTACACCATACTGCGTCGTTGTTCCGACCAACAACACCGCCATCTTTCTTCGCCGCCACCGTCGTCGCATCCTCCATCGTTGTTACCAAGTGTAAGCGAGTCGAGTCGAGCCGAGTAGTGTCAAGCTCGAGCTCGAACTCGACTCGAGCTCGTCGAGCTTTATATTTCGAGCTCGAGCTCGACTCGTTATTGTTGGCCTTTATTGAAACGGATCTATGGTCTTAACGTTAATCACAATATACCGGTAAATGCGGGGATTAAATGAAACGTAAATATGTTTGTATTAATCTTGTCATCATCTTTCTTACATAAATATTCAAAGTATATATGCTAAATGAAAAGGTGCAGTGAACCATTTTGTTGGTTCAATGATATGGCGATTATGTTATAACCGTCGTATCGCTTCTAACTACTTGATTGACTTTTAAAGTCCGACTTGTTTAGTTGACTTTCGTTGACGGGTCGTAGTGGGTTGTGGGTTAATATGGGTCGATTGGTGATTAACCCAATATTCTCCCCTTAATCACAATCGTCTTGTTGCGGATCTTTGACTCAATTAGTTGTCTCATTGTGAGGAATATGATCTTCGGTAATGCCTTTGTCGATATGTCGACCTTCCGAAATTCTCCACTTATGAATTCGACTTGTAGATCTTCTCTTTCGACGCATTACATTATAAAGTGGTATTTTATATCGATGTGATTACTTCTTCCGTGAAATACGGATTCTTCATTAGTTCGATGGCGGACTTGTTGTCGACCACTATTGTAACATTTTCTTTTTGCGTGTGTAAGCTTGCTAAGTAATCTCTTTAACCATAATGCTTGTGTTGTTCTTGTTGTTCTTTGCAATGAATTGATTCACATGATGATAGAGCTACCGTGGCTTGCTTTTGTGTACTCGGTGATTGGTGATTCACCGTAGTGGAAGATAATTCGGTAGTGCCTTTGCCTTCTCGAGTGTTGACTCGTGTGTCTTCTTGCCACTATAACCTTGTATCCGGTTTCCTCCATTGTGCTTGTAGGTGATTCCACGCCTTTTATTCCTTTAACATAGCGTAGTACTTGCCTTATAGCTTTCATGTGTTGTTCCTTCGGTTCTTGCATAAAACGACTAAGTAATCAAATGGAATAACTTAAGTTGGGTCTTGTATGTAGCAAATATCGTAAGCATCCAATCAAGCTTCTACATTTAGTTGAGTTGACCGTTGTTGCTTGATGTTCTTTGTTAGTCTTGTTCTGGATCCATAGGTATTAAAGTTTCGTTGTAGTCTAGCATTCCAACTTCCTTTAGGATCTTGCTTGCGTAGGCGGTTGCTTTATTGATATGTCACCTCCGGTTTGTGTGACTTCAATTCCTAAGTAGTAGGATAGTAATCCTAGGTCACTCATCTCGAATTTCTCTTCCATTTGAGCTTTGAATTTGTCTATTTCTTTCTTTGGTGTGCCAACGATGATTAAATTATCCACATAGACTCCTACTAGAAGTATTGAGTCTTTTGATTTCTTCGTGTGAGCGACTTGTTCCAATCGCACTTCTTGAAATCTAAGGACTTCAAGGTATTGTCTAACTTTATGTTCCATGCACGTGGTGCTTGTCTTAAACCATATTGAGCTTTTATCGATCATGACTTTTCCATTATCTTTATAAATCCTTCGGGTTGTGTAACATACACTTCTTCTTTTAAGTCTCCATGCGAAATGCATTTGGCGTCTAGGTGATGTACTTCCCATTTGTTATTAGCACTATGGCTAATAGTAATCTGATTGTTTCCATTCTTTTACAGTGCAAAGACTTCTTCAAAGTCTATGCCATGCTCTTGTATGTAGCCTTTTGCTACTAGTCTTGCTTTATGCTTGACTATATTTTCATTAGCATCTTTCTTGGTCTTGAATAACCACTTTAATCCAATGGCTTTATGTCCTTTTGGTAGAGTGGTTAGTTCCCATGTATTGTTCCTATTAATGGAATCTAATTCGATCTTCATTGCTTCAATCCATTTTAGATCGTTCGATGCTTCCTTGTAGTTCTTAGGTTCATCTTGACTAGTAATAAATGCTCGGGTAAAACTTCCTCGGTGTTATCATGTAAATCATTCAACGTTCTAAAACCTTGTAATGGTGTATGATCAAAGTCCGGATGTAAATTCGGGTTGTAGTTGAGTTACTTTGATTGGTTGAATGTCTTGAGGTAGTTGGTGTAAATTGAGTATTTATTCGCGATGAAATTATAGATGGTGTCTGAAGTGTTTGTGATTGTGATGGTGAGTCCGTTGTTGATGTTGCATATTCATGATCATCATTTCAAAGATGTCGCTTTCTTCTTCATCCGTTGGATATCTTGTTCTCGATGTTCATTCGTTGCTTCACGATTTTCAATTTTGAAGTCAAACCATTATGTTTCATCGTTGGTGTGTTCACTCGGGTAATCCTTCCAATCCCATGTTTCATCCTCTTTGAACTTCACATCTCTACTAACACATATCCTTTGTGTTATTGGATCAACAATCTGTAGCTTTTGATCCTTGTTCGCTTCCTAAGTATACCATTTGTTGCTTCTATCATCTAACTTTGTCGATGTTGTGATGGTACCTTTGCATATGCTATCGACCAAAAACTCTTAAAGTTTCTAAATTTGGCTTTCTTTTCTTGATTGCTTCATATGGAGTGATGTCTTCTAAGGCTCTTGTAGAACATTTGTTTAGAATGTATATTGCGTGTCTAACGACTTGACCAAAAATTTTGTGGCATGTTGGTTGCTTTCATCATGCATCTCGTTGTAGACATAATTGTCCTATTCCTTCGCTCAACTACTCCATTTTGTTGTGGTGAGTAAGGTGCGGTTGGTTGTCGTGCTATGCCATTTTCTTTGCGGTATTGAGTGAATTCGTTAGATGTGAATTCTCCTCCATGATCGCTCTTAACATTTTCAATGTTGTCCTTAGCTCCTTCTCTATTGTTTCTTTGTATTCCTTGAAAGTATCGAATGCTTGATCTTTCGTGTTTAGGAAATCGCCCATATATCTTGAGTAATCATCTACTAACAAGAATATATATTTCTTTCCGGATGGTGTTGGTGGTGTGATTGGTCCACATAAATCTCCGTAAACTAAATCTAATGGTGATCTTGATCTAGTTTTGCTTTCTTGGGAAATGGCGCTCGATGTGTTTACCAACTAAACAAACATCACAAATTTGTGTTGTTTGTTTATTGGCAGTATTCCATGAACTAACTCTCTTTGAGTCATAGATTTTAGTGATTCAAAGTTGAGGTGTCCTAATCTTGCGTGCCATAACCAAGTGTTGTCATTTAAGTTTGCTAATAAGCAAACAGTGTGCCTATCTTCAAACTTGCTTTATAGAGCAGTTTCTCGTCTTGTGACTTTCATGAATATTTTGTTGTCCATGTCATAAAGTCGTAATTCATCATCGTCCATTACTACTTTACAACCAATTTGATAAATTGTCCAAGGCTCAATAAGTTGCTTTTCAGTGGGAATGTAATAGACTTGATATATGATTCTTTGTTTCTCGTCATCACATTATAATAGGATTGAACCTTTTCCTTTAATCTCTATATGAGATCCATCTCCGAATCTTACTTTTCCACTAACATTCTCATCTAGCTCTTTAAAGTGTTCTCTTATCCCAGTCATATGGTTGTTAGCTCCGTTGTCTAAATACCATTGACCATCGACACTTGTCTCTTTATTTCCTACATCTTCTTCGTGTTGCGAGACCTTTTGATCTTCAAGTTTTGTTACATGTGGTTCTTCTAATATTGCCATTAATAAGGTAGGTTCTAAGTCCTCCTCGACAAGATTAGATTGCATACTAGTGTTTGGTTTTGCATAACTTAGATGCATAATGACCAGTCTTATTGCATTTGTAACATTTTACTTTGCTAAAATCAATATTTGGTTTGTTGAAGTGATTGTGAGAATTTTCTCCATCCTTCTTCTCGTGGTTATTTTTATCGTGGTTGCTCCATCATTTGTATTTTCCACGTCCGTCCTTTGAAATTTTCTCTCTATTGTCATATCGTGTGAACATCGCTTTTCTTGATTGTCTACTTGTTTTCCTTTCTTGAAGTTAATCATTTCTTCGTAGGTCTTAAGTCTTCCAATTGCCTCTTCCATTGTCATTTCACTTAGATCGGAATATTGTTCTATAGATCGACTATTTGTAGATACCTTTCGGGTACAACATTTAGTAATTTCCGTTAAGGTTTCATCTTCTATTGTGTGTCCTAGACTAGCGTTTGTGGTGAAGGTGTCGATTGTTTCATCTTCCTTCATATATAACATCTCAAAGTCGGATTGAGTGTTTGTATTCTTGCTTGTTTAACTCTGCTCCGCCAACGTATCCGGTTTTCAAAGCAATCCATGTTGGAATCACTCCTAAACTATAATTCAAGTGTTAGTCATTCTTATGTAATAGGTAGCTTATTATGGCCTTTATGTTTGTTATTAGCCTTAAGCTTATGTAGAAGCCCATGAGCTTAGGCCCAAGTCCATTAAAGAAAGGATGGAAACTAGGAGTGTTGCCCCAGCTTTCCTCCTATAAATACATTATGTAAACCCTCACTGAGGTTGGTTGTTCAAGTTTTCTCTTTCACTTCATACTCTACGCATAACTGTCTTAGTATAACGTGTGTGTGTTTGGTTTACTTGTTCAATCGCCTTTATCTCCTTCTAGTAAGCTTGTGTTGTAAAACTAGTAACCTAACAAAGGTATCGAGACCAAGATTTGCGCCCATGAGCTTAGGATGCTCATAACAACCTGTCACGACCAGAAATGGACTTGGTAATGATGATGTAGAGGTTCTCCACGGTTGAGGAATGTTCTTAAGCTCTACGTGAGAATGCTTAGTAATAATCCCTCAAGCTTCATCATAGCCAATGTCAAGAAGAAATTGCGAAACTGCTTCTTGATGAGTGTAGCAAAGAAGTCGGTTGGGCGATGTGCGGAATGATGAGAACAGCCGTAAGTCCGCAGGGAGTGATGGTGACTTGTTTGTGATTAAGAGTCATTTGTCACAACACTTTGACTGTGATCCTGCATAGAATTCCGAATTCTGTTGAATGTAGATTTCCGATCAGTGTAGCGAGTGTGAGAGCATGTTCGTATGGATGATTCCTTAGAATATCCACAATGAGACAAGAAGATTACGAGCATGTGAGGTTTCAAAGTCAACCCTAAGGTTATTCTTTCCAATCTTTCTCGGATAGCCATTTGGGAAGATATCGACAATAGTGAGAACCTCGTGTGCATCCACATTGATTTGAGAAGCCATGTCGTGATCTCGAAATAACATTAGCCAAAGAACCAACATATCGAAAGACATAATGTTAGTCAATGAAGGTTTTATTGTCTAGTTATTGAATGTACAGGTGTCAATGATTGTTCTGAGTCCTAAGTCACTTGTTTGTCCAATAGTCCAATGGCGCCGTGAAATGTTTCGTGAGTTAGTTAACTTTAAGTTTTAAAGTTTATGTTATCACTTATTGTTCACAACATATCAAACGTTTAAGTTTATTAGTGACATTATTGGTTTCGTGATGATATGATTTGTTTATTAACAAGTTTGTACGCACCAATTCACTTTGACCGTAGAGGGTATTTACGCTAAAAGATAAAACTCTCACAATGGTTCAAACATGTTTTCATTTACAAACCCTTTGAGAGATTCTTCACAACGATGGTATCAATCGCTAATAGTTGGGTGAATCGTTATTACTTTTGAAGTGGTTTTGGTCCTACGCGTAAGGCTAACGAATGATACTTTGGTTGCTTAAAAACACGTTTTACACTTTTCAATCCAAGATTCTTGTACTTTCAATGTTTTAAGGTGTTAAATAACTTTTTGGCAAAAGTTTCAAACTTTACGCGATGGATTTACGCTTTTAAGCTTATTTTGTTCGAGGGTTTCATCCTACTCAGAATCGCTTTTAGACGTTTTAGTTCATCAAGTTTCATACTTTTATGTTATTTTGGTGATATTGAGCTATCTCATCACAAAATCGGTTTAGAAACATCTTTGGGCAAAATCACTTTTACGGTAAAGCTACGCCGTAACTAAAACCCTATTTTTACGCCGTAACTTTATCCTTAGCTTGATCTTCGTTTTAGTGGTTTACTCCATGTTTTTGCTTGGATAAGCTCGAAAATACGTCGACTTTGGATATCTTTTGCCTTTGTGAAGTGTAAAAGATCACTGAGATAAAACACTAAACTTACGCATAAGCATAAAGCTTACGCCGTAGAAATCCTACGCTAAGATTCATCTTACGCCTAAGCCAAGTCTTACGCATAAGGTAATCCCACGCATAAGTTTCTCGCCTAACTTTGTGTCACGCATAACTTTAGCGTCTTTCCATACTTACGCGTGGCTAAATCCTACGCAGAACTAGTGATTGTTACGGCGTAACTTTGGTGTTTTTACGCAAGTGCTACTTGGATTATTGTGATTTCTACGCTAAGGATACTTCATCAACAAAGGTTCATTCGACTACAAAGATCCATCAACACAAGTTCTAAAAAAAAAAAAAAAAAAAAAAGTTTTTAAGGGAAAATTTAAGTAAAATTTATTTTTAGGGAGACTAAACGTTCAATTTTACGCGAGATTCAAATTTTGGTTTAACATGAAAAGTTTGGTCAAAAATTCAAAATTTTGGGCCTAAATTCAAATTTTCGGGTCAAATTTTAGTCAAAATTGTCATAACTCAAAATTTTCTTTCAACCTTAGAATTGAATTTTATAGTGAATTTCAAATTTTGAGAGTCAAAATTTTTTCAAAATTATTTTTGGAGGAAGTTGAAATTTACTATATCGACCTTTCATGCTATATCGACTTTGCACCTTTTCTTCTCTTTGATTCTTACGCAAGGGAGTGAAATGGATTACGATCATAAAGATCCATTTGTGGCATTAAAAGAAGGATACATGGCTCGCTCACGCATTGAAGCGTCGGACATCATCAAATTCCGATATCCCGCATGGTGCAAGGTAAAAGAGTTGATGTACATGCAAGGAATGCTCAAATGGACGTTGAGAATGTTGTGATTCTCGCAATCTGTGGTAATGCGGACAATGAGGTTCTAGCATTGAAAAGCGGGATGACATGAGCAGATCGGAGAAGATATCATACTTAACTACGACACCGAGCCCAACTGTGACGAAGAACAAATGGTTGAGAAGATATCTTACCCACCTATGACAATCGACTCGGAAACGGATGGTCGAGGTACAATCTCATCGTTGATCATATTACATCGCAAATGCGACACAACATCTTGAGCAACCTGAATTTAGTAATGAAGGAGAGGTTGACCATGTGTTGCACAATGTCCGAACAACTATCTCATGTCCGAGCCCTTACTTGTTAACAATTCAATGAAGCGTCAAATCAAACTCTTGAATCAAATCATTCTTCTCAAAAGACCATTGCTCGGTTTCATAAAGATTTTCAAAACTAGAGGCACATTGCATCTCTTGAACTTAAATTACAAAACAAATCTTTTCTTGAAACACAATGGTCGTAGATTCTAATGAACAAAGTAATCGTGTGGATACATTAGTAAAAGAAAATGAGCATTTAAAGGCTCAAATTCAAGCAAAGGGGCTTGCACATGTTGCTTTACAAAACAAAGCGAGAAGATTAGCGACAAGAGTGTGGATACTAATTTTGCTAAACCAACAATCTTGGGAAATCGTCTCTACAACCTTTCGAAAACAATATGTAGTTAGACAACCAACGCATTTAAATCAACGTTCAAAATCTTCAAAACCACGGTTTCCTCCCAAGTTGTTGAGAATAATCATTTGTCAAAACTAGTCACTCCACATTCCTGGCCCAACAATAATGCTTGTTTCTATTAAACATGTTTCTATTATACTGTACAGTGGGCGCTCGGCCAATCTAGGATTAGTTCGAACACCGTGTCTAAACCGAGCATTAAGCGTAAAAATTCATATGATTCAAATGACGCATACAAGAACTATGATCTAGAAAAGGCTAGGAAAAGGCACTTCTTCAAAAGGATGGAATCTTAGGTTCACGACCCATCTTGTATCACCTTCGTGTATTCATCAACACTACCGTAGTAGCAAACCAAAACCTAAGTTAACTCAAGCAGATTAGAAATAAACCCGCTGATCTAAACGTAAAATTTGAAACCTAATAGGTGGATCAATATAGGACGCAAATTCTTCCCAAAAGAAGTTTCAACATCCCTTAGATCTAACCTTAGATGGATACCAACGGTAGAGTTTTCAACCTTTGTTGGTCTTGGGTGGATTCTCTGAGCAAGATATTAAGTAGTTGCACCATAACAAGTGTGAAACCCTACATCCATCCCCAGGCGGAAAGGAAATCATCAAAATAGCATGTTCGGTGTCAAGAATATAATTGACACTACATCTTTATGCCTCTAACATCCGGAACCCGATTACTCTTGGGGATCCATGTTTCTTCTTTCTTGCCCCATTCTATTTTTCTATGCAGTACAACAACTATGGCTCCTAACTTGCAAAACAACATAGGACCCGTTTCTAACCGTCAAAATATCATGATCCATCAATTGTTCCACCATTGTACTTAATCGTCATGAATTGAAACATTGCTTGCTCCTACGGTTAAAGATTACGCCAAAGTCGTACTTGGATGTATCGAATGTTTCCATTTGCACAACCGATAATACTCTAATTTCGGATACACCGAATCTACAACAACAACCGAATCTTCTATAATGTAAGATCAAACTGCTTCCAACAACAATGACACGGTGATGATCAACATAATGAGCAGAGATGTTTTATCGCATTGACTCTCTCAAATATTTTGGTACTTCACACTTGTTCGATCAATTGGACATACATGGTTTCACTATCTCCTCATACGGTTTCATTGTCTTCAATTCATCATCAACATCGTGGTGTATGATTCGATTCATTGAAAACATCGAGGGGAGAGAGTGTAGGCGTCCTTGCTTCTTTTGTTTTCCACGTGCTTCCTTGCGAAAACCCTATGCCTTCTTGAATTTCTTCAATTAGGGCGAAGAAATGAGACGATCGTAGTTCAAACGTCTTAATTCATGTTATCGTCTCAACTTTCACGGGTAATCTTGTGAAGTTACCCAAATATGATGTTATGATGCCTCACACGGGTCTTGGTATCGAGTTATTGCATATTCACGGTGATGTGTATTCCAAAAGACCACAACATTCGGGAAAGTCGATCATTTCGTCTTTTCGTGGTTTGTTTGGTGTGATCGTCTACATACGAGAAGATCTTGTTGGTTTCGGCATTTTACCCTCGAACGGATCTTCCGCAATTAGTCGATTTTCTTTGTGTGGTTTATTGCTCATCTACAAATTCCACCGCATAATGAAACCTTCAAAAGTTAGTGGAAATGTAGACTTCATCAAAGTTTCAAATCGCTAAAGATTGTTATCGCTTGGGGAGCTAATTTAGAAACATCGTCAATTGGGGAAAGGTTAATTTGTTTCATACTTATTTCATCTTTTCCCTAATATGGCTTGTGCACACATAACGATGTACAACCCGTAATTGTCAAGAAAGAACCATGTGGTACGCCTTGATGCCACAATCCTTATAAAAGGAGCGAAAGCTTCTTACTTTTGAGTAAAACCTATCAAACCTTTCATTTTCAGGTTTTGCACAAAAGACCAAGTACTTCCTCAAGTTTTTTCAAAACCTCAACCGTTTATATCACTTGTTGAGGGGAGTATTTGAATTCAAACTTTGTTCACAAATTGTTCATAGTGGTCATCTTCCCACAACACTCGAAATGGTCATATTTATTGTCAACTTTTCAAAAATAACATTTGATATGCCATTTTTTGGGAGAAAATTATGTGATAAGAAATATGTTGTGTAAATGCAAATGAATCTTTGTGTAATAGACTTAACCAACGAATTGACGGTACTAAACTGTTAGTAACTCGAAAAGACTTGTCTGGACGAGTAATAATTTCAAGCTAGTTCGCTAGTAATGTAAGCGTGTCTCGCAAAGGACTTGTCCGAGTAGAATGTACCATTCGAGAAACTCTTAGTGAACATGAACTCGGCGGGTTTGACAACCTTTCGAGGTTTGTTTACACCTTTAAGGTAGTTATTAGAGCTAGTTGTCACCTAAAAGGCGACAATGTAACTCTTTAACTATGCAATGTAACCGTGTCTCATGGGGATTGTCTATCTTGAGTGGATCAATTCAAAAGTGCGCACTCTTTCCTCACTATGCAAATAACTGTTAAAACTCTTAAGCACATGTGGAGGGGAGTATTTATGCAAAATCCTATCTCAACAAAGGGTTCAAAATGTTTTTATTCACAAACACCGTGAGAGATTTTTCAAGTAAATGGTTTTATGGCAACATAGGTTAGTCATGGGTGATAAGGTGACTAAGGTTAGGAATAACCGTCCTATGATCCGCTAGAGCCGGAGGGATCTACCAAGGACATCACAAATAGTTAGTACTTAGAAGTCCTTGGGTATGATTATAAAAAGGAGAAAATGAGAATCGGAGAAAGAAGGAGTTGAAGAATTAAAGAAATGCAAAGAAAAGGGTGAAAAGAAATAGCCCTCAATTATTCAACTTAGAGGCGACACGGGTTCAATTCATATACTCTTGGTTGTCACTTAGTGGCCTTGTATTGAAGATTAAAAGTCGTCATGGACCCAATGGCGCGATGCACTAAACCTTCTTAGCCACTCAAGTTTCTCTCAGCGAGCTTGTTTCATTCTCCTGGGAACGATACGCTTACGCTTGTTCGCGTTGCTTCGAAGGAACTTCCTTTTCATCGAGCAAGTTTTTCAACACCTAGGCGATGAACCTAATCGTTGTAGTGTAGTATTAGGGTAAGCCACGGGTATTGATATCGTTCTCTGGGGAATAGGAATGCTAGTGAGAAGTTACTACGCTAAGGTTAAGGTTGAGAAGATTATTTTTTATCCTTTTTATGTTTTTAGGAAATTGAAAAGTACGAATCTCGGGTATTGGATTTGGGGTTGGTATTTCTACCGATTACTACTATTATCTAATTATCTAAACTAAGGTAGTGGTAGTCTATGTCTAATTAATGTGTGCTCGTATGATAGTTTAAAGATGTGTTTACTTAAGTTTTACTACTCCTTAATTATCTCCTATTGATGGTTGAGTTGTCACGTCCTTATTCTTAGTTGCGTTGTGTGTCTAAAGTTGTAGGGTATCGTTTCTCCCAACTCTTTGAACTTACCAAAGGGTCTCGTCTACAAAACCCACTGGGATAATAAACTCTTACTCTAAGGCACTCTTTGGATGGTTTAGCTTACAACTACTCGGTAATTATATTCTAAGGTTCACAAAGATGAATCAAGCATTAAGTACACAACGAATGACCTATCGCATTACTAGATCATTAATCAACTAAGATAAGAAACAACCAATCAATATTCAATAATTAAGTTTCATACTCCCTAAGCAAACACACAAATAAATTAGCGGGACATGGAGAACATGCAAGCATACACAAATAATCAAAGACATAATTGAATTGATGAAGTAAATACTTATCTTGATGTAAGATAGGTTTGGAACCTAAAATCTTGTACAAGACACCCTTGGTTGGTTTAGGTTTTCACTCCAAAAGACTCTCTTAAAAGCGAAAAATTGGATTCTATATATAATATTACATATCGCGACGGCGTCCACCTTATGTTGTGTGGCGCCGTCGTGTCGCCGTCATTATGGTTTCGTCTTGGCCACGTTAACCTTGCGGCGACGTCACCTTATGTCTGTGGCGCCGTCCTCTTGACCGGCGTCGTGCGGGTGCGCATCTAGGCCGTCGAGTAGCGACGACCTACTCTTTTAAAGCCGGCGTCGTCACTTGAAAATAGGGTTTTGGCTTCAGTATCGTCACAAAAATCCTCCGGGCGTCGCGAGATAAGCGATGTGCCGTCGCCGCCATTTCGGCGACTTTGAGTGTCTCGATTCGACTTTGGCCATTTTCTTCGTATATTCGCCTTTTCGTCCAAATAAGTTCCATTCCATTTTGCCTTGAAGAGACCTAAAAGTGAAAAGGAGCGATATTAAGTAATAACGGATACAAAGTGATCAAATAAGGGCTTAAACGACCCTCAAATGGTACCTTTAAAACCTTATCAAATATCCCTACACTTGTTATTTGCTTGTCCTCAAGCAAATGTGCTTTAACCAATTAATTTATAAGTTAGGGGTCATGAAGCATTGATTTAAAGCGGTCCACAACACATATAAGCCCATAAAGTCATAACAAACACGAAAGTACATACTAGCACCTCACATGGGGTGTTTGGATACTCACATCTCTATCGGTGTATATATGAAATATAACAAATAGAAATGGAAGATAAACACTCATTAACCGGTCCTAGTACATAGATTACCATAGGCTTGAGAATAGATCAAACTTCCATCGCTTTGGCGTAAGCACCTAGGAAAGACTATCAAAGAGGTCTTTTAAAGGGTTGTAATGTTAGACTTACGGTAGGAAACAAGGGTTTGGTGGGATAGGCTATTTAGTGGTGGCAAGTCAAAAATCTCTATGTTAAATGCATACGAAGAATGGTTGCTAAGCCAAGACTCGACACTCTAAAACTCTAGGTAACGGAAATAAACAAACATAAATTTAAAGGATAGATGTAGGATGGTAGCCCGTATGTTTTTTTTTTTTTTTTTTTTTTAATCATGCACTTTACTCTACCATCCTCTACGGTAACATCAAATGATAAGGATTTATAGGCACATCCTACACTTGAGTTTTTTTATTACTCTAACACTAATTTGACCCGAATTGAAAAGATCAAAATACTTGGGGTACATTATTACGCAAACAAAGGGAATTTGAATTTAACGTTCCTTCCGTCATTTCATAAACTTTAACTTTTCCCATGAATCCCAATCGTCCCAAAATCATACAAAGGATATGACTCGACTTAGCAACTCATGCAAGCAACCGGATAATTGAACTAAGGGTTTAGGGTGATGACAATAATGCACTAAAGTGAGTGCATAAGGGGTAGGCTAAGGCGATTTGGGTGTATATTTGGGGTGGGGTGTAAACAATGCTCTTCATTGATATTCCGGATAAACGAAACATCACGAGAACCGCGAAAAGGATAGGCTCGAGGGGTTAACTAGGGGTATCGTGTACTAAAGATGAGTACAACGCAAAGGGTGGGGGAATTACTCAACCGATGTGGAAGAAGTAATTATATTACTGGGTATCAAACAAGGGTTATCCTAATGCCTCGTATCATTTAGTTATTCCTAACTACACAAGTGTAGTCTCACTTGCGATCTCGGAATGCATCACAAAACAAGTTCTAGAATCTAATATACTACCGGTTTACACTCTAAGCATTGAAGATGAATGCTTTTAATTCCTACTAATCTAAGGCGATCCTCGCATTTTGGGTGGAATTTGGGTGGTAAAGGGTTTTGTGCTAGTCATATAACTTCCTATCCATGAGGCGCTTTTGTTAAGACTAATGGCCCACTCCTATATATCATGAAAAATTTTAAATTTGGTGCCAAAATTACCCTAACCGACATTTTCTCATGGTTTATTACAAAAGTGCAATTAGACAAAGCAAATAATCAAGGATAAGCATAGTTTCAAAGTTCCGTTTTATTTTCCTCCCTACACTTAAACCGAACATTGTCCCCAATGTTCCCAAAAGTATCAAAGTTATGATAAAGAAGGTAATCAAAAGCGAAAGAAACTAATACTCCCCGATTAGCTCGGTAGGATCCGTGTAAAGTGGTGGTTAAATCCTTTCCAAGAAGAATTATTTCGTGAAAAGCTCCTTCCAATCTTGTGTAACTTCTTGACAAACTAAACCCACACACTTGAACAAAACAAACGAAACCTTCGCGTAAAATCGTGGTAATAATATATATAAGACTCGATTTAAACTAGGATATAATGCTTGTGGAATGGATGTTTACAATTTCTAAGAAAATTAAGACACAGAAAATTCCAAAATTTATAAGTAGCTCGAGAAAACGATAAAAGTGATGCGATGTTTTACTCCTTCCCGGCGCCGTGAGTTGCAATCTGACGCCCGTGGTTATCCCGACAAAAAGCGGTGCGATTTTCCGGAAAATTTACATCTTTAGAATCTGGAAAATTTCGCAAAACATTCATTATGACTCGATACAAGCATTTGACTCGAACAAACACACAAATATATCATTTAATTAATTGTTATTCTCATGTTCACGTTTCTTATGAAAGCGTGTGTAATCCTCCCTACACTTATCCTTTATGTAAAATACCTTTATATGAAATTAAGGCGAGGTTAAAAACAAAATAAAGCATTTTTACAAATTTAAACATGAGGATAAACAATAAATAAAAGATATATGACACTAACAAGCAAACAATTAAGCATGGGTTGCCTCCCACTGAGCGCTTTTCTTTATTTAAGAGTCTTGTAGCTAGACTCGTAGTCGTGCCCTACGTGCCGATATAAGTAAGTCTATCCTCAACAATGTCGTAAGGATCAAACTTATCATTCAAGTTCCTAGTAGTACGCTCGGTTAAATATGTCTTTTCAAACTTCTCACCATCGGGATCATAGATTTGTATCCTAATGTGCCACTCTCCATTACCATCACTAAATGGTCTATCCCAATCCCATTTGTGTTTAGATTCCTCAACTTTCCACTTATTCATGACAAGGTTAACGAGCAAGCTTCCTAGGAACTCGGTCATCTTCCTAAATACTAAAGCGTCCTCGAGCGGGTTCACTTCCATGTCCTAGCCATTTCTTTTCTTGCAAAGTTGCTTTACTAGTGAAGGCTTTATCTAGGTAAAAAGGACTTTGGGGGCCTATGAGGTTCTTATCAATCCAAGGTCCATATCTAGAAGGCTCTATCCAACCTAATATCATGTGGGATTTCCTCATCCTTGTAGTACGTATGCTTTTGACATCGTGGCGATCTAGCACTCCCTCTCCTACCACTATCTTGGACATCTTACAATCGATGATGGCACTAGCGGTAGCTAAAATCCTCTTCTACTAGTAATGGGCATGTCGGGTCCTTATTCATGTCTAGCACATGAAAGTCGGCCAAAGAGTCAACTCTCCTACGTGTACTACCATGTCCTTTATTATTCCTACGGACGTGCCACACTACCGTCCGCTAGACCTAAGATGGTTTCCGTTGGTTCTATTTTACCTAAGTTAAGGCTTCTATGGAGGGACAACGGAACAAGATTGATGCATGACCCTAAGTCGGCTAGGCGTCGAGTGGTTTGGAAGTTCCAAGCCTACGGAAGAGTGAATAGCCCGGGATAAATCTAACTTCTTAGGTAAGTTGTTTCGCACAAAAGCGGACCCGTGTTTTCCAAGCCTAAGTTCTAACTCATATTTTTCCTTCAAAGCATTATAATAAGGTGCATGAGCTAAGACTTCAAGAATCGGTTTTCTTGATGGGTTCCTGTAATCCTCCTCTAAACTAGGTTTGGATTCTTGGTGATGGGTTTCTCGAGGAGGTTCTACCAGTGGTGCGGGCCTTGGTACTCTTGGATGGCTTGGAACCCTTTTGATAGCATTTACCGAGTGAGCCGTCGGTGTAAAGGGGCATGGATGTGCATTCTCCCATGGTGAACTAGAACATGAAGTCGGCGCAATCAATTCACTTTTGGGTTCTTTATGGTATCACTTGGAGTGCTCAAACTTCTCGTTCATTGAAGGCTTTTAAGAGGCATCAAGCTTGTTTGTCATCTCGCTTTGTTTTGCTTAAAATCGACTTCAAGCTTATTCAATCGAGTCTCTTGGGATGACAAAAATCTAGATCACGGTGCCTCAAGATTAGTGGGTTCCGGTATTAAGAAATTGAACCTAGTGAGTGAACTAGATAAGCTTTGGGGTGTGTTGAGTTTTGGTTCCACTTAAGGTTAGGTGATTTCTCCATGAGGGTTATCTGAGTTTCCTAAGTTGTTTTGTTGGGTTTGAAAGTGTACCACTTCTCTCCCGCTCCGTCGATGCGCATGGAGGTGTAGTCATAAAAGCTTGTTCGGGGCCTTGTGCAATCACGAGTGTCATGGGGACCATGCGTAACTCACAAGGTAAGTGATTTGATTCAACGGCGTGAGGACTTAGGATTTTGTAGGAACTCATGAGGAATTTAACTTGATCTTCAAGTTCGATCATCCTACGGTTGGAAGGTTGTGAGTTGATGGAGAGGCAAGGAGATTGCCTTGCGGTTTTAGGTAGCTCACGGGGTCATCCCACTTTCGTTGTCGTGAGGCAGGTCCTCTATTATACCCATGATTCTTCAGCGGTGAGATCACTAAGTTTTCCACCGCCGCTTGGTTAATGGATCGCTTAGTGGGAAGTTGACATGATCATAAAAGATTTGGACTTGGAGCCAAAGATCAATGCTAGTGATGAGGACTTTATGAAGTAAGTCCTTGAATCGGGTCCATGCTTCGTAGAGATTCACCTTGGCGTTGTTGGAACATCAAGATGTCATTCCTAAGCTTAGTGGTTCTCCGGTGGGAAAAATTGAGCAAGGAAGCGGTAAGATCATCCCAACTTGAGATGGGCCCGTGGGAAGTCGCTCAAGCCAATTACTAGCTTGGTCCCGTGAGAGGTGGAAGAGAGCATGTAGCGTGGTCTCCCGGTAGTAGCATCAAGGTCGATGGAATCGACAATTTTGAGAAATCCTCGAGATCTTGATTTGGATCTTGAACGAAGTCCATGGAATCACATCATCCGTTTGCACCAACCGGATGGTGTCGGATCGCAGGCCGTAGTTTGGGCTTGGTCGGGAAGCTCAATGGTGTTCCTATAGCCTAGGTGGCTTGGTCTTGAGTATTCACCAAAGTGCAGACTCTTGGCGGGTCATTGGTGGTGGGTTGATGAGTGGTGGTTGGTTATCACCTTCCATGATGAAAAGTGATGGGATTCTGAACAAAGGTCACGAAGAAGGGGATAGACTAGAGGAAGCTAAAATGAGAAAAAATTTACTTGATAGGAATTAAACAACGAAACCTAAGCGAGTGGACTACTAACTAGCTATTCTATTCCCGGCGGTGCCAAAACTTGATACGCTTCGCTTGCGTTCGGGGTCAAAGGAACTTCCTTTTAGTGACAAGTTTTCAACACCCTAGCGATGAACCTAATCGTTGTAGTGTAGTATTAGGGTAAGCCACGGGTATTGATATCGTTCTCTGGGGAATAGGAATGCTAGTGAGAAGTTACTACGCTAAGGTTAAGGTTGAGAAGATTATTTTTTATCCTTTTTATGTTTTTAGGAAATTGAAAATCACAATCTCGGGTATTGGATTTGGGGGTTGGTATTTCTACCGATTACTCTACTATTATCTAATTATCTAAACTAAGGTGGTGGTAGTCTATGTCTAATTAATGTGTGCTCGTATGATAGTTTAAAGATGTGTTTACTTAAGTTTTACTACTCCTTAATTATCTCCTATTGATGGTTGAGTTGTCACGTCCTTATTCTTAGTTAGTTGTGTGTCTAAAGTTGTAGGGTATCGTTTCTCCTAACTCTTTGAACTTACCAAAGGGTCTCGTCTACAAAACCCACTAGGGATAATAAACTCTTACTCTAAGCACTCTTTGGATGGTTTAGCTTACAACTACTCGGGTAATTATATTCTAAGGTTTACAAAGATGAATCAAGCATTAAGTACACAACGAATGACCTATCGCATTACTAGATCATTAATCAACTAAGATAAGAAACAACCAATCAATATTCAATAATTAAGTTTCATACTCACTAGCAAACACACAAATAAATTAGCCGGACATGGAGAACATGCAAGCATACACACAATAATCAAAGACATAATTGAATTGATGAAGTAAATACTTATCTTGATGTAAGATAGGTTTGGAACCCTAAAATCTGTACAAGACACCCTTGGTTGGTTTTAGGTTTTCACTCCAAAAGACTCTCTTAAAAGCGAAAAATTGATTCTATATATAATATTACATATCGACGGCGTCACCTTATGTTGTGTGGCCCGTCGTGTCGCCGTCATTAGGGTTTCGTCTTGGCGCGTTAACCTTGCGGCGTCACCTTATGTGGCGCCGTCCTCTTGACCGGCGTCGTGCGGGTCACATCTAGGCCGTCACGAGTGGCGACGACCTACTCTTTAAAGCCGGCGTCGTCACTTGAAAATAGGGTTTTGGCTTCAGTATGCGTCACAAAAATCCTCCGACGGCGTCATGAGATAAGCGATGGCGCGTCGCCTTACATTTTCGGCGACTTTGAGTGTCTCGATTACGACTTTGGCCATTTTCTTAGTATATTCGCGCTTTTTAGTCAAATAAGTGCCATTCCAGCATTTTGCCTTCAAGAGACCTAAAAAGTGAAAAGGAGCGATATTAAGTAATAACGGATACAAAAGTGATCAAATAAGGGCTTAACGACCCTCAAATGGTACCTTTAAAACCTTATCGAACCCTACGTAAACTATTGGCTTTCTCTTAGAGATCGCTGGTATTGAAGAAGGAGACCTCTCCCTAGTCTCCGCTCAGAAAAACCAAAAGCAGCACTATTGAGTCTAGAGCCACGAGATTCATCAAAAGATCTCTTAGGAACACTTGACATTTCATCACTTGTTGATCGCAAATAAGATCATCGATTGGTTCATATCGAGTCCTTCACGGATCTTAGCAATCTGCCGGAACATTTATGAGAGGTTCACAACTGTGATCCTCGGTGATTGAATGGAAGAATCTGCCGGTCACATCAACGACCACGGCGGTCAGTCGGTAACTCCCGTGGATTACGCTTAAGTGTGTCTCAAAGCGGTCTCGATCGTGAGGTGGCGCTTCGGTGTACCTCGGCGACTCATCTGACTAGATGTGCCCGGTGCATCGCGTTATCTCACTTGTGGGACTCAGGTTCGAGGAGCGGCCTTTGTAAGAATTAGAGATATGTTTTCACACTATCTTTGTTAACACTCTCGACTCAAACTTGTAAATGCTGGAATCCGCTTATTACTAACCGTTTGAAATGTTTTCTTCTTATGGAAGCTCCGGGGCGGGATGATCGTCTTGATTCTTCTCATGCTCACGCCAACATCATCACTAATGGAGTTCTATCATAAAGCAACACTAGCGATCGGAATGATTCTTCGTCAAATCAAAGAATCTACAAAGTTAAAAGACTTAAAGAACTTCATCGATCGAATTCCAACGTCAAAAGCGTGTGAGCATGTTGAAGAATGACGTGGAGACCTTATGTGGCCGAAAGCGGAGACTGAGGCGATTTGATGCGAGACAACAACATACTATCACTTTCATCACAAAGAACAATGATCAAGAACAAAGTTAAAATGACGTCAAAGCATAACCGTTTAAAGAAGACAATTTCTCTACAGGAGATTGTTGAATCAAGGCATTTCTTCTCACAAGAAAGAAGAATGTCGGAGAGGCGTCGAGCTACTATTACATCAACGCCTTCACCGTTCATCACCAACACTTGAGGGAGATTGTTGGAATCACTCTAAACTATAATTCAAGTGTTAGTCATTCTTATGTAATAGGTAGCTTATTGGCCTTTATGTTTGTTATTAGCCTTAAGCTTATGTGAAGGCCCATGAGCTTAGGCCCAAGTCCATTAAAGAAAGGATGGAAACTAGGAGTGTTGCCCTAGCTTTCCTCCATAAATACTTATGTAAACCCTCACTGAGGGTTGGTTATTCAAGTTTTCTCTTCACTTCATACTCTACGCATAGCATGTCTTAGTATAACGTGTGTGTGTGTTTGGTTTACTTGTTCAATCGCTTTATCTCCTTCTAGTAAGCTTGTGTTGTAAAACTAGTGACCTAACAATCCAAATGTCCTTCGCGGTTTTGTGCTTTGTTATTTGAAGTAATTGTTCTTGGTAAGGCTTGATAAAGGAAAACAATAAGCGGTTTATCCTTTTCTTATCGGGTTGAGTCGATTCATTCGCTCAATTGTTTCCATAAACCATTAAGCCGAGAATGATTTGCATTTAATTGCCCATAATGAGTAATTAGCGGGCTTTAGGATTGGGCATTGAAATTGGGGTGTACTATTTGAAATGTTAGTACTAGGTTCCTTATTACCACTTTCTTTCGTCATATCTTAAATGATAATGACAATAAATCTCCAAAAAGAATTTTAACACAAAGTGTGTTTAAAAAAATTCTTATTTTCAAAGTGAGCTCTTAATGTTTTATCTTCCTCAAACGGGTGTAAAACTTTTCTAGGTATAGTTTTAAAATTTTAAACTATCGTTGGAGATTATAAATTCAAAAATGAATAACCTAAGGTTAATTACTCCTTACAAATTATTCCTAATCAGTATACTAAGCAGTGTAATCACTAGATTAGATATACTATCCAAAATATGATAAGATTCTAATTTTAAAGAAACTTATCAAAATAAAAACAATATATATCAAAGTAATATATAAAGTAAAAAAAATGAAAGGTGGCATTTTTAATCTTTTGGAACCTGGAGGGGTTGATGGTCTAACCCGATGCCCTAATAATAAAATCATTTTCTGTTTGTGTGGCCCTAATGTGTACGCGCCTCTTATATACTTTTGTTTCTTATCTCTTTTTGGTTAGAGATAAAAACGCGTATCTTTTCTCTTTCTGAGACAAAGTATTTCAGTCTCTCTATTGGGAAGATATCTTTGTTTTATTCTCCTTCTCCAATTGATGATGGTTAACCGCCTGTTTACGGCTGTGTTTGACCGTCTCTTCTACTTCTCCGGTGTTGGGTGTTCTTCGCGAGCACAATTAATCCTCCAATTGAAACCTAGGGTTTCGGATGATTTGGGGGTTTTCTAATCCGTGAGAAATTTGTTGATTGGAGTATGCAAATGAATCAATTGTGATTAAACTGATCCTTCTGGGCTCGATTCCTTTTATGAACATGTGTGTTTGTTCTAATTCGAATCTTGATTTTGCCCTAGTTGATGACTCTCGTTTAGTTTTAATTGAATCAAATATAAAACGATTTTCTTCGTTTTTACGATCCTATTGGATTGGGTAAAAAGGAAAATGGTTTGAATTAAAAAAAGTTGCGATTGTGATACGATCTTGGGTTTGAGAGTAATCACTATTTTGATTGTTCCCCATATGCGACAGTGAGAAACACAAAATGACGTCTTGGTTTGTGTTTTAATCGATTTGCAAAAAAAAAAATTTGAAAGCTATTTTCTTGATATTGATTCGGAACTATAACGAGTAAATGGTAAATGATGATTTTGGTTAGTAGACCAAACCGCTCACGATACCAATTGTTGGCCTTTATTGAAGCGGATATATGGTCTTAACGTTAATCACAAATATACCGAGTAAATGCGGGATTAAATGAAACGTAAATATGTTTGTATTAATCTTGTCATCATCTTTCTTACATAAATATTCTAAGTATATATGCTAAATGAAAAGTGCAGGTGAACCATTGTGTTGGTTCAATGATATGGCGATTATGTTATAACCGTCATGTAATCTTCTAACCGCTTGATTAACTTTTAAAGTCGACTTTTTGGTTGACTTTCGTTGACGGTCGTAGTGGGTTGTGGGTTAATATGGGTCGATTGGTGATTAACCCAATAGTTATATAAAACTCGAGTTCGAAACTCGACTCGAGCTCGATTATTTTCACATTGCATGCTCGAACTTGATGAAAACTCGACATATCAAGCTCGGCTCGACTCGATTTGTATGTATATATAAAAGTTAATCGAAGCTCGATAAGGCTCGCGAGCTTCACGAGCCGAGTGTTTTGGAGCTCGAACTCGACTCGGAAATATACTCGAGTAGCTCGAACTCGAGCTCGACTCGTTTAAATCGAGTCGATTTCGAGTAGTTTACGAGTCGATCTCGAATAGCTCACGAGTTGTCTCGTCTCGTTTACACCCCTAACCATCGCCGTCAAGAGCTACTGTTCAAACTCAACATCGGGGACGGGGAATTTGATATTGCATGCATTTTCAGGATTCATCTTTTCATAAAATCTATATAAGTATAGATTTTTAGAGGTTGTGTCAATATTCCTTTTGTTAAATCTGTTTTAAGGATACATTTATAAGAGCATGAGCAATGCATCAAGTCATACAAGACTTGATGCATTTAATACCATTAATTTTTCTATAAATTGTATCTTTTTAAAAGTCATTTCTATAAACATTCTTCAATACACAAAAGTATTTTAAAAGTCATTGGCCAAGCATCATTAAATGAGAATGACTTGTTGCATTTTGTATCAAACGTTTGGTATATGTCAAGCTATTCTCTAAAAAGTCATTGGTAAAGCTTTTATCACAATGGGTAAAGTCATCCAAATGACTTGATCAAATAGTGAAAAGTCTTTTGTAAACTTACCATTGCAGTTGCTTTAAATTGTGTGTATGTTTGTTTAATTCATAAATTCTAATACGATATGTTAAGATTCCTAGTTTATGGTTGTGAATATTTTTAAAGAACTTCTATAGCGTGATTTTAATATCTTACATAATTGTGAGCTTGTAATGAACACAATAAAAATAAAATATGTGGTATTCTATGCCCAAATAAGATATGAAGCCATAAATTAACAAATCGGAGTAGAATAAACTAAACGAGTTCTGAAAATGGATATATAGCAAAGCATTTAGTTTTGAAAGACAACATAGAAATAATCATATACGTGTGCTAGGGTAATACATGTTAGAAAATAATATCTTAAATAAATATATAAATGATATTAAAGCATAGTTAGAATGACACGACATGATGATGCTTAGGTGGAAATAAATTGTTGACATGGAAATTTGAGGTGTCACATGAGTGACTTAACTATGTTATCTTTAAAAGTTTTGATGACTATTTTATAATTTTGTTAAAGTACAATTACTTGAATAAACAAAAAAATTATACAATGACCTATATGAACATTTTGAAAAAGTATGATGACTCTAATAACACTTTAAAATGGTCGTAAACATGCAGATCATGAAAAAAGAGTTGAGTGAAAAGGAAGGAAAAAAAAGGCCGAAAGAAAGACAATGCAACAAGCTTTGTTACATCGTCATCTTTTCAGCTTAAACATATAAATTATACTTGAAGTTATAAAGAGCTTATTGCTTTTACTTTTTATCCATGTGGGATAAACTCTTGAAATAAATTAACAAATCATTTTGACACTAAAGAAACATAAGATCACAAAGTAGATTGAAAACTATTTTGAGTATAGAGGAATCGTCGATTCAATACCATTACCGATTCCTCTGCACGCTCCTTCCTCTACAAGTTTATGCCTCTACATCATGAATTCTATTTGAAGGTTTCTTTTGGGTTTGTGCATTCTTACTCTGCATAATTTGTATGTTTTTTTAAGGGCAAAGGTCAAGGAAACGTAAGGTACTAATGGCGGGTTGGAAATATGATTATCTTTACAAGAACATACACAAGACCAAAGTTTTAAATGTAACAAATATTAGAGTAAATGCCATGTTCCAGTCCATGTAGTAGGTAAAATTTAACTATATTCACAGAGAATTAAATGAAAAAAATTGTTATATCACTTTCACGTCTCATCTCCTCTACCAGCACCAAGACTACATTGAAATTTAGCATCTTTAATTCACAAATCTAGTAAAGAAACATAGACAGTGACAATGGACCTATGACATAAATGTTGAGTTTATGATATATAAAATACAATAAAACATAAAGACATCAAGAGTACACAATGGAAGACTTAAGATCATAACAAATAAATTAATTAGCGAAAGTATGCGTAACGTACCTCTTGCGAATATCAAATCTCTCGAGCAAGCAAACCACCCTCGAGCAAAGCAAACCAAAGAGTACTTAATGGTGTAAGAATAATGTCTTACAACCACGTTCTTGTACCTGCGAATTAACCAACGAATCAAGCGATTGCTAGATCTAACACAAGCCCTCGTATATGCAAAAACAAAACCGAACTCCCTAACAAATGGGGTGTTCGGCCAAGCTATGCAAGAGAAAGAGAAGAGAGGAGATCTAGGGTTAATTCAATGCACAAGGAGTGAATGAAACCCTAGAACCTACCCCTCCTTATATACTAGTAGGTAAAACTTAGAGGACAAGTTAGGGGAACTAGGCCTTGGATACTCCCCATGGCCGGCCACCATAACAAGCCCAAAGCCCATTCCTTAACTTTCCAAGTTTTCCATTTCTAGTCCTTCTCTTTTCCATTTAACGGTCGTTAGTCATTTTTCCGTTAAATACATAACGATCGTTAACCGGACTTAATGTGTAATAATTAATCGTAAACATAAACATTAATTATTAACTTTAATTCTCATTCGCTAATGTGTGCAATCCCGTGGTCACGAGTTCGAATCCGGACATTCACATGTTTGTAAATATATACATTTCAACGACTCCCCACTTGGATATGTTTACAAAATGTGAAATGACATTGGTTAGCGTCTAGCAACACGCCAATGCCCGGTACAACTCGTGTATGGTTTTCTGGAGAAAACCAAGTTTGATGATTCATCATCATATTCATCCTTTGTTTCTAATACCATGTTAATAAGAATATGGATCTCACTCATTTCTTAATTAACTACTGCATTTCTCGCTTTATGTGATTGATTAAGATTACCAATTCTTACGAACATATTCCGAAGACCTTGGGCATGGCCATGCAAACATCTTAACAACCTACTGAGGGCCCAAGTAGTATTATACTTCAAAATAAATTTGAAGGAAACAAATCCCATTTGACTACAAGCGATTCATAAATTTATAACACTTACGAAAACAACCCTTATAACTACCGATTCACGTATAGCGTTAGATTGCTTCACAAAATGCACTACATCCATGACATATCTCTTGTATCTCAAGTCGGAGGATAAATATTCATGATATACTTAATGACTAAGATCCATAAAGTATCATCATGTGGGTGGGATAAATCCTATACTCAATTCATTGAATATCATCGAAATTAGTCATGCTACGCATCAATATACTTTCAAGTATATTCTAACTAATACTCGAGTTGTCTTAATTCAATATCATTCCCATGTTATTGATTGACAACGGACTATTTAGAACAACTTAAGTTATTCATGGATTTAAACATGCAAATATAGGACACAATATTATAAATGAAATTAAACGTATACCGTACTTTAATTCATTATAAATAATAATTGTTTAACATCCTTTATCCAAATACTAAATAGATCAATGCATGATAATACTAGTTAATGAATTTTGCCACAAGTCATGAGAATCATACTTGTTGACAAGGCATAATTTCAATTAACTTTGATCTATAGGAATTTTGAGAATACTTATTTCAAAATTCAATAGGTGAATTTCTTGTATATGTTTACACATATCTTGATATTGTCATATCATTCCATAAGGTGCGTGATAACCTGAACCACCTTTATATGACAATCATCTTTCAAAACTTTTAAAGTTTAAAGTATTCTTCATTCTTTAATGTATAATGCAACTATGCTCTTAATTGAGCATAACTAGTCAATATGGTCATCACCAGCGATACCATGACTAGAATTGAGTGTCATCTCAATTATACCAGCATCATTGTGTACAAAAATATGCTCTTTAAACATCCGTAAACTTTGAATATTTATTTGTTTGGTGTCATACAAACCTCAAGTTTGTTGACTATGACAATTACAACAATTTGTTGTATAGAATGGGAGCAACTCGGTGTGGAATGCAATTCTAAATTCAAACATAAATATTACAATGTTGTTAAATCATCTTGTAATCAAGCATGATACAACAACCTTATACACAACATGATGTTCATGATGAATCTTCAAGTTAGACTTTAAGATCTCATTCATATACTATCTTGTCAAAGATATGTACTCATCATGTTCTATTAGACTCATTTATTTACCGCATATGTTTATAATAATAAACATATATATATTCAAGGTTATATATTTTATTTTCCAAATCTTACAAACAAAGTTTCATTCTCAACTAAAACTTAATTTAGGTGGAATGTAGTTGCCATACAACATATAAGATTTAAAAATAATACTCCCACTAGCTTTCGGGAATACTTACGAGCTATCTTATTTTAATTATTAAATCAAACATGGATTTAATTTTAAACATAAGAATCATCTCCTAGATGCATGCATATATCCATTCATGGATTCTTGCAGTTTGTACATATTCAAAGATTATTTGAATTCATAAAACTCCTTTGCATTACTTATCGTCCTCATAAAGTAATTCCAAAACAAAGAGTTTTGATATTCATTGTCAAAATTTCACATCAATGAAACTAAGTATGACAATTATAATCTTTATACTTCTATTTAATGTATCTAGTAAAGAATATTCAATCATAGTTAATTGCTTAAATATGATTAATATTATTATCACTAGACATGCATTAAATACGTGTACAATATTTTCCATATGATTCCTACACAAAGATTTAAACCACTAGGGTTTTCATTCTTTGAAGAAACTCATTAAGATAAACCAAATATCTAAAGTTGATTATCTTTATGGACAACATCTCAACATTCATAGTATGATTGATTTACCACAATTCAACATTTGGTAAATTTATCATTATGATTAACAGCTTACCATGATCACCTAACTCATATTCCTCGGATATTAAATATCGAGATATCCTTATGGACCTATGAATGACAATTCCATCATATTAAGGTCTATCATTTTCATGTTTAACCTCATCATGATATTTGCTAGTGTATTTTAGAAGATTATGTATTTTGTAATTCAATCTTTCAAGATCTTAAACAAAACTCCCACTTGCCTTTAACAATTTAAAGATTACCTTTAAATAGTTTAGCAAGTAGAACAACAATACATTGTTCTCTTTTGGGATACTACAAAAACATTGTGAGTTCTAACATTAGTTTGTTACAACTCACTCTATAAGTAGTTTAACAAATTGAACTTCATTTATAAGACTTAATGTGATTCATCACATTCCATAAACAAATGGTGTCTTATCAATCTTCTAGGTTGGAGTCTTATTGAGTATATTCAATCTATACTCAATCTTCTAACCTTGATAACATGTGGAAGAAACTATAGTTATCTTGAATCAAACATGCCAATAGATTTTGATTCTTCTAGCGAACATACCATAAAACTATGGTATTTCATTAGAATTAATATTGTAAGAAAATCTAACAATATTATAGATAACCATCTACTCTATGGCACCTATTTACCAACAAAGTAAAACTTAATGGTACAATAGAATTACCAAATCAATTGCATGCATTATAACACAAGTATTTTGACCAAGTCAAAAGACATATCAGTTATAATCCCACTATACGTTATAAGTCATTGATCAACTCATTGACTTCATGCAAATGTCTTAAAACATAACAAGTTAACGTCTTACTTTATATTGTAAGTCTTTAAAATACTTTATGTTTGTGACTTTACAAAATCATAAACATTTATAATTAAAGTAATTATGAACACCACCTCAGGTTTCAATTAATATTTCAAGTTACTAATTACTACATATATTTAAGTCATTCAACGAATACTTAAATTCAAAGTAGTATTAGATTACTTCATTTAATTATGTCATTCCATGAAATGTTCCATGTAAGCTGCGAGAATCATCCATGCTCGTTCTCACGACACGTGGATATTTTACCTTGAGCTACAATCTAGTTCACGTTCTCACGTAACATAAATTGTAACTACAAGTGTTTCTTAAATATTGAATGACATAAATATTTAAAATAAAGTAGTCTTTGTTATCATCTTGACACATGTTCTTAATAGGGCAATCATACATATTTAAATGTATACTTCCAATTAGAGCGTTATTATCTTACTTTTCGATCAAGAGAATTCACTTAAATCATATTAATATGTATTGTACCTTGCACACAATAAAGATTTCTCCCACTTGCATGGAACAACATCATGTAACATATAAACAACACGATACCGTTCGTTTATTTGATTAATATGATTTGTGTCATAGATATAACTAGTAGATTTAGGACTATATTGATTTGTAAGAAAGCGTACATGACAATCCTTAAAAAACATAAGTGCCTACAATTGGAAAGTAATTATCTTTTGAAGATAATGCAGGTTACTACACGGAAATAAGGCTTGTAGCTCCCAGCTGAATTAGAAATTATTAAAACAACTTCTTATTCAATAATGCAACACAAATGCTCCCACTGAATCTGACAACATTGTAAGTGTTGCATAACCAGTTAAAACAACTTGCTTGCTTTTTCTTTCCTACACCTTTAAAGAACCATACGTAATCATTACTAAGGTACTAAAAGGTGTATTCTACTCTATGAATGATGAGTTATCCATCAAAGTTATTAACTTGAAAAATTGGGTATGCAATTTCTTCCTTAATAGGCCTACCATGCCTATAATGGTATGTAGCACCTTTAAAGGTTAAAGTAAAACAACTAGATAAAATATGCTAGTTTGCCTTTTACCAATTTTCGCGGTAATTAGTCTAGCTTCTAATTTAGTAACTCACATACATATTTTCCAGTTAACCAACATTCATGTTGTTACAAAAGGATTCATTCACCAACTGAAGGTAATGAAATCTTTATGGAAAATAAGATGTGCAATTCATTGCTATGAGTTACATTAGAATTTAGACAATTCAAATGTTCCTATTATTCCTTTCTCATTCATGAAAAGGAATAGGATTGAGTCCCATGCTTCTCCCATGGAAAAGAGACTTCGTTTGTCTTTTCGGTAAATTATTCTCGATCAAACATTTGTTTGAAAGCAGAATGGAACAATTTATTGATCAAAGACTAAACTTCGTTTACGGTTAAATGTTGCAATTGTACATTCAAAAGAATTACAAAATTCAATTTTAGTATTTTCGATAATTAACCTTTTCAAGAAAATTAAACACCCATGGTTCATAAACATATAACCATTTAATTTTCATCGAAAACTAGGATCAAATTGTCATAATCTCATCACGTCGGTTGATGCGCTAGTAATGAACCTTATACAAAGTGGTAGAGCTTGTGCTCGATTGCCAATTTCAATTGCAATTCCTAGATTTATGGGATTTACATATAGCCATTTCAATTGCCATGTAAACATGTTTTATCCCATCTTATGCCTTGAGTTGTCAGTTCTCACTACAAAACTCAATTAAGTTGTCCAACTTAAGAAACTGCAAAATCGTCCATGCCCGTTCTCACGACACGTGGACATTTTACCCTTTGATTAAGATCTAAATCACGTTCTCACGCAAATAGAAGGTAATCTTAGGTGTTTCCGTTTCGTTGGATGGCATATAACTTAAATTAAAGGGTAATAGTTTTGATGTAAAATCAAATATGTACAAAGATGTCATGCATTCATCTTTGTAGCATAGTTTTATTAAAACATTTATATCTTGTTTTAATGTATAAGCTTTTCATCATCAAACTTTAATTGAGGTATTGGGTTCACCAATCAAGGAATTAGTGTTAATTATCATCCATTATACCGTACTTTTGCATAAGTGTAAACACTTAGTGTTTGGGATAATTACCACCAAGTGGCGCATGGAATCAACACGAATTAAGCCACTTAAGATGAGCTTGCACATTTAATGACTTACTAAGTAGCTCCACTCGAACTTACAGGCGAGAGGACTGTGCAGCTAAAGCACAACCTTAGACATCCATTCGATGTGTGCATGCGCACTTCTTTAAACCCCTTTTATTAGTTCATTCTCGTGGGTGAGCCTTTCACTCATTTGTACCAAAGTCATCAATCAATTAAGCGATTATGATTACTATTCTTAAAATACATGTTTCACCATTGTTTAGATCGGTTTATTTTCTTGTAAAATACCCTTGTTACATTACACAAACAAGCAAGTATTTGAAAAATAAACAAATAAACAATGAATACATAACAAATAAAGTCATGCATATCAAATAGCCACATACAAACGGTTTTGATAAATCTTATTAATAACCAATTCTAGATCATCAATATGCATATATTTAATTAAGACTTCCACTGTTTTCATCTATGTACTAGGTGAACCACATGCATCGATTCATCGATTAAGTAAGTCAAAACTAAATATATACCACATAGCACATAATTGATTAAAATTAATAAATATTGAGGTCTTCCGATTCAAGATCTATCATTATTTAATGTATATCACTTAAAACATGAAAGACATACAATAAACGGATCCATGATAAAACATGCGGTAATAATCATGGATATAAATTACACTTAACAATTAATGCAATTAAGCGAGTTACGCATATACATAAAGTTGCATGCATCTTGGGGTTTCTAATCCAATTAAAACAATAGTTTACAAAACCCTAATTAGGGCACCAAAACGCCCCCCGAAAATTAGGGTTTAGGTTTTGCAAACCATAGATCTAAGCATACAAAAATAACACATTCATGTTTATTTTAATTATGTGTTTGATAATTAATTACTTGTTATACAAGGCTCGTGATGCCAACTGTTGAGTTTATGATATATAAAATACAATAAAACATAAAGACATCAAGAGTGCGTGAAGACTTAAGATCATAACAAATAAATTAATTAGCGAAAGTATGCGTAACGTACCTCTTGAATATCAAATCTCTCGAGCAAAGCAAAACCACCCTCGAGCAAAGCAAACCAAAGAAGTCTTAATGGTGTAAGAATAATGTCTTACAACCACGTTCTTATACTGAATTAACCAACGAATCAGCGATTGCTAGATCTAACACAAGCCCCTCGTATATGCAAAAACAAAACCGAACTCCTAACAAATGGGGTGTTCGGCCAAATATCAAGAGAAAGAGAGAGAGGAGATCTAGGGTTAATTCAATGCCTGAGAGTGAATGAAACCCTGAAACCTCTAGCCTATCTTAGTAGGTAAAACTTAGAGAGACAAGTTAGGGAACTAGGCCTTGGATACTCCCATGGCCACCATAACAAGCCCAAAGCCCATTCCTTAACTTTCCAAGTTTTCCATTTCTAGTCCTTCTTTTTCCATTTAACGGTCGTTAGTCGTTTTCCGTTAAATACATAACGATCGTTAACCGGACTTAATGTGTAATAATTAATCGTAAACATAAACATTAATTATTAACTTTAATTCTCATTCGCTAATGTGTGCAATCCGGTGGTCACGAGTTCGAATCCGGACATTCACGTGTTTGTAAATATATACATTTCCAACAATAAACATATAGAACCTAAACAAACAACTATATTAAGTAAAATATCCATATATTATAAGCTCACTATGAATACATAACATTTTTAAAAGAACACCGTACGTGTTGAGATTTCTTTACCATGACGGCTGGACCATTGTATGAACACCTAAGAAACCGAACAAGCTGATTCACTTAGGAACAACTTTCGGGACTTTCATGCCAAATCCATGTTTAACCTTTTCAACCCTGTGAGTTGATCAAGAAATTGTGTTAGACCAAACATTTAAGACAAAAGTCAAAGTATAACAGATAAAAAGTCAAACTTTACGTTGGAGCAAGCTTGCCAAGACAGTCAAGTTCTTCGTTTGTGTCTTCATCCACGACTTTCCCAGAAATGTCAATGATATAAGACCTATCTTTCGTCGTTGGTAGACCTCTACCAGCAAGAAGATCTAAATCTTTCTGATTAAGTTCTCTTCCGTTCACAAAGACTCTAGTGTTCCCAGCAGCGCAGTTTTTGGGCATTGGATTGTCAAATTCTTCAATAAATGGCTGAAAAATGGTTACAGTCAGTTGACAATTTATGTCATATAAACTAACAAAATGAAAAGAACCGAACTCGAAACTTACAGGGATAATGCCATAGCAAGGCTGGTTCATCACACCCCAGAAGCCAGCTAAGGAATCATACCTGATCGAACAAGAGGAAATAGATAATAGGTATTGTATTTAGAGTAAAAGAAGAGTCATGGTTTGACTTGAAACTTTATGCAAGTTTGGCCGAAATGTGATAGCTACTTAAAATGCTACTCCGACAAACAGATAAAAACTTTGGATTTTACGGATAACAGGCATGAATTCAGAAGTCAAAGAGTTTCAGTCTGACTTTTTATCATGCATACCGTTTTCTGAGTTTACTATTTAGATATTTCTCGAGATATGAGAGAAAAATGTGATGGCTAAATAGGACTCTTATCAAATAAACGCAAACAGAACATTATGGTTCTTAACGTTTTAAATAGAATCCATATATAATAAAAAGTTTGATTGAACTCAAAAGTTAAAAGGCATACGCCTTCTTTGTAAAATATAATTACTAACCAGTACTCTCCAGGATGAATAGGCCCTGCTAACTTCTCAGCCTTTTTGACAGCTCGATCAGTCAAAAGTTGACCATTCACAAAAACATCTGATCTTAGCTTCTCCACGCCGCTACTCGATCGTGAGAAATCTTTAAGTCTCTTTTTTATTAAACCCCGAAAAAGGATTCACTCGCCCCTTTCTTGCTCTTTGATTGATCATCTTCTCTGCTTACAACCTCGTCACAGTTTAAGTACTCGTTTAAAGACACGTCTATCTCAGTTGCAGTCAATGCATCTTTCAAAGATTTCTTGTTATCAACGGACTTATCATCAGCAATAACCCTTTCCTGATTGGTTCTTTGACTTCTACCCAAATCATTATTAGTCAATTCATCGTTTGGACTTTCTAATACGCTGTCAGGGCTTTGCTCATTGCTCTTTTCAGCTCCACTGGTTGATAAAGTCGGTTCAGAATCCGTCAACTGAAAATTATAACCACTTTTATCATAATCAAGAGAGCTATGATGGCTTCGGTTTGAATTTTTTGCATCGACTTTTTGTTGTGCTATAGGTGAAGAAACTGAAGCAACGAGTTTGTTATCCTCGAGTCTTAACGATATTAAAGCAGAACAGACATCACATTTTATCGTCCTGTGATTATTCTTTCCCACCAATCTAAGCTTCCTAGGAATTTCAAGTACCTCGAAGCAATTACAACAGCTTATAAATGGGGCCCCACCTGATATAGGACGAGATATATGTTCACCTTCATGACTTAGAATCACCCGTCTTCTTGGATATCTTCTGCCAAAACTACCATTTCCAAAATCATGGTCGCCTCCAAACGAACCTACACGATGACGTGGAAGCTGACGTGGACCATAAGTCAAAGGTCCAGGTAGGGAGTGGCTGGCTTCCCGAGTGTTAAAAGACGGAAAAGGACGGACCTTTGGAGGGATCGGCCGCCAGTTCATGTTGTAACATTCCGAGCAAGAGCAGGAGGTTCGGTGAAGAATTGGTTCTTGGTTATAGCTATGAAAAGGGTCATTGTAAGTTGGAGGAAGATATTGATGATGGGAAGGCTGATGCGGCATTGATGGAGGCTGTTGTGGCCAAGGATAGGAATTATTTAATCTTACATTTGGGTTTTCGGCTACGTGGCATGATCTGCTAAGCTGAGCTCTTAAGTCATCAAGCTTCTTAAGAAGTTCAGTTCTATCATTTTCTAAATTTTGAACCTTTGAAAACTCGTGTAAATTACCAGGGTTTGTTATGCGGTCACCAAAGCTGCTATAACTACCAAAGTGAGAACTTGAAGGACCTTCGTTTGAATATGGTAAATTCCCAAATCTACCCTTTTCGAATGAACTTGCATTCCTATGAATCCCAACAGGCCTTGACCTAATGGGACCAAAAGGGTGTCTAATGTCTTGAGATTCACTTGACACGCCATATTTGCTTTGATCAAAATCAAGCCTTCTTCTTCTACTTTGATCAGAGTCGGTGAAAAATTCACGCTTCTCTTTTCTTGATGAAGAACTAGCTGTCAAATTTGGAACTTTTGCGTGGACAGTTCTACCCTGCCTTCTGCCAAGCTCAAATTCATCACTTTCTCTCTCAACTCGAGAACTAGAATCTAAACTAACTTTGTCTTTCATGGATGATTCTACCCTTGCACCATTCTCACTGTCAGACTTTTCTAATGGTCTTTTTCCACTGGCGGGAGTCGATTGTTTTCCTGAATTATCAAAAATATAACATATACATCATGTATATACAAAATTCTCTCAAGACAGCAATTAAAGATCAGATTACTGAACAAGAACTCAGTAAAATTATGCATTTATACTCATATAACATCATCAAAAATATGAAAATTAATTCACATGAATTACAGAAAAAGAAAAATCATCAAAGTGCCAAGGGGTAATTTTGCACAGTAATAATAAAAATCATATCAATGTACTTATGGTAGTATCAATCCTCCATTTCATTTTGCAAAAGTCAAACTTACTATTTACCATGGTCAACTCACAGTGTGTTCTAAGTTTCTAACTTCTAACCTTAGATCAGTTCTTTAAGAATCAATGCAGTTAACAAGTTTCTTTCAACCAACATAACTTTACACATACTGAAGTTAAAGACTAATCATTTTGACCATCAAAAAGTCAAAATCAGATACATGCATCTCAAAATCAACATATTAGTTGATGTTAGCTCAAAATGTGTTCTAGCAGGCAACCTTTTCTACACAAGTTTCTTATAACACAATTCTTACATAACTTATAGCTAAAAGTAAAAACTACTTAATTTGACTATCAAAAGTCAAAATCAGATACATGCATCCATAAACACACAAATACTAATCTAATTTCACATTAATGGAGTAAAACAGTTAAAGTAAAAATTTTACAGTAAAAAGTTACCTCTAAGAACAGCACCACAGCCTCCACACTGATATACAGAGTACTCTGGCAGCTCAGGTAGAAGATTTTCGCATTTCGGGCAACGAACTAACCTCACACTAGAACCTTCTTCTTCCTCCATATTTTCGCGCAAAAATGTGTTCACAAACAGACCCGCATAAAAATTACTAAACTTCAAGTAAAATTAAAACAAACCCATATCACAGAATCACTCAAACCCCATTTTAACCAACAAAAACAGTCAAAAAGATATGTAAAGATTGCTCCTTTCCGGTTAAAATGTGATTAAAAACTGACCCACTTCAAAATTACTCAACTTTAAGTAAAATCACAACATACCCATGTCAAATAGCTAATCAAAACACATTGTAACCAAACTGACCCACATAAAATTTACTGAACTTGAAGTAAAACTAACACAAACCCATATCATAGAATCATTCAAAACACATTATGGTCAACAAAAGCAGTAAAAAAAGATATGCAAAGACTGTTTCTTTACGGTTAAAATGTGTATTAAAAAATGACCCACATCACATTCACTGAAACTTGACAGAAATTTAGTTTAAACCAACTTCAAAAGACTAGTTCAAACTTCAAGCCCCATTGTAATCAACAAAAACATATTATTATATAAAGAGATTGAATATTTCATACAAATAAAACAAAACAGAAAAGAGTTGAGGTGATTTGAGTGGGTGAAAAGTGTGTGTTGATGAAGTAATAAATTCACATATTCCAAGAAAAGTTAAAGTTTGGAGGGAATTGGAATAACATTGGTGGGGCCCACTTTTTCTTTAACATATGATCAAAAGAGGATAAAAGTAAAATGTGATTTGAGGTTTTCTTTTTATGTTTATTTAACAGGTTTTTGGACTGAACATTACGAGCTCACTAATTTTAGAATGACTATTATTTTGGATAGTTGGAAGTCAGCGTAGGTGAACCTTCATGATACAAGAGAATTACTATTATCTCCGTTAGATTCAAACCCTTAACCTCCGCTTTGAAACCCAGAACTTGTAGTCATCGGGTGCAAATAAAAATGTATATAAAAGAATTATGAAGTTACAAGGTTCATTTTGGAAAAAAAAAATGTGATTTTTGACAAAATTTACATTGTGTGAATAAAGTTCATGGGGTTCTGTAAACCTTCGAAAACCCTTTAGATCCACCATTATTTGAAAGGTTGGTATTCTTACCGCTAAACCAACCCTATATTATTTAGAGAAAATTATCAAAAAGGTAGAAAAATCCAAGCTTGATCCACTATGTAGACACTTTTAGCATCTTTTTCTCATTTTAGTCATGCTCAACTGCTCGACTTCACCCAATTTTTGACATGTGTCATTCCTTTGTATTTTTTTTAACAAAAAAAAGTACAAAAGAATGAAACGTGTCAAAAATCAGTGAAATCAGCGATTAACGACAAAATGAATGACGTGTCAAAATTTGAATGAAGTCGATCAATTAAACAGTCGAACATGACTATTTTGAGAAAAATGCGTTAAAAATGACTATATAATGGATAAATCTCGTATTTTTCTACCCCTTTGATAATTTTCTCTATTATTTAAGGTTTGTTAACATAAAATTGGTTCAAAACGGTGTGGTATTGTTAAAGAATCTATATTTATGTGTCTGTGTTAAAAATTAAAGTTGCTTTGATAAAGTAAAAGATAAAGAAATGAGGTAAAGTAAGAAATGGGGAAGAAGTGCTTTTGGTGATTTGAGCTAGCCGAAAGCAAAGTGAGGGAGACTGCACAGTGTTTTTAAGCAATTTGATAGCTATGGAGTTTGATTCTAAAGTTACATTTTATTTGGTTAGATTAATGAAACGTTGTAAGTACACATTTGAAATATTTACAATTATGCAAAAAGAATATGTTAAAAACATTCAAATTTAATAAGTTCAGTCTACTTTTTTATTTTGAATTGTTTTTTTAAATCAGCGTCTACTTTATGTTTCAACAAATTATACTGTAACAAATTTTGGTGAATAAAGACGGAGGGAGTAATTGCTTTTTTTTTTTTTTTCAAAGTACGAAAATGATTTAGAACCAAAAGATTTTTGCTTTTTTTTTTTTTTTTAAGTACGAAAATGATTTAGAACCAAAAGATTTTTAATCTGGTTGTACTTGAGTAATCTGTTGTGAATTAAAAACTTAGTTTAAACATGTGTAGATATATCGGGTGATATTATCTGTGTTTCTTTAGGGCGTGTTTAGCGCAAGAGATTATTAAATATTATAAGAGGTTAAAATTATTTTGCTAAAAAAACGGACACTTTCAAAAAATAATCTATGTTTTAGTTACAAAGATTGTGGATATTATTTGTTAAAAATTTTATAATCTCTGTTTGGGTGACAAAGTTCTTAAAAAATAAGTTACATAAACCAACTTTTAAACACATGTCGGAGATTATATATTATACAATTACCGATTTGCCTTTTTGTTTATTATTCCTATTCATATTGGGTTTTTTATTTGTATGTCAATTATGTCATTTTAGGTGGTGTTTGTTTTTTTTTTTTTAAATTGACTCTTAACAACATCTTAATCTGACTCATTCAGATGCGATTAAATATTTGGATCCTTAAGACTGTTTGTTTTCTTCATGTCATTCAAAGGCGGTAAAAGTCAATCTATGTTAAGAGCGTTTTTTTTTTTTTTTCTCTGACTATTAAGAGACAGTAACGCTTAGTTCTCGAGTTAAAAAGGAAGAGGAAATTAAAGGAAACGGAAAGTTTTTTGTGTTCTTGAGTTTTTTTTAAAGGAGGAAAGGGAAACGGAAAGGAAATAGAGAGGAAGATTTGATAATTAAATCTTCCTCCCACTTTTGGAGGAAAGGAAAGGAAACGGAATCATATCTTGTGTAAAGACTAATATACCCTTTTAAAACATTTGAAATTAATAATTAAAGGGCATATATGTAATTTGACCAAGTTATTTTCCTTTTCCTCTCACTCAAGAATACGATTATGATTCTTTCATTTTCCTTTCCTCTATCTCAAAAACATAACAACTAACACTTACTTTCCTCTTCCATTTCTTTTCCTTTCCTATTCTTTTCCATTTCCTTCCCTAAAACTCGAGAATCGGCGTAAGAGTATAAACCTCTTATTGAATTAGATGTGGAGGCGTCGACACCTCTTAATATCTTTTTTTTTTTTTTTTTTTTTTTTATTTTTTTTTTTTTTTTTTTTTTTTTTTTCACATTTGTTTTCATATTAAAAGTATTAAATAGAATCATTCCATATGTATTGTTAGATAAATGATGTATAAGATGATATGCGATAATTCATATTTTTTCCAAGTTGAAGGGTTCTATTTCAGACCCGTATATCTCAACTCTAAAGCGTGCCATATAGTTCATCGTTTTAAAAAGTTTAATTTAAAATTCGACACATTTATTTTTGTCAAATAAACCTAAAATTGCATGTTTTGTTTAAAATACTTTTAACTTTAAATTGATTATTATATTATAAAAAAAATTATTATATTTATTAAATTTTATTTATTGTGCGAATGCAATGGTTTTATATTTATATTGTAAAAACTGATAGTTTTACTGTCCAGACATTTTTACAAAAACAAACAATTTTATTTAAGTCAGATTCAGATTTCTCAACCATTTATTCAGATTAAGATGCGAATCAGATTCTGACTTTTTTACATATTAAGATTCAGATATGCGAATCAGATTCAAATTCAGAGCCTCTTAATAAACAAACAATACCACTTTTACTCTACAATTACAGCTAGTTTGTCAAACACAATTAAAATAAACTATAATTTTAATTTTTTCTGGCAACGTCAACAACACGAGCATCAACAACATCACCAGCAATAACAACAACTACTTATGTCAAATATACCGTTAAAATTGATTTAAAGCATACTACAAACTAGGATGATTACAAATCTTAGGTGTTGTTTGTTTATTAAGAGGCTCTGAATCTGAATCTGATTCGCACATCTGAATCTGAATCTGTGGTTGAAATGTCTGAATCTGATTCCATCTTAATGTGTATTAGAGGCCGTGAAATCTGAATCTGACTTATATAAAGTGTTTGTTTTTGTAAAAAAAATTGAAGATTTTTGGGTAAAAGTTTTCGATTCATTAGATTATCATGAAAATTTTTCATCCATCACAAAACACGACTTGATATCGACACAACAATAAAACAAATTATGGTTAAAATTTTTAAAGCTTTATAGGGTCATGTTTGGGTTGACATTATAAACCCGTCAAAACTTGTTTGAATTATATTATAATGTTTCAATATGAATTGTCACTATAACTTTTATCATTTTTTAAATTTATTATTTAAAAAAAAGATATGCGGTGATTTTCATTAAAGGTACTTTTTATATGAATTGAAATGTCGAAACAAGAACAAAAAATACATAATGAAGAAAAAAAAATTATGAGACATTAAGAGGTGTTAAGACACTCTTCAACATCTAGTTCAATAAGAGTTTTTAGCCTCTTATTAGCTCTTAATGAGCCGAAAAAAAACAAACACTCTAAATCTTAACCACCTCTTACCACCTCTTAATGACAAAGAAAAAACAAACACACTTTTTGGTCCAAACCTCTTACTGCATTTGACTGAGTTAGATTAAGAGGCTATTAAGAGGTTTTTTTGGAAAAACAAACGCAAAAACTTGCATATTTTCTCAAAATACAAGTTTTTAATGCATGATGTACAATGCAAGTTAAGCATGTTTTTGGTACTCCGTATATATGTAAATATGTAAGTTTTAGTAGGTATATATGCAATTACCTCAAAAAATTAAATATAACAATGATAAATAAAGCAAACAAATTTACATTATCTAAAAGATATTACCTTAAACAATCTATAACTGAGATTAGATATGAGTCAAAAGTAACAACAATATGTAAAACATGTGGTCTAAGGCTGGGTTTGTTTTATGAATATGGAAATGAGAATCAGTTTCATTTATTAAAATGGGTGTTTGGTTTGTATATTAAAATAGGCGTTTGGTTTGTATTAGAAAATCACTATGGCTATACGTATGACAATGGAATTATAAACTGTAAAAATTGTTGGAATTATATAACATGACTACTCATATATATAAACAATAAACATCAAGTACACATGCGAAAGCGTAAAGAACATATAATGAATAATTAATTAACATAAACATAAAGTATGCGTACCTTTTGATTCTAGCCCAACAAGAATCAATTCCCAAACAAGCAATTGAGATGAACCCTAATTAGGATTTATAAGGATTATGTGAATTACCTCTACCGTTTTGTAATTCAATCCAAGATACAATCAATAGTGTGATTATATCACTTTCTTGTACACAAGTACTATTAACGAATTAAAGTAAATGCTAGTTTAATTAACTCAAAACAATTTGTTAAGGAAAAACAAAGTGATCGACTACTTAGGGAAGTGTGTCCGATCGTTTGAACCAAAAACGCATACAAACAATTTAGGTTTTAGGTTTAGGAGTACAAGAGTTAATTTATAAAGACCTTAGGCCTTGTATATATACCCAAAGAAACTTAGAGTCAAAGTCAGGGTTATTGGTTTATAAAAACCCCCCATCCAATCGGTTATGGAAACCCATAGGGTCTAGAACCTACTTGACATCTAATTTCATATTTAGTCCTTCATTTAACATTTAATGATCGTTAGTCCATTACGTTTAATTACTTAACGTTTGTTATACGTTTCGTGTAAATAATAACTAAATATAACATTTTATATTTAATTATTATAACTTTAATTCTCATACGTAAAGTGTGCAATCCCGTGGTCTCGAGTTCGATCATAACTCACGACTACTAATTTATATCCATAAAACCAACAGCTCCCACTTGGATATATCTTAATAGTGTGATCACATCGGTTAGCGTCTAGCAACACTTCGATGCCTCTAGCACGACTCGAGTAAGGCTCCTAGAAAAACCTTTTAATGATTTCTCATTATTATTATCCTTTTGTTTCTAATACCACATTAAATAAAGATATGGATTTAAGTCATTCTTTATTCAACCATTTTGTTTCTTGTTGTAAGTGATTGAGCAAAATTACCAAATCTTCTGAACATATTCAGGGGAGATCTTGGGTGTGGCCACACAAACATCTTGTCAACCTTACGAGGGGCCCAACAGTATTAAACTCCAAAATAAATTCAAATGAACAAATTCTATCTTGACTACAAGAATAACTCAAAAACTTTGCAACACTTCTGAAAACAACCCTTATGACTACCAGTTACGTTTAGCGTTAAGTTGTTCCACAGAAGTGCACTACATTTATGACACTTATCTGGTGTCTCAAGTCTGAGGATAACTATTCATGATTTACTTAATAACAATATCCATAAAGTAAAATCATGTAGTTGAGATAAGTCCTATATTCAATTCATTAAATATCATCTGAAATTGGTATGCTTTCTCATCAATATACTTTTAAGTATATTCTACCAAATCACTTAGATTTGTCTTAGTTTAATAATACTCCCATATCATTAATTGACAACGGACGATTTAGAATAACTAAAATTATTCACGGATTAAACATGCAAATATAGGATACAATATATTATAAAATCAAACATACCAAGTATTTGATTTATTATAATAATTTTTTAACATCTCTTATCCAAATACTAAATAGATCAATGCATAAAAATTCCAGTTGATGAATTATACCTCAAGTAATGACAATTATACTTGTTGACAAGACATAAATCAACCAACTTGATCTATCATAATTTTGAGAATACTTTTTTCAAGAATTCAATTAGTGAAGTTCTTGTATGTTTGCATTCAACAATCCACATAATAATTTATAAAGTGTGTGACATCCTCTACCACCAATTTATGATAATTAAACTTTCAAACATCTTAAAACTTAAAGTATTCTTATTCTTTAATGTATAATACAACTGTGCTCTTAGATAAGCACAACTAGTTCACATGGTCATTAACAATGATGAAATCCTACCATGACTAGTTGAGTGCCATCTCAATTAAACTAGCATCATTGTATACAAACAACAATATGTTTTTTTTTAATCCATAAACTTTAATATCTTATTGTGTAATGTTTGTAGCCGATGACAATTTGCACAACAATTGACATATTGTTCATCCATATAATCTAGGAGCAATTCCAGCCTGAGGATGTAATTCTATTAGAATATTCATTACACAAATTATCTAATAACTTTTAGTTAGATATCAATGTTGTCAAATCATCTCTCATTTAAGAATTATACAACAATTTTAATACACTACATGATGTACATGATGAATCTACAGGTCAAACTTAGATTTTATTCATGTTCTATCTTGTCAAAAGATATGTATCCATTTTCCAAATGATATATCATGTTTTATTAGAATCATTTATTTTACCACACATGTTTATTAACAATAAACATATATTCCAAGGTTGTATGTTTTAATTCTTAAATCTTACAAGTGAAGTTTCACTCCAAACTAAGACTTAACATTTAACTTACATGGAATGTTACTTCTCATATGTTATACAACATATACGATTTAAGAAACTTAACATAATAATCCCACTAGCTTTCAGGAATACATAAAATTTATCCTATTTCAAATATAATCAAAACTAGGATTTAATAATTAAAAATAAGAATAATTTCCTAGATGCATGCATTTATCCATTCATGGATTATTGCACTTTGTACACTTCCAAATATTATGTGAATTCAAAAATCTTTTCAATTACTTACCGTCCTCGCCCAAGTAATTTCTCAAGAAATATTTTTGATATTCCATTGTCATTTTTCATATTAATGAAAATAAGAATGACAATTACCATCTTTAGATATTTAATGTGTCTAGAAAAGAATATTCAATCACAATTAATTACTTAAGTATGATTAATAATCTTTTCATAAGGCATGCATTAAATATGTGTACAATATTGTCCATATGATTTCTACACAAAGATTTAAACCGATAGGGTTTTTCTTATCTTTGTAGAAACTCATCTTGATTCTCTAGTCTAAATATTAAAATAAACCAAGTTTTCAAAAAAGTGATTATCTTTATGGACAACATCTTTAACATTCATAATATGAGTAATTTACCCAATTCAATATTTGGTAATACATCATAATGATTATCAGGTTTACCATAATCATTTAACTCATATTTCTCAGCATCTAAATCAAATATATGAGATATCCTTGCAGATCTATAAATGATAATTCCATCATCTTGATGTTAACATTTCATGTCTAGCCTCATCAAGATATTTACAAGTGTATTTCAGATGATTATGTATCTTGTAATTTCATCTTTTCAAGATAAAAACTCCCACTTGCCTTTTGTAATATATAGACTATCTATATATACTTATCAAGTAAAGAAACAATACAATGTTCTCTTTAGAGACATTACAAATACATATTAACAGTTACTGAATTTAGTTTGTTAATAATCACTCTTCATAAGAAGTTTAACAAATCTCAATTTTAAAACTTAATGTGATTCATCACATTTCATAATAAAATGGTGGTTTATTAATCTTCTAGGTTGAAGTATTATTGAGTATATTCAATCCATACTCAAATTTTTAACCTTGATTACTTTTAAGAAAGAAATTATTGTTATCTTGAATCAAACAAATCAAATAGAGTTTGAGTCTCCTAACTGAACATACCATTAGCTTGTGATATTTCATTAGAATTAATATTGTAAGACAATCTAACAATATGTAAGATAAACATATTCCTTTTGGCTTACCTATTTACCAACTAAGTCAACTTAATGGTATAATAGACTTTCCAAGCCAATTGCATGCATTATAACATAAGTACTCTTTGACAAAGTCACTTCATATCTATGTCTCAACAAGAAACATAAACTGTTATAATCTCATTATACGTTATAAATCATTGATCAACTCAATGACTTCTTGTATATGTCTTAATTAAAAAAACATAACAAATTAACGTCTTACTTTATTATAAGTCTTAAGAGAGTTAATGTTTATGTCTTTACAATGAATCATAAATATGTTTAACTAAAGTAATGATGAACACAACTCTTGATTTCAATAGTAATTTCAATTTAATTTATTACTTCATAATAATGTAGGACTACATTATATTTTTATTTTTTTATGTCATTCCATAAATACATAAATATACAAATTAAAGTAGTACTAGATTACTTCATTTATTTATGTCATTCCAATAATAAATAAATATTTAGTTTGAAGTAGTCTTATATATCCTTGACACATGTTCTAAATACTTGTCTAATTTAGAAACTGTAAATTTATTCCATATACGATCTCACGTAACATGGAGACTTACCTTGTTGTTGCAATCTAGCCAAGCTCTCACATAACGTAAATTACAACACCAAGTGTTTCTTGGATTAGATATGTGTAAGTCATATTAGAACGTTAGTCTCTTACCTTGCAGTTAAAAGAATCCTTTAAATCATATTTCTATGTGTTGTACCTTGCACACAATATAGATTTCTCCCACTTGTGCATGGAACAAAATCATGTAGCAGATAAACAACACAACATATGTTTGTTTATGTGACCAATATGATTGTGTCATTGATATTAGCATAACTAGTAGATGTAGAACCACTTCATTAGTAAGAAAACGTACATGACTATTCTTAAAAACATAAGTGTCTACAAGTGGAAAGTAATTATCTTAAGACATTCTAGAGATAATCTGAGTTACTATCAAGATGACAAAGCTTGTAACTCCCACTGAATTAGAGATTATCAAATTAATTCCTTATTCAGTAATAAGAACACAATGCTCCCACTGGATTTGACAACATTGTAAGTGTTTCATTAACCAGTGAAAGAAAATAGTGTTCTATTTAATTCCCTACACCTTTGAGTAATTCCATACATAACAATTACTTATGTACTAAAAGATTGTATTCTACTATGTAGATGATAGATTATCCATCAATGCTATTAACTTGAAAATTTGGGCATGCAATTTCTTCTTTAATTAGTCTACAATTCCAATAATTGTATGTAGTACCTTTAAATGGTCAAAGCACAACAACTAAATAAATTAGGCTAGTTTGCCTTTAACCAATTTTGCGGTAAATTAGTCTAGCTTCTAATTTTATAACTCAGACAATATGCAATTTTCTTAACTATTAAAATTTGCTTACGAGTTATGTATTTAAATTTAGACAATTGTAATTTTCCTATCATATCTTTCTCATTCATGAAAAGGAATAGGATTGAATCTCACTATTTCTTATGAAAAAAGGACTAGGTTTATTCTTTTAGTAAAATTGACTCTACCAAAAACCTTTACAGGTGTAGATTAATTTACCAATATAAGAATAACCCACATGTACGGTTTAAAGTTGCATTAATACATTTAAAGAATTAGCAAAATTCAATATTAGTATTTTTGATAATTAAACTTTTCAAGAAAATAAAATACCCAAGGTAATATTCATATAAATATAAAATTTTCTCGAAAACTAGGATCCAAATTATCATAGTTCCATTACATAAGTTGATCTGCTAGTAACGAAATCACATAATAAGGTAATCTGTCGAACAATAATTAAAAAACCTTTTCCAATTCCTAGATCATTATGGGATTTACATTACCAACAACATTGCAAATGTAAACATGTTTTATCCCCATCTCGTGCCTTGAGTCCAGTTCTCACTTACTACTCAATTTAAGTCGTCTAACTTAAAGAACTACAAATGTGTCCATGTGAGGTCTGACTGAACATGAAGATTTACCTTTCCATCACAATCTTGTCAAGTTCCCACATGACGTAAATTGTAACTTCAAATGTTCCTTTAACTAGATGGCACTAACTTAATTTTGAAGGGTACTAGTTTTGATTTATGGTGTCAAATCAAATATGTACAAAGATGTCATGCATTCATCTTGTAGCATAAATTTTAATAAAAAAAAATTTATTAACCAATTCATAAAGATTATATTTAACAAAGTTTTGACTGAGGCATTGGTTTCGCCAATCAAGGAATTTACCTTTAATTATTGTCCATTATATCGTACTTTTGCATAAGTCTAAAGATTAGTGTTTCGGATAATTATCACAAAGTGGCGCATGGAATTAAAGCTAATTCGCCTTTAAAATGATTTTGTACATAAAATAGCCTACTTGGTAACTCCAATTTGACGCACAAAGAAGCGAAGAATTTGGTCAGCGCGAAGCAATCAACCTCCTTCTTTCGGGTCACAATTTAATGTGTTTCCCTCCTTATACCCCTCTTATAGTTTGTCAAAATTTGATGAGCCGTTCTCACTATTTGTACCAAAACTCATCACTCAATTAAACTTATGAAAATTTTAACTCTTCAAAAAAAAAAATCAAATTTCACCATTGTTTAATACAATTTATTTTTCTATTCATGAAATTACCCTTTGCTTAAAACTTGTCAAACACAATAAACAAACAAGTAACAAATAATAAATAAATAACTAAAATAATGCACATAACTAACAATTAATATGCATAAACAAGTAGCCACATGCAACTTATTCGATAAACCTATTAATAATCAATTCTAGGTTAAATTATGTATATATTAACTAGGGCTTTCACTTACTAAGGCAAGTGAGCCACATACATCGATAAATCGATTGCGTAAGCCATAGTCAAACATATACCAAATTGCACATAATTGATTCATTAATATTATTGAGGTATTCCCTAATTCAAGATTTATCAAAACAATAAACATGTGTATAAAACTTAACAATTAATTTTCAGTTTTCACATAACCAATCTAAACAATTAAATAAATATCGACAATAATCAATGCCAAACATGCACGTTTTTATGGATTTAACATAATAATTATTCACATCGTCACAAGATCGCATACAATTCCATGTCACATAACAATTATTCATGAATTAATTCACGTAATATATATACAACTCTAGGTTTAGATATCAGTTAAGAAAACAATTTTTATAAAACCTAAAAAAAATTCGAACAATTCGTCTAAATTTTTTTTAGGATCGACCTAAAAAAATTAATAGGTCGACATAATTTTTTTTTTAAAACCAATTAGGGAAAAAGCCCTAATCTTAAAATTAGGGTTTACATAATCATAACCAAAACCCTAGAATAATCATATCAAACACAATCTAATATTCGTTTTTTTACGTGTTTAGTAATTAATTACTCATTAAACCAAGCTCGTGATGCCACAGTTGGAAGTATATAACATGACTACTCATATATATAAATAATAAACATCAAGTAATATGCGAAAGAGTAAAGAACATATAATGAATAATTAATTAACAAAAACATAAAGTATGCGTACTGATAACATCAAATAGTCCTGAATATTAAGTGTCAATTTCCCCCGATAATGCTTGTAATTTATATCAATTATATGGATTTACGCTTGTTTTCCATTGTTTTCCACTTTCAGGTAAATTACGAGCATTGGAGCTAAAGAAACGCGGAACTGGAGAAATATCTAAAGATGTATCACAGTATGCTATTTTGAAGAAGTTACGGCGTAACTCATCTCTCACATTACGCCGTAACTATTGCGTGACTCAGAAAGCCAACTTATCAGAAGGTTACGGCGTAACTCTTCCCAAAGGTTACGACGTAACTACATTAGGTCAAAAGAGGTTCCACGCCGCTGATACTTACGTCGTAACTACTGCATCAACTACGACGTAACCGAGCTTATTGAAGACTACGGCGTAACCACTTATTAGGTTACGCCGTAACCAGCAGATCTAGTGCATTATTCGATGATATAGAAGGTTACGGCGTAACTCCTATATTGGTTACGCCGTAACCCAGATCTGGCCTATAAATACCCCACGAATTCCAACATTTCTATTCATTCCATTCCACACACAACACTCACGAGCGTGAGAAAACCTCAAGGCATGTCTAGAGGAGCATACTGAGTCGTCTCGAGGAGAAATCACTCCACTACGATAAGCATTAGCGTTTTATATTTCTTTTACTTTCAATTCATGTATTTCGCACCTTTGAATATTGAATTGGTTTGCATGATTAATATGAGCGGCTAAGAACCTTTTGGTGCTACCCTAGTTATGATTCCTTAATTGTTTTGTTTGCGTTTACTTTACTTCCATACAACTATTTCTAAGTGTATGCATGCATAGTTTATTGGTAGCCACCCTTGGTTCGGTAGTTTTGAATTCCGATAGAGGCCAATTGCCTAGGAGATATTACCAACCCACCCTAGGTGAGCGGATGAGAGACGGAAGGGTAAGATATGACCAACCGACGCGCTTTCTACTTGGGCGATTTGACCAATTGATCACCTATCGTTTGGATGAACTTAAGAATTAGAGGTGCGTGTCTAAGTTCCTAACGGTGGGACATTCACTATTATAAATCTAGCATGTAGCGGTACTTAATGACTTGGCTTAGGGACCGGGAACAACGGGACTTATGACGGTGCTACCGACTTCTCTGTTATGCTAAGAGTATTCCTATGACTCTTCTTGGAGCGCGGAAGGTGGATCGAAGATTGCCACGGGCAATTAATACTTGGGCGTTACTTAAGAAGCACTTTATTCAGAGATATTGTCCACCATCGAAGATTTCTAACCAGCTTTTGGAGATCCATAATTTCAAACAAGAAGACGACGAAACATTGTATCAAGCCTAGGATAGATACAACGATCTCCTTTATAAGTGTCCTACGCATGATCTGAACAACCAGTAGAAGGTCAACATTTTCTACAAAGGAATTAACGTAATTACAAGCAAATGCTGGACTATCAAGGACCTATCCCAAGCATGACCCCTACTCTTGCAATTGAAGCCATTCAAAAAATGGCGGATCATTCTCAGAAATGGCATGATGGAGGAAGTAAAAGAAACCAAGGCGGAAGTTTGGACGGAATTGCAGCAATCGCTAGTAAAATTGAAAATCTCGGTCGAGATATGCTGAAGGTCAGAGAAACCGTTCATGCCATCCAAGTAGGTTGTGAAAGCTGTGGAGGAGGACATCTCACGAAGAATTGTCCTCATGTGGACGATGAAAATATTGAAGAAGCCAAGTATGGTGAAAATCAACCGTTTTATGAAGATAGTCAAAATAATAACGGGTATCGTGGAAATTACAACCGTGGGCCTTATGGAGAAAGAAAGCCCAGTCTTGAAGAAACAATCAATAAATTCCTGGAAACTTCTGCCCATAAACAAAAAGAACAAGATACATGGTTAAGGGGTTTTCAGGAAAACACAAATAAAAATCTTTCCAGGCACGACGAAACCCTAAAAACCTTGGAGCAATGATTGAAAAACTCAGTGCTGAGATAGATGGAATTGAACTTAATGAAGCCAAGCGCAAGGAGGAATGCAACGCTGTTTTCACCAATGATTCTCAGGAGGTAATTAAGGGATGCAAGACCACAATCGATAAATTGGAGGTGACGAGTGCCGACAAACAGGTAGAGTTACGCCGTAACTACTTCCCTGAGTTACTGCGTAACCATGTTCCAGAAGGCGTATCCAGGTTAGGATCAAGTTTATTTTTAGTTAAGGATATTAGTGCAAGCGGGTTAATCATTCCGTGTTCTGTTGGTAATATTGATATCTTGGGGGTAGTTGATTTTGGGTCTTGTGTAAACATCATGCCTCTATCCATATTCTTGAAACTGAAGATAATCCACCTTTGGGAAACAGATATCGTGATTGATTCAGCAACTGAAACTAAGATTACCCCTTTAGGTATTACAGGTGGTACGTGTGTCAAGGTCGATAAATTTATTTCACCCCGAATTTGTGGTAATCGATAATGTGAAAGACAAAAAGGAACATTTGATTCTTGGTAAACCATTCCTTGACACGTTAGCACGTTACGGTGGATATTGTGGAGATATAGTAGAGTTTAAATTGGATAAAGCCTTAAGCCTTGAACCGGAAAAATTGTTACGACTAAGGAACCACCAAGGATTGAATTAGATGATTCCGATAGGTTTCCGCCTTCATCTTTTGGCTATTTTCATGGCACCGAATCAAGTGACGATGAAAAAGATGAGGAAGAGATCCCATATTTTGTTCCCAGTTACGTTGTAAAAGGAAGAGTTCACTGTTGTGTTCCGGATACTTGTTTAGTTGAGGGGACCAAAGTAATATTTCCCATGTGTTCCCCTTTCCATAAAGGATGTAATGGAGGAGGGAAGTGTCTCATTCGTATGATTAAAGAAGTTGCAGAAGTTTGGTGGTGTTGGGAAAACGAAAAGGATATCAGAGAAAAATGGTTATTAGGGCATAGTGCTTTTAGGAAATGGTTCACCGATATTGATTGGACCATTCATTTTTGCGAACCAGCTATCATGCACGATGAATACACCATGGCATGGCCTACATGCAACCCCAATCGTAAGATCTGCGATGGAGGAGAATACCCCGAACCCAAATGGCTCAAACGTAAGGAATGGGCATGTTTTGACGAAGATAAGAGAAGCAAAGTTGGATACAAGGGGATCTCATTTGAAAATTGGTTACGACTAAAGTTTGGGTATGCTAAAATTGACGGGGATGATGAAGCTAAATTTTGTTTCGAATGGGCACGAGCTAATTTTCTGCAGAAAAGATACGTCATGACTCAGTATGTTTCTCCACATGTTTGGGACGTGACTTATTCAAATAAATTAGACATGGAGGAAGTCGGGGAAGTCTAAAGGCCCCCATAGAAGCCCCGCGGCTCTGAGTCTAACTTAAAGACTCGTAAATAAAGAAAAGTGCTCTTTCGGGAGACAACCCGAATTATCCCTTTCTTTTGTTTCCATTTCTTTAGGGTTTTGTGTTTTCTTACTATTTTTGCAGGAAACGAGGAACTAATTCTCGCTGATTCTTCGATTCGAAGCGAGTTACTACAGTAACTCATCTTGGTGATTAAGCCGTAACCAACCTTTTAGCGGCGTAATTCTTGACGCATTACCAATTACGGTGTAATACCATCTCGGTTACGCCAGTAACCACTCGCTTGCGACTTATGTCGTTTTGATAGTTACTGGCGTAACTCCTCAAAAAGTTACGACGTAACTTTCCTCGCTTAATTCTTTCATTTTAAAACACAATAACCTTGTATTAGTATTTTAAGTGAACTTTGTGGGTGTGTTCCTGTAAACCCTCACGATAATTCACTCGTCCACTGGGACACCAAGTGGTTTAAAGGCTTGTTGCATTCACTAAATGCAACCGTGATTCTGAAAGTGAGTTAGGTTTGTTTTCATTTTCATTTTTATTTTTAGGATTATGCTTGTCGGTATTGTGATTTCATGGATTGAAGTTTGTTCATGATTCTTATACTGAAGGCACGTCTCTTTTCGTGGGCCTTCCTTCTTTATGGAGCAAATTTGGGAAGTTCTCGCCTAATTCTACCTTTCTCTTCACCTTTATTTAATGCCTAGTACAAAGGGACTTTGTACAATTCTAGTGGGGGGACGGGAGTAGAATTATCTCTTGAACTTTATTTCGCCCTCATTTTTCTAGTTTATTTTGAAAAAATTATGCCATTTTTAATTTTGACATGTTTTTCTTAACCTAACTAGATTAGGCCTTAGCCGAGCACATACAACCCTTGATATTATATGGTGAGATTAGCCTTATCCATTTCCAATATTTTACCCCAAATCCACCAAATTATGAGTGTGCCGGTAGCTTGTAAACTTTAGAACTTGGCATTTGCATCATTTCGAGACCATAGATGAGGTATGTTGAGTTAGCTCAATGTGTTTGGACTTTTCAGTTTTAGAAGGCAATATTATAGGATTCTCACCCAAACAGCCTACCATTGTGTGTCTATCGGTTAGTCACCTCGACTTTTCGACCCCCATGTGAAACCCTTTTGTTGCACTCATCTTTAGTGCAAGATACCCCTAGATACACCTTTCTGAGCCATTCCTTTCATTTTGTTTACCCAATATATTGTTTCGATACACCTATACACCTTAGCCTACCCTTTAGTCTTTATTTGTAATTGGGAAGTCATCATTTGCCTAAGTTCAAGGTTCAAGTGGAAAGGTTCGGAATTCACACTTTCATCGACAACATTTCTAAAGATCATTGAAGACCCCCTGAATTCCCATTGTTCATCTCAAGTGGGGGGATATTATGTTATGTTATAGTTATGATTCAAAAAAAAATAGTTGTTATGTTATTGTAAAGTGCGATGTTATAAGCACTGTAGTATGAGCTTTATTGATTTAGTATCGAGGAGGCCACCTCGGTCACATTTGAAGATTGGAGTTGGTAGTTATGCCAACAGTTGGAGAAAAGGTAGTGTGCCCATCACGACGTCCTCTAATGACACATCTACCTTGTATTTCATGATCCGGTTTCTTGACTTCAAAACTTGAACTTTGGGCAGACGGTAAGTGGTGATGACTTGGTTATAGATTTAGACTACCTGCTTGTTTTTTATTTTACACCAATTATATATCCCATGTCTTATCCTACCCTTTAGTCATGAAGCGTGTCTAGGTGATGCAGCGAGCAATTTTTGGTGTCTTGGCCATGGATTTGGTCATGTATCATTGATTTTGTCCACTTCGCCGTGACATGTTAGTAATGACGAGCCACCCCTTAACCTTTGTCATGTCTACCCATATTGCCTTCGAGAATTGTTTGGCCCTTAACTCTAGTGGTAGAGATTTGGTAACCGCCAAGCTTATGATAAAATACATGCTATGACTGTGCAATTGAGTGATCACCCCAAAATTGACACTTAGAATAGTTGAGAGATTTGAGTGTTTTGTTCCCATTTCGTGAGGTGTTCGGCTTTGTTTTATTCTAGCATAAGGGATTTGTAAACTCATATTTTCCAGGTTATGGGAGATATCTTTTTAGGAATCTTTCTAATAAGGTCTACTTGAGGGAAAGTAAAGTTCAAGTGGGGGGATATTTGATAACATCAAATAGTTCTGAATATTAAGTGTCAATTTCCCCCAATAATGCTTGTAACTTATATCATTTATATGGATTTACGCTTGTTTTCCATTGTTTTCCACTTTCAGGTAAATTACGAGCATTGGAGCCAAAGAGACGAGGAACTGGAGAAATATCTAAAGATTTATCACAGTATGCTATTTTGAAGAAGTTACAGTGTAACTAATCTCTCACATTACGCCGTAACTATTGCGTGACTCAGAAAGCCAACTTATCAGAAGGTTACGGTGTAACTCTTCCCAAAGGTTACGACGTAACTACATTAGGTCAAAAGAGGTTCCACGCCGCTGATACTTACGCCGTAACTACTGCATTAACTATGACGTAACCGAGCTTATTGAAGACTACGGCGTAAACACTCATTTGGTTACGCCGTAACCAACATATCTAGTGCATTATTCGATGATATAGAAGGTTACAGCATAACTCCTATATTGGTTACGTCGTAACCCAGATCTGGCCTATAAATACCCTATGAATTCCAACATTTCTATTCATTCCATTACACACACAACACTGAGAGCGTGGGAAAACCTCAAGGCGGTCTAGAGGAGCATACGGAGTCGTCTCGAGGAGAAATCACTCTACTATGATAAGCATTAGCGTTTTATATTTCTTTTACTTTCAATTCATGTATTTCGTACCTTTGAATATTGAATTAGTTTGCATGATTAATATGAGCGGCTAAGCACCTTTTGGTGCTAGCCTAGTTATGATTCCTTAATTGTTTTGTTCGCGTTTACTTTACTTCCGTACAATTATTTCTAAGTGTATGCATGCATAGTTTATTGGTAGCCACCCTTGGTTCGGTAGTTTTGAATGGCGATAGAGGCCAATTTCCTAGGAGATATGACCAACCACCCTAGGTGAGCGGATGAGATGGGAAGGGTAAGATATGACCAACCGACGACCCTTTCTACTTGTGCGATTTGACCAACTGATCACCTATCGTTTGGATGAACTTAAGAATTAGGGGGTGTGTGTCTAAGTTCCTAACGGCCAAGCATTCACTATTATAAATCTAGCATGTAGCGGTACTTAATGACTTGGCTTAGAGGACCAGGAACAACATGACTTATGACGGTGCGCTTGACTTCTCCTGTGGTGGCATCTTTGCTGATAGGTTAGGGCGAATTGACCAAATGTTGTCCTCTCGAATTTGACCCCACCTGAAGTAATTGAAAGTAAGTAGACGTAGACATAACTAGCTAGGAGGATTAACTAGGTTAGCACCACTCTCCTCTATTGATTTCCCTTTATCCATTTATTTGCTTTTATCTGCTTTTATTTGCTTTAGTAAGTTTAATTAATTAAATCCCGATCGAAACCTTTATTAATCTGTGACACTAGGCTTAGTAATAATCCAACACACATAGCTCTTGGGACGACCTCGGCTTTACCGATTACTACACTACACGCGACACTATAAATTTAATACCTGGTCAGTAAAACCTACATCAAGTACCTTTTGATTCTAGCCCAACAAGAATCAATTCCCAAACTAGCAATTGAGATGAACCATAATTAGGGTTTATAAAGATTATGTGAATTACCCCTTACCGTTTTGTAAATCAATCCAAGAAACAATCAATAGTGTGATTGTATCATGTTTTTGTACACACGTACTATTAACGAATTAAAGTAAATGCGAGTTTAATTAACACAAAAGAATTTGTTAAGGAAAAACAAAGTGATCGACTACTTGGGGAAGTGTGTTCGATCGTTTGAACCAAAAACACACACAAACAATTTAGGTTTTAGGTTTAAGAGTACAAGAGTTAATTCACAAAGACCTTAGGCCTTGTATAAATACCCAAAGAAACTTAGAATCCAAGTTAGGGTTGAATTGGTTTATGAAAACCCCCATCCAATCGGTTATGGAAACCCATAGGGTTTCTAGAACCTACTTGACATCTAATTTCATATTTATTCCTTCTTTTAACATTTAACGATCGTTAGTCCATTACGTTTAATTACTTAACATTCGTTATACGTTTCGTGTAAATAATAACTAAATATAACATTTTATATTTACTTATTATAACTTTAATTCTCATACGTAAAGTGTGCAATCCCATGGTCTTGAGTTCGATCCTAACTCACGACTACTAATTTATATCCATAAAACCAACAAAAACTTATCAACCAAAGCAGTTTAAAAACAACAAAAACCTTATTAGAATGAACCCAGCTAACCTCCCCTTGGCTCACTCTTGATAAGGATTGAAAACGTACACTTTTAAGGGGTCATTTAAGCCCTTAATCGCTCACCTTTATATCCATTACTGCTTAATTTCGTTCTTTTTCACTTTTTAGGTCTATTGGAAGCAAAATGCTGGAATGATGCATATTTGGACGAAAAGGAGTGAATATATGAAGAAAATGGCTAAGTCAAGATCAAAGACACCCAAGCTGCTGGAATTGCACCTGACGGCGTCACAATCCAAAGGCGACGCCGTCCCTCTCTACATAATTAGATTTGTGACGGTCAGTAGACTTTTTGCTAAATTACACCTGACGGCGTCAGGCTTTGAAGAGGAAGGGCGTCACTAATACTTTTCATCCTAGATGACCTAGATCCAGAATCAGACGACATCACAGTTAAAGACTGACGGCGTCACAACCACAACGTGATCCCGTCTCAACTATTACTTGGCCAAGACGAAACCCTAATGACGGTGATCTGACGGCGTCCCACCTATAAGGTGGCGCCGTCGCAAGTGTAAACTTGTATATAGAAATCAAATTTTCCATTTTGGATAGTATCTTAGGGTTCTCATACCCTATTTTACATCAAGATAAGTGTTTTACTTCATTGATTTCATTATGTCTTCGATTGTATGTGTGTATGCTTGCGTGTTTAACATGTCCGGCTAAATTTCTTGTGTGTTTGCTTATATCTATGAAACCTAGTTATTAGTTATTGATTGGTTGTCTCTTATCTTAATTATAATTGGCTTAGGAGTGCATTAGGCCATCGTTGTGTTTGAATGCTTGAGTAATGTTTGTGAACCTAAGCATATAAGTCACTTTGCGGATTTGTAGGTTAAACATCCAAAGATAACCTTAGAGTTAGTTTATGAATCCTAGAGATTTCATAGGCAATAACCTTAAGGTAGTCTCAAAGATTTAGGGATAAAAGCATACCCTACGACCTTAGAAAAAACAACACGTTAAGAATAAGGACTTGACAATTAAACCACCAATAAAAGATAACTATGGAGTAATAGTATCTAGGTAAACACATTTTTAATCATCATACGAGTACACATCAATAGACATAAGACTACCCTTATTTTAGATAATTAGATAGTAGAGTAATCGGTAAAAGTACCAAACCCCCAAATCCAAACCTCGAGATTTTACCCTTAGCTTTATAAAAAAATATAAAAAGATAAAAAATAATCTTCCTCAACCTCAACCTTAGCATAGTACACTTCTCACTAGCATTCCTATTCCCCTATAGAACGATATCAATGCCCGAGGCTTACCCAATACTACACTACAACGATTAGGTTCACTGCCTAGGGTGTTGAAAAACTTTCTCGACGAAAAGGAAGTTCCTTTGACCCTGAACGCATTATATGCGCATCAAGTTTTTGGCGCCGTTGCCGGGGAATAGAATAGCTAGTTAGATTTTTATCTCGTTTAGGTTCCCTTGCTTGATTCCTATCAAGTAAGATTTTTTCTCATTTTTTGGCTTCCTCATAGTCTATCCCCCTTCTTCGTGAAATTGTTCGTAACCCCATCACTTTTCATCATGGAAGGTGATGACCCATCAAACAACATCCCGCCACCACACCAACCATTTCCCCCCACCAACTCTTTTACACAGGTTAGGACCCGTAGTTCCACCAAAACCCTTCTTGAGCCCTTTGCCGAACCTGATAGAGAGCTGTATAAGCGAAGAAGAGCTCTCAATGAGTCAGGACCCCAAGGCACCACCATCAATTTTGATGAAGCCGTGACTGACGAAGAGTCCACACATTCCTCCAAGTCTCCTGAAACCATCAACCATGACAATCTGATCCAACATAGCGAGGAAATCCCCGCTGCTCCTGTCAATGAACCCAGCAATGAACCAAGGGCAAAAGTCCTTAGAGATTACTCCTCTCCCACCTCATCTGGATTTACCGGCGCCATTGTCTACCCTTCCTAACAGATCAATGAGGTGTTGCATGCCACCGACATTTGGCTTATCCAGAATGCATGTCAATTTTATGGATCCCACAGCGAAAACCCAATTCATCACATCAAACGATTTTTAAAAATTGTGGATACTATCTATGCTAACGGGGCATCCAATGAGACATCTAGACTTTGGTTTTTCCCATTTTCTCTTCAAGGAAAGGCCAAAAAGTGGCTCGATAAGCTACCTCCAAGGTCCATATTCACTTGGGAACAACTCACCACCAAGTTTACCAAAAAGTTATTTCCTCCTGGGAGAACTGCAACCATCAGGAGCGAAATCCTTCACTTCCATCAAACTGATGGAGAATCTATCGTTAACTCCTAGACTCATTCCAAAGACCTCATTCAACAAGCCCCACACCACGGTATTAACCTTTGGTTGCTTGTCCAAATCTTTTACGACGATGTCTCCCGCGATGATCAAAAAGGGATTGACTTCTCGACTGGCCGAAAACTCTCTAATCTCACTGCAGAAGAAGAATGGGACCGCATTGAGGAGTATGTCCAAGACCAAGACAATACTTGGAGTGAGCTAGTGACTGCAATGAGTATCTATGCTACCTCGAATAATAGCCCATTATCTCTCGACGATAGAATGAATAGGGCACAAGAGAAGCTTGCGTACCTCACAAAGTCGTAAAAGCCTAAAAGGTTGTTTAACCCATACCTTATATGCGACATCTGTGAAGGGTCACACGAGAGTGATGAATGCGACGAGGCACCTCATGAGCAAGCTCTCCTTTCTAGCCATGACATCTATGCTGACCCTTCCCTCCTTGTATTTTATCAAACTAATGATTATACTCTTTGGGGTAATCTAAAATGGAAACAAGAGGGGGAAGAGGGTTCCGAATACACCATCCGTGATGCCTTTGAAGAAGAACTCGGCAATTCCTCATGGAAAAGGGGATAGTTTTAAAGGGCCTTGAAGGATTCATTCAAGAGCAACAAGCTGAATTAGAAAACCAGTTTGCCGAACTCCACAAAAGAATACGTAAACCTGGTCCAATCCAGCATGATCCAACTTGTGCTATTACTACTCGATCTGGAACCACCACCAAGGATCCACCATACCCAGTTCAAGATCCCACTACCAATGAGCCCAAATTGAACAAGGAGGGAGCACCTGAACCCCCTCCGGCCTCTCACAACACCATCCTCCGCAAGCACCAACACCTGCCCAACGTTCGACTCTCACACGGATTTCTTACCCCTCGAGTTTAAATAGTCAAAAGGCTAAAGAAGACAATGAGAGGTTGTTGTCTTACTTAAAAAGGGTCGTCGTTAACATCCCACTTCTCGATGTATTATATCATATGCCTAAGCATAGCACATATTTCAAGAGATTGCTCTCGAACCGGAAGAAGCTCAAAGGGTTGATATCATTAAGGTAAGAATGTTCAGCTATCATCAAAAAAGGCCTACCCAAGAAGAAAGAAGATCCGGGTAGTTTCACCATTCCTTGCTCTATAGGGGCACTCTCTATGAAAAACGCCTTGGTAGATCTTGGGGCAAGCATTAACTTAATGCCTCATTCCTATTTCTCAAACTCGAATATTCAGGGCTGAAACCAACCAGAATGAGTATTCAGCTAGCTGACCGATCAATCAAATATCCAATTGGAGTTTGTGAAAATGTTCTAGTGAGAGTAGGGGAGTTCAAGTTTCCAGTTGTTCCTGGTCTCCTAAGCCAAGTCATTAAGTACCGTTACATGCTAGATTTGTAATAGTGAGTGCCCGCGCGCTAGCATCTTAAACACTCACCCCCTATTTCTTAAGTTCATCAAAACGGTAGGTGATCAGTTGGTCAAATCGCACAAGTAGAAAGGGTCGTCAGTTGGTCATATCTTACCCTTCCCGTCTCAGTCTACTCACTTTAGGGTCAGTTGGTCATATCTCCTAAGCAACTAGCCTCTACCGCCTCCCAAAACTACCGAAACAAGGGTAGCTACCAATAAACTATGCATGCATACACTTAGAAATAATTATATGGAAGCAATATAAACGCAAACAAAACAATTAAGGAATCATAACTAGGCCAGCACCAGGAGGTGCTTAGCCGCTCATATTAACTATAACAATCATTTCAATGTTTAATGTTACGAAATACATGAATCGAAAGTAAAGAAAAGATAAAAAGCTAATGCTTATCGTAGGGGAGTTATTTCTCCCTTGGAAATAGCTTCGTATGCTCCTCAAGATCTGCCTTCGACTTCTTCTCACGATCTCTGATTGTTGTGTGTGAAATGGGATAATTTGAAATGCTGGAAATCATGGGGTATTTATAGGTCAGATTTGGTTACGGTGTAACTAATTATAAGAGTTACACCGTAACATACAAGTCTTCATAATTTGCACTAGATATGCTGGTTACGGCGTAACTATGAAAGGAGTTACGCCGTATCTTCAATAAATCTTGGTTATGCCGTAGTTGTAGCACGAGTTACGGCGTAATTAGCAGCGGCGCGGAACCTCATTTGACCTAATATGGTTACGTCGTAATCTTGGATATAGTTAGGCCGTAATCTTCCCGTTAAGTTGTTTTTTTGAGTCACGCTTTAGTTACGGCGTAATGTGAGAGAGGAGTTACGCCGTAACTTCTTCAAAGTGAGCATACTATGATAAATCTTTAATAAACTCTCCAAATCCGCGTCTCTTTAGCTCCAATGCTCGTAAATTACCTAAAAGTGTAAAACATAGGAAAACAAGCGTAAATCCATATAAATGATATAAAATACAAGCATTATCGGGGGAAATTGACACTTAATATTCAGGATTATTTGATGTTATCAAATATCCCCCCACTTAAACTCTATTTGCCCTCAAGTAGACCTTATTAGATAGATTCCTAAAAAGATATCTCCCATTACCTAGAAAATATAAGTTTACAAATCCCTTATGCTAGAATAAAATAAAGCCGAACACCTCACGAAATGGGAACAAAACACTCAAATCTCTCAACTACTCTAAGTGTCAATTTTGGGGTGATCACTCAATCGCACAGTCATAGCATGTATTCTATCATAAGCTTGGCGGTTACAAAAATATCCACCACTAGAGTTAAGGGCTAAACAATTCTCGAAGGCAATATGGGTAGAAACGACAAAGGTTAAGGGTGACTCGTCATTACTAACATGTCACGACGAAGTGGACAAAATCAATGATACATGACCAAATCCAAGGCCAAGACACCAAAGATTCCTCGCTGCATCACATAGACACGCTTCATGACTAAAGGGTAGGATAAGACATGGGATATATAAATGGTGTAAAATAAAAATCAAGCAAATAGTCTAAATCTATAACCAAGTCATCACCACTTACCGTCCACCCAAAGTTCAAGTTTCAAAATTAAGAAACCGGATCATGATAAACTAGGTAGATGTGTCATTAGAGGACGTCATTATGGGCACAATACCTTTTTCTCCAACTGTTGGCGCAATTACTAACTCATATCTTCAAATGTGACCGAGGTGGCCTCCTCGATACTAAATCTATACTAAGCTCATAACATAGTGCTTATAACATTGCACTTTACAATCAACTGAATAACAAATACATAATAATTTTTTTTCGAATCACATTGTTTTTGAATCATAAACATAACATCCCCCCACTTGAGATGAACAATGGGAATTCGGAGGGTCTTCAATGATCTTTAAGAATATGTCGTCGACAAAAGCGTGATTCCCGAACCTTTCCACTTGAACCTTGAACTTAGGCAAATGATGACTTCCTAATCACAAAATAAAGACTACAGGGTAGGCTAAGGTGTATGGGTGTAACGAAACAATATATTGGGTTAACAAAATGAAATGAATGGATCATATGGATGTATCTAGGGGTATCTTGCACTAAAGGTGAGTGCAACAAAAGGGTTTCACATGGGGGTCGAGAAGTCCAGGTGACTAATCAATAGACACACAATGGTAGGCTATTTAGGTGATAATCCTATAATACTTCCTTCTTAAACTAAAAAGTCCAAATACATCAAGCTAACTCAACATACCTCGTCTGTGGTCTCGAAATGATGTAAAGGCCAAGTTCTAAAGTTTACAAGCTACCGGCACACTCATAATTTGGTGAATTTGGGGTAATAATTTGGAAACGGATAAGGCTAATCTCACCATATAATATCAAGGGTTGTATGTGCTCGGCTAAGGTCTAATTTAGTTAGGTTAAGAAAAAACATGTCAAAATTTTAAAAATGGAATAATTTTTCAAAATAAACTAGAAAAACGAGGGCAAAATAAAGTTCATGAGACAATTCTACTCCTGTCCCCCCACTTGAATTGTACAAAGTCTCTTTTGTACTAAGCGTTAAATAAAGGTGAAGAGAAAAGTAGAATTAGAGTGAGAACTTCCTTGAAATTTGCTCCAAAAAAAAATAAGGCCCACGAAAAAGAGTCATGCCTTCGCATAAGCATCCACGAGTAAACTTCAATCCCTGAAATCACACTACCGACAAGCATAATTCTAAAAAGAAAAAATGAAAAATGAAAAATAAACCTAACTCACTTTCGTAAGAATCACGGTTGCATTTAGCATATGCAACAAGCCTTTTAAACCACTTGGTATCCCAAGTGGACGAGTGTAGTCTCGTGAGGGCTTACAAGGAACATACCCACAAAGTTCATTTAAAATACTAATACAAGGTTATTGTGTTTAAAATGAAAGAAGTAATGCAGAGGATAGTTACGTCGAAACTCCAGAAGGAGTTACGCCGTAACTAGGCAAACCCGCATCTGTTGCAAAGTGTAGCTCTTGCGTAACCACCGAAATGGGATTACGTCGTAATTGGTAACGCTCGAGGTTATGTTGCAAAAGGGCTGTTACGGCGTAACCATGAGAATGAGTTACTGCCAGTAACTCGTTAGATCGACATCTTTAAAGAACAACTTTTCTTCGTTTCCTGCAAAAAATGGTTAAAAACACAAAACCCAACAGAAATGAAATAAAACAAATGAAAGGGATAATACGGGTTGTCTCCCGAAGGAGCACTTTTCTTTATTTACGAGTCTTTAAGTTATACTAAGAGCCTCGGGGCTTTATGGTGGCCTTTGGACTTGGCCAACTTCCTCCATGTCCTTCATCAACTTATGTCTGACCCAAGCGACATTTGTGGCAGTGCGGAGGTACTCTTTAGTCTCGATCTTCTGAATTTTGCAAAATTTTTCCTCCGGGCCCAAGCGGTATCGAGTGAACTCATACTTTTCGGCTATAATTGTTGGCGGCCTCTTATACGGAATGCCAAGAAGTTTGCACCTTCTCTTCTCATGTGCTTCATCATCGAGGTCAATGAACCCATCTTCACCTTGTAGTTCAAGGTAATCAAAATCATCATCGTTGGAATTGGTATCTTTAAGCCGTTAATCATCGTGTAAACTCTCCACTAGCACCTGTTTGCATTCCACTTTTTCCTTCCTTGAGGAATCCTTGGTATCATTATCCGACTCTTCATTTGGAGCTTTTTCTCTTGGTTCGTCATTACTTATACATCCATTCCAGATTTTCTCCTTAGTTAGCGCATCTATCTTTCCGTATTAGATTTTTACCCAATCGTCGAATCCTAAATCGTCTAGCCAAGGCAATTTTGTTCTTTCCGAGTCATTAGTTAAGGTCCATAGGAACTCATCTTCCCCAACTCTCTCTATACTGCTTCCCCCATTACATTCATAATCAAAAGGGTCGCAAGATGCCCAAAAATTTCCGTCCGGGGTTTTAATTTTCTCACACCAATGACTTCGAGTTCCCTCGTCATCATTGTTGCTAGAAGGAATATCGTTAAGCGGTTTAATGGTCCTTCCCCGGAGAATATGTTTTTCATATTTGAGCTCTAAATTTCTCAACAAAACTGAATTAATTATTGCGTCCCCGAACCTGACATAATACCAATCACTGAATGATAGGTCCCCAAAACCAACGTTATGTCTTCCCGATTCATGTGGGCATATCCAAACTTCGTTCTTCACATTCCCCCCTCCGTTGAAATACTCACGAAAGGGGTTGCAAGTCGGCCATGCTTGTGTGAACTCATCTTCCGTGATTAGTAAGGGCCTGCGGCAGTGCTTGATGGGTGGTCCTTCCACTTCGTTAATCGAAAATTTGGCAAATCTTTCTTCATCGTTAAGTGTAGTCCACATGTATCTGTCATCATTAATCCTTTCCTTATCGACCCCTCCATCGCAGGCCTTCTGAGGGCATGAGGCCCATAGGTTATAACATTCTCCATCATCAATTGCAATAGCCTTACACCAATGATTCTTCCTTTTAGAGTCTTCAATTTTGGTAGACTTGTCATTGCTCGTATCCTGGTTACGCCGTAATTCCGATATGTTGTTACGGCGTAACTCTCTTCTATCATCCGCATCATCGTTTTTATTAGACTCATCGGTGTATTTGTCATTTTCAGAAAACACGGCTTTACATATTGTTGATTTGTTCTTTTATGCCTCATTTCTTTTTTGTACCTCGTCGCCAAGCTTCCCAATCATCGTTTCCAAGTTTTTTAGTGATACGTCATGGCTAGAAATGCTTTTGTTTGTATTATCTTGGAAGTTTTTCAGCCATTCTTCTTGCTCTTTTTGTCTCTTGGTTGAATCTACAAGGTATTTGTTAATCATTTCCTCCAAGTTAGCTCTTCTTTCGCCATGATCATAATATGGCGGAGGTCCTCCACGGTAGCCATTACGATTATCCCCGTAAGATGGTCGATATTCTCCATCGTGCCATTTTTGGGAACGGTCAGGCATTTTTTGGATGGCTTCGATTGCTAGAGTAGGAGTCATGCTCGGAATTGGTCTTTGATAGTCTAGCATCTGTCTTGTAGTCACGTTGATTCCTTTGTAGAAGATGTTGACCTTTTCCTGGTTGTTCAGATCATGTGTAGGACATTTGTAGAGGAGATTGTTGTATCTATCACAGGCTTGATACAACATTTCGTCATCTTCTTGCTTGAAATTATGGATCTCCAAGAGCTGGTTATATATCTTTGACGGAGGACAATATCTCTGGATGAAGTTCTTATTTAATAGAGCCCATGTATCAACTGCCCCGGCGGGCAATCTTTCGATCCATCTTCTGGCGGCCCCCGTAAGAGTCATGGGGAACACCCTTAGCATAACAACGTCAAGAGACACACCCGGAATGTTGAAAAGGCTTGCGATGTACAAGACATTCTCAACGTGCTCATATGCATCTTCGTCCCTGTTTCCTGAAAAAGGGTTAGCACGGATCTCCCTCATAAATTGATCTTTAATTTCGAAACGGACATTAGCTCCAATTGCCGGTCTTACGAGCCCCGACCCTTGTTCTTCTCTTGTCAACGCCAAATATTCCTCAAGAGTGAGGTCATCAATGTTAACAACTTCCATGGTACCAGAAAACTTAAAAAGAGATCGTGAGAAATTGAGAAAATTTTAAAACAAAAATGAAAGACTTAATAGAAATACTAATATAACTCCTCGGTAACGGCGCCAAAAACTTGATGCAGATTTTACTGACTAGGTTTTAATATTTATAAGTGTCGTTATACCTGTGGTCTACCCTAATGTAGTAACGGGCAGTGTACCCGGTCGTGTATAGTGTAGTATTCGGTAAAACTGAGGTTGTCCCAAGAGCTATGTGTGCGGATTTATAGTTTTATACTAAGTCTAGGTGTCACAGATTTTAATATGATTTTGATACGGAATTAACTAATTAACTACTAAAGCAGATAAAGGCAAAGGTTCTAATCAATAGAGGAGAGTGGTGCTAACCTAGTTACTCATCCTAACTAGTGGTGTTTACGTCTAATTACTTCCAATTACTTCAGGTGGGGTCAAAGTCGATAGGACAACATTTGGTCAGTTCGTCCTAACCTATCAACAAAGGGTACCACTGGAGAAGTCATGTGTCCCCTCATAAGTCTAGTTGTTCCTGGTCTCCTAAGCCAAGTCATTAAGTACCGCTACATGCTAGATTTATTATAGTGAGTGCTCGGGTACTAGCATCTTAAACACTCACCCCCTATTTATTGAGTTCATCCAAACGGTAGGTGATCAGTTGGTCAAATTGCACAAGTAGAAAGGGTCGTCAGTTAGTCATATCTTACCTTTCCCGTCTCAGTCTACTCACTTAGGGTCAGTTGGTCATATCTCCTAAGCAACTAGCCTCTACCGCCATTCAAAATTATTGAAACAAGGGTAGCTACCAATAAACTATGCATGCATACACTTAGAAATAATTATACGGAAGCAATGAAAACGCAAACAAAATAATTAAGGAATCATTACTAGGCCAACACCAAGAGGTGCTTAGCCGCTCATATTAACTATAAAAATCAATTCAATGTTTAATGTTACGAAATACATGAATCGAAAGTAAAGAAAAGATAAAAAGCTAATGCTTATAGTAGGGGAGTGATTTCTCCCTTGGAGATAGCTCTGTATGCTCCTCTAGATCTGCCTTCGACTTCTTCTCACATTCTTTGATTGTTTTGTGTGAAATGGGATGATTTGAAATGCTGGAAATCGTGGGGTATTTATAGGCCAGATCTGGTTACTGCGTAACTAATTATAAGAGTTACGCCGTAACATACATGTCTTCATAATTTGCACTAGATATGCTGGTTACGGCGTAACTATGGAAGGAGTTACGCCGTATCTTCAATAAATCTTGGTTACGCCATAGTTGTTGCACGAGTTACGGCGTAATTAGCAGCGGCGTGGAACCTCATTTGACCTAATATGGTTACGTCGTAATCTTGGATATAGTTACGCCGTAGTCTTCTGTTAAGTTGGTTTTCTGAGTCACGCTTTAGTTACGGCGTAATGTGAGAGAGGAGTTACGCCGTAACTTCTCCAAAGTGAGCATACTATTATAAATCTATAATAAACTCTCCAAATCCGCGTCTCTTTAGCTCCAATGCTCGTAAATTACCTGAAAGTGTAAAACATAGGAAAACAAGCATAAATCCGCATACATGATTTAAAATACGAGCATTATCGGGGGAAACTGACACTTAATATTTAGGATTATTTGATGTTATCACATCTCAACTCATTCTCCCGAAGCTTCTAGTGTTAAGATTAAGGACCCAAATAAGTACTTCGAAACTAGGGATCCATCTTCATCCAAGCATGTTCACTTCGTCAATGCCATTACCTTAGTGAAGCCCAATAAGAACAGTGACGAAGTAAACAATGAGACGGAACTTGAGGTTAGTGAAACTCCTAAGGATGAATCGACCAATGAAATAGACGAAGTATGTGATGAATACTTCAATAAGTTTCCTACGGTAGAGGAACTTTCACGCCACTCGCACCTAGTGCGCGACCTTCGTCACATGTATGTTAGGAGGTACCCCCGAATCATCTTTGGAAATCCTTGGAGTCTCAACATACCATGTTGCATAGGAAATGTTTTTGTGGCAAAGGCCTACATTGATCGCAAGTCCCCAATAAACATCATGACTAGCACATACAATAATTGGGTGATGAAGAAACCTATCCCAAATAGGCAAGACCCCGATGATCCTAGAGTTAGTTGTAATTTCCTTGGTAGAGTTAAGGGATTGCCCGTCTATGTAGGTAGTTTCACGTACCTTACGTATTTTATGATTGTGGAGTATATTAATACGGCTATAGATCCTAGCTTGTCCCATGTAGTTCTAGGAAATCCCTTCATAGAACATACCAGAATGACTTATGATCAGTCGTTAGGAATAGTTAGATTCAAGGATGAGACCGAGGATGTAAAACCCTAAAAATCTAAAACGCGTAAAAAGACCATTTTGCCCTCAAATTTTTAAAACTTATAAATTACGTAAAAGATGTCAACGCTCATTAAACTTAATTCTAGTCTATCTTATAAATGGGTGGCAAACCTAGTGTACGAATTTTTGAAAATGCATACGCTCACGTTTACATATAAACCGCACGTTACAAATGGGCATGGACCGAAATTTAACTAGACACTACAACTTAATTATAGCCCATCTAAATTGAGCTTGGCCCAACTTTCTTCCTTTGGCCCATCTAAGACCAAACACCAAGTATCCCTCCCATTTTTTTGTACACTCCAAAAAAGGTTGAAAACACACATGAAACCCTAGCCACCACAAAAATTTCGGCCTCCTTCTTCCCCCCTCTCCAAAACGAAACCCTAGCATACCAAAGTGGCGGCCAACCTTCATTTTCATCATCATTTCATCCAAAAATCATACAACAAGGTGTCCCAAGGAAGCTAGTGATCGTGTGTTGTTGATTGGTGGGCTTTGTGATCGTGTTTGGTGCAAAACAAAGCTAGGTCGTGGGTGTGTTGATTGGGTCGTGGGTTCGTTTAAGCCAAAAGAGGCTTGGTTTTGATCGTGGTTGTTTGTTTCTTGTTTCTTTGTCACGTACACGCTACTAGGGTAACGTATCATCATCTCAAGTCTTTTTCCTCTTTGTTTCTTATTCAAGTCGTGGCATATGAAGCTTTTCTAGGGCTTGTAATATGAAAATAAGTCACATAAAATGATGGGATATGTTTGTCACATAAAATGATAACGTAGTCGTATAATAAAATTGTTACCAAAAAGATTAGAAAAGAAAAGAGCAAAAACATTGAATGGGGGCTGTTTTGGATCGAAGTGGGTGCGTTTGGATACGTAAAACATGTGATTATAATGGTTTCAATGGACCCTAAAACTAGACAGCATCATATGTCGAATTTGTGTGTGTCATAGATCGAATTTTGTAAGTGAAATAATCTGGGTTTTTGTGGGAAAAGTTTATTTTATGTCTTAGTTAAGTTTTCCAAGTGGTTTGGTCGAATTTGGAGTTGTCTAAGTCGTATTTTTGAATTTTACAAGATCAAGTGTCAAAGCTGAGAAAACGGGTCTGGAAATTTGGTTGGATTGTTTGATTTTCATTTTCAAACCATAAAGAATTGGGAGCTCTCCTTTTACAGAATTGACATTCAGGATATAAATGAATTTCTGGGAGTTTTGGGAATTTTCCAAGGTGTCTAAACAGGTCCAATAAGTGTAAACTTTTAAGGTGTATTTTCGATTACTTTACGGACAGTCTGGACTTGTGATTTTCCATAGGCCATTTGGCATAGAGATAGAAACCACCAATTTTGGAGACTCTTTTAACTCATATGGGAACCCACAGGATTTTACTTGATTTCATTTGAGCTAAGTAAGTATTTTATAAAAATCGCTAAAGTCTGGTCCAAATATGAGTTTAAGAAAATAAAAGATAAAATATGATATCAATAAGTAAAACACTTACAATTGCATAAGAAGCTTATAAAATGAGTATATAAGTAATATATGATATCAATTCGTGTAGATCGTTGAAGGAGATACGACGTTGCTTCCCTGTGTAACTTTCTTGTTTGCTTTGATTTCGTTGCTAAGGTACAGATATTCTGACCTTACCTCTTAAGGTTTCTCATGATTCGTATACATCTTTCGATATTAGCTTGAACTGTTATGCTTTACTCTAAGCCTCATTATTAGGGCTTCCCTATGACTTTGCTATGCTCCCTTGATATGAAACTTATATGAACCTTTGATATGAAACTCCGATATGAAACTTTGATATGAACTTTGATATGAACCCTTATGATATGAATATGCTTTGACCCTTCAGTTTGATACCCGAGCCAAATATGTGTTCCTAGTCGGGAAGGTAACTCGACCGTGTCATTGATGCACCAATGGCATGACTCCGGTGTGTCGGTGATGATACACACCGTTCCCCATTATGATATGATATGATTATGAGCTCACTATATGTATATGATTTGGCCACCTGGGGGCGTATGGATGCATCCTAGATATGATATGTTTCGAGGATTTGATCTGTTTGGAGATATATATGGTGAATGATGTCGGGTGCAATCCGTCTTCACAATTCCGGAGCTAGCTACTCCATTTTTACCGAGGTCTCCTCCTATTATGTATGGTATTCCGAGGTCACCCTCCGAATACAATGGCTACTATGATATGATATGATATGATATGATATGTTTCCTGCTCGGGTAGATTTCGATAACCCTTACACTTTTGATATACCTATATTGTACCTTCTACATTCCCCAACGCACCATATTCTGTGTACCCTTATATGACTCACTCTACTACCAAGATATATATATTCCATTGCTTTGATCTGTCACACTCTCATTCCGTTAATTTCGATTATCGTTTCATTCACGTACCGGGTTATTATATGTTATTGGATTTGTTTATGTTATTCATGTTTTATATGACCACTGATTTCCCCTGCTGCGATATGATTACTATACGGTTATAAGATTTACCTGTTGTCATCTGATGATATGCTATCTTACTGTTATGTGACCCTCTGTATTGTCTGGTGATCATGCTAGTGTGTGTCGATAGTTTTGTCATTTTATCATGTATACTTCGTTCGATTAATTTAGTGGACTATGATTATCCGATTGTATCCTTATACGCTTGTTGTTGACACGCCATGCTTGCATTTACATTTATGCTACGGTTTGATTTGGTAGATGGTTCAACTTATGACGTCTAGCTTGTTAACTTGTTTAATTGCCACGCTATGTTTTTCATTCATTTAATTATAGTGTTCATCTTGTATTCCTACTTGCTACGTGTGGCGCCATGTTTTGATTCTTTGCTATGATACTTGTTTTGTTTTCAACTAAGGGTTTTGACTGTATGATTGCTATGCTCACTTAATAATTAATTGCTTCAGCTTTCGATTTACTGTTTGACTTGTATGTCTTTTGATTTCTGAATTGATTGTATGCCATATATGTTGTGTGGATGCGACGCATGCTATGCTTGCTTATGTTCGATACTTGTATGCTGGTTTGTATGTGCTTGTATATATGTCATCGATTCTTTTCTTTGCTTCGTTCTCCTTGTTATATGTTCTTTTGGATATCGTATAATTGCATTATGCGGGATCCTCATTGACTCATTGTTCTCTTTTCACGCGACCTTGTTATCGGTTTCCTTTGTTTCATTTCGTTTACGCTTTTATTTAGTTTTCGTTTTGTTATATCATTCCTTTGGGCTTTTAAGCTCGGCCGCATTTCTTTTCTGCGGCGGGTTTTAGATTTGAAGATGGGCTTTGATGGGTGAGAGTTGGATTATCTGAGTGGACCAAACCTAGTTACCTTATCATTTGGACTTACTTTGAAGAGTTTTTGTTTTGATATTTCATTTCATTTTGGATATTGTATTTTCCTCGTCAGTCAATTGTTTATATGATTTGATACTTCATTTTTAAGGTTCTCGTTCGTAAAGATTTTAATTGTATGTTCTGATATGACACCAAAATGTGACACTTATACCCTCGTCGGGTTGGGGTGTTACAGAGGACATAGCTTACCAAATGCCGTTTAAGATTGATAAATTTTTGTCATTATCCAATGATGAAAAGGAACTTAAGCTATCGGTCTACTATATGAATGAGGAGGATAAGAAGAGAGGAGTAGATTATGTAATGAATAAGATATTTGGGTTCTATATGGATTGTTTGAAATTATGACGGGAATATAGAACCAATTGGGGGGAAGATGCCTTCGTAGAAAGATGCACGATAAGACATAACTATAACATGGAGAACCCCAATAGAAATTGTTAGGAATTAGAAAATTCCAGTATTGAAGAGTCGGTCACCCCAACTATTATCTAGCATAAGTTAGCTCGTCGACTTGTCGTTATTTACGTTTCTATGTAGTTAATTAGTTAGTCGATGGCGTAAAATAGTTTAGTGCAACACCGTGGAGGAAGGACGGGTCTTTACCCACCCGTATCCCCGATCCACAGCCGATAGGAGGTCGTTTAGTTTGTAACCTATAAATACCCTCTACCTTGCAAGGTAGAGGTTGGATGTTCTTTGGAAATCTAACATTCTACAAGTTTCTCTCACTAGAATATCCCACTTTCTCTCTCTAAAATCACCTATATGCTCATTGTGTTAATGTTATGATATGTATGTGAAATCAATATCCAACAATTGGTATCGAGAGCCATGGTTAGATCATATCTTGCACATCTTTGGATTTCTAGTGGTTTTAGGTGGTTTTGAGTTTGAAAAAGTTTAGTGGTTTGTGCATCATTTGGTTGATTTCTTGTGTTAAAGTTTGGATTTTGTTAGTACTTTTATGTTTAGAATCATCACAAGTGTTTAGGTTTTCATTTGGTAAGCTTGAATCATCTTGGTTGGGTTGTTTTGGATTGAAAAGTGATGTTTATGTGTTTTTCTTGCTAGCGACTTAACACGAATTCTTTCTTTGTAGCGACTTGCTTTACAAATTTGTAGCGAGTTCTGATTTTAGACCTAGCGATTTAGAACTAGCGACTTAAAGTACAAGTAGTGGACTTTCCACCACGAGTAGCGACTTGGAGGTAGCGACTTGGTGTGTAGCGAGTTGCTATTTAGCGACTTGTATCTTTAGCGACTTGTGTGGCAATTCTTTGCCAAATTTTGCTAGCGACTTAATGTAGCGAGTTACTACTAGCGACTTGCATTTGTTTAGCGACTTGGTGGTATAGCGAATTAGGTGTTAGCTACTAGAGGATTAGCGACTTGTACTTAGCGATTTGGATGTTGATTTAACGACTTGGGATTATTGCTATTTTGTTGCTAGCGAGTTGGTTCAAAATCTCTAGAGACTTGGGGAGTAATTCATAATAACACAATGTCAGTCATCACGGATCCTTTAATCACCAAAGTACTTGCTCTCTATGACACAACACAAAATAGTGAAACAGAATGCTTACCTGAATGCCATACATTTAATGATTCAGCATCGATTAATCATAACAACTCAAATAAGTCACTCGTAATGTCTGCAAATGATGCTAAGAATATGGAATGCACCAGTGAGCCGTTTCAACATCTCAGTCAGCTTCTCAAATTACTCTTATCTACAACCATGGATCGAACAAGTTGTGCCATCCTTCGTCAGGATTTTCCCACTTTGACAAGAACTGTTTTACTTAACTTAGAACGACTGAGGTTTCAAATTACCAAAGAAAAGTTCTCAACTGATGATTCTCATGCTGCTCTCCAAACCATCTTCAATCAATTTCACCACTTATCCGGAAGAATACTCCTCGATTTTGATGATATCATGGTGGAATATCTTTCAAGAAACACACGGAATGGAAATTCATGAGTTCGAAACTCATTTATTCAACTTATGAGTAATATGGAAACATACATCAAGGAAGCGCTAATGAGAATAACAAGTTGAATGAATTGAATGAGTGCAAAGAGATTCCATGGAGCAATGGTGACGTGTCATGCTTCATTCCAGTTGAACCGACAAATGACGATTGCGAAATCTCGGTTGTAATGAAAAGGATGAAGAAACGACGCGATCTCAAATTCTCGAGTCGAGAAAAGGTGTCAATCAATAAGGTACACTCATCGATCACACAAATTCTCATAAAAGGTACATGACTCTTACTCGAACATAACATTGTGGAATCAATCTTTGTTTTACACGAATCTAATGCAAGTAACATGATTGAAAAAAGGGTATATGATGAGCTCTCAAACAAATTTTCAATTCTTGAAAAACACGTATCTCATTGCAAATTGAAATACAACAAAAGGATGAAATGTTTTATGCAAAAAAAACCGTGTACTAATCGGGAACTTCGAATTTAGAAATTTTTGAAATTAATCGATTAAAATCCCAGTTCGGGACAAAGATTTGACCATTGGCAATCTGAAATTACTTCTTCGAAGCCCGAAATATATTTGTCATGAGATGAGTGATGCTCTAGAATCCAGAAATTCTGAACTAGCTCTTTGTGTGTCCAACCTTCTAAGAGAAAATGAGCATTTAAGAAAGAACCTTGAGGAAACAAACTCTAAGTTAGTCAATCAATCTAATCTCTTGATGAAAGACATTGATGACCTCAAAGCCCAAATTCAGGATAAGAGCTTCAATATTGTTGCCCTAAAAAATGAGCTTAGGAAGTCTGTTGGAAATAGGATGAACACTAAGTTTGCAAAACCTTCAACTTTGGGAAAATCAAATGTTCAGAACCACTTGAAACGAACAGTTTTTTAAACAACATAATGCCTTTAGGTGCGAAAGAGCTAAACCATTGAAATCTAAGCTTACATCCCAAGTTGATAATATGTACATTTTGTCAAAACCGGTCACTTCATTACCTAGTTCGGATATGATGAATCTCAAACCTCGGACTTATAGTCAATTCTCACAGATCAGAAATGCAATAAGTATTACTAGCTCTCATGCAAAACATCATTTGACTGATCAATCCCCTAAGAAATACTCAGATCACATAAGGACAAATAGTCAAAACAAGGTTGTGCACTCATTTAGGTCAACTAACTGTGATTTCAAATGGATTCCCACTGGCAAATTTTTTAAGTTTACAGGACTTAAACGAACTTACATTCCTAGATCATGCCTCAGTGGATTCCAGGTAAACTCTTCAAGAATGAAGAACCTAATAGGATCCCCATTAATGATACGTCGTGTTTACCTTGTGATGCATCCAAATGTGAGATTAAACATGTCACTAACCCTTCTATGTACAAGTATACATGTGCTTCAAGTACAATGTGCTCTCAGTCTTTTTCAGGTACAATGCTCAACTCAATCAGGAACTTCATGACTTGGTTCCCATCAGAAATGAACATAGCTCATTCGGGAGCTATAGCGTGCCGAGTTGATGTACTTCTTACTTTGACTCCTATTCATCTTGAATCGGGACTCGCTCTTCTATATCGTGTATAAATCAAGTTTCTTAAAAAAAAAAAAAAAAAAAAAAAAAAAAAATAGTTTCATTTTATCATATGTCACTCTTTTAAATTTTTATATATGTCACTCTTTTAAATTTACAATTTTATCATTTTTTTTCTCTCTCTCACTCTAATAAAGAATACTTTCATTGTTATCGATAACATCTACGGTCCTAGAAATGTCATTCAATAATGGCACGGGATCATAGATGAAGTTCGAACAATTGAAATATTCTTGCTTTTATAACGGGGTTGATTAATGTCAATCAATGTTCTTTGATGACATTGATTGAGGGGGAGATTGTGTATATGTTTTTCTTGACTATCTATGCCATTGGCTTCTGTGCTGGTTATAATGCTTGCTCGTTAAACTATCTGGCTATGGTATTTATCTCAGTTGTAGGTTGTGGTCGTATCTTGCTCATGTGATTATCATTGTGTACCTATGTATTAAGTGCCTTGCATTAAATGCTTATTTGACTAAATGTTTAATTGATTCATGGTGATCATTGTGATAATCTATGCTAGCGACTTAGTCTATAATCCGTGTTAGCGACTTACCACTCGTTAATCAAAACCATAGGGACCAAACTTGTCATATATGGGAAAGTTGTGTTGCACTAGCGACTTATCTCACTTCTTTTTAAAACCACAAGGACCAAATGTGTCAAACTGCCAAAGATAGTTTCTATACCCCTAGCGACTTACCATTTTTTCTCAAATAAGTTTTTTTTCTCTCTCGTTTTTTTTTCCTCGTCAAATTGCTCATCCTAGCGACTTAGCTAGTGGTATGTCTCGAATCTCTCTTATCTTAGTTCTCTTAAGTGTTTGAGTAAAGTTTCTAACTTGTCACTTTAACCAGATCCGTACGAGCTCGTGTACTGTGACTGTTTGATTCCCTCTTAGGTTCGATGGTTCATTAAATCGTGTTGCTTTGTTGATTATTGTGTTGCAAGTATACTAAGTGTTGGCATATTGTATTGTGATTGCTGTGTAATGTGTTACCATGTAAGGATGATGATTGATTGGTGGATTGGGAGGTTTGTCTGTTGAAATTATGAATGTTCTTGATGGCGACTTAACATGTTCTTGGTAGCGACTTAGCTTGAATGTTCTTCATAGCGAGTTAGCATTCAACTTAGCGATTATGTTTCTGTAGCGAATTAATTTAATATATTCTGGCAACTTGGGTAGCGAGTTAGTTGTCAGCGACTTGTCTTTACAAGTTAGCGAATTAGTAACATTAGCGACTTAGTTAACAAATTTGTAGCGACTTGGTTGTGTTACTGTTCATGGTGACTTGTCTTCACAAGTTAGCGAATTAGTAACCTTAGCGACTTAGTTAACAGATTTGTAGCGACTTGGTTTTGTTACTGTTCATGGCGACTTGTCTGTACAAGTTAGCGAATTAGCATAGCGACTTAGAGAGCTCAACTATTAGCGACTTGTCTGTGGCACTAGTGATGGCGACTTGTCTTTACAAGTTAGCAACATTGTTCACTTTCATGTTGAGAATTAGTCTTAGGGTCGAGGGTTATTAAAATGTTCAAGAGGTTTATTGCTAAAGTTGATCTCATTCTCACAATACTTAGGATCTCCTAATTCAACTTGTTGAGTCAACATACCCTATGTAATCTGCTATGACATTTCATTTAGGTAAAGGTACTTGGTTTCTCTCACGACAACCAAATGTTACTTCCTGCCTCATGCATATTTGTTATATCACTTCTACATGTGTATCTTGGCTCATGACATGATCCCTTTGCAATGCACTCTTTTTGCCTTTTAATCCCTTATCAGCTTGTCGTGTGCAAATTTATCTGTAAGATTCTACTTCATTGAAATATATCACTTATGCCACTCAATCTTTCTCTGTATGTGTTTTGGGGACTCCTTCTGAGTTACTGCTTCTATGTGTCCATGTCATAAGGGTGCTCTAAATGTTGTCTCACTTATCATTTATCATCTAACCTGTTCCCAATCAATACTGTTGATTGTATGTTTACTCAGACCATCAATGGCAAGTTCAAACCCGAGAAAAGAGCGTTACCCTTGGCATCATCAAAGTTCTCTCGACGAAGAAATCCTTCCCGAGTCAATGGGCTGATATTGGAAAAAGCAAGCGTTATGTGGACCTACAAAGCTACAACAAAATCCGATACTCAAAGTTTCTATTGACATCCTCGAAACACAAACTTCTTGAACAATTACAAGCAATGCTCAATTCCGACCATTTACATTCAACAATTACGGAACACCGTTCAATGGGACAAAATCACATTTCGATACTCTTGCAAAGCGGATGATAGGGAGTTCACAATTGATTCGATATTCTAGCAAGGCTCTTGGAATCACCCCATGTAACCACGACCTTCGTTACGAATCTCCACAGGTCTTGACGATCGATTGTCTTTCTAATTGGGTTGGATTATCGAGCAGATATTTCAAGAGCATCCGACATCATCCTTTGGACACATGTATCAACCACGAGAGCTATTACAACTATTCTTAACTTGTGCTTATCGGCAAAACATCGGGGTTCGATAAAGTGAGAATTCCTATCCTGCAAATCCTATGGGGAATTGTTAATAGGGTTGATGTGAATGTCGATCGTATCTGGGAAGAATTTTCTTTATCTATACACACATTCATATCGATAGAACTAATTTCCAAAACAAAGCTCAAGGACGAAAGAAGCGAACAAGCTTGTGATTCCCGACATCGATTTTCTAAGCTTGTTATCCGATGTTGCAACAAACTCACAACTTCAATCCTAGGGTGAATCAACTCGCACAATGCGAAAGATGAATATGTTTTAGGAAACACGAAATATGTTCCTAGAGTGCGGATAAAGAAATATTTGGATTGCCAATTCACGATTGTCTTCTCACGAAGATATCAAGAAGAAGGACTACTTCAAACAATACAAGAAAAGAGCTTCCAGTTCCTCTGCGATGTCACACCTTCTCCTCCACAACCCAATGCTCCCAAGTCCACGTCGACCTCACAAGCATCCTATGCCTCTCTTCCTAAAAAGAGACTTGAAAGGTCACAACACTCGGACACCGCATCCAAGAAGCGAGAAAGTAAAAGGAAGAAAGTGGAAAAGGAAATTGGTGAAAATCTTGAGGTACCAAAGAATATTACAAGGTTAATCGATGAAGATGATGCGGATCTACAACTTGGAATTGACAAAGCCTAGAAAGTCCGAATGTGAAAGCTCCAGTAGGTGGAATTGTGCTAAGAAAACCTGATCATATGCCTCGACAAACAACCCCAATAACACAAGACAAAGGAAAAGGGGTTGCTAGTGTTGAAACTGAACAAGCTGCTCACATGCTTTTAACAATCTCATCGTCTCCATCAAGCACCACCAATCAATACGAGCTGAAGAGAAGAACAGAATCATCTCCTGCTAAAGAACAATCTGGAGTGGACAAAGTATTTGAAACGTCTAAAGAAAGCCTTACACCTAGAGAGACTCAATCTGGCTTGAATGTTGACACTCTGTTGCATAAAGGCTCGCAGGAGAACCTTGAGACAAGATCTGATGAGACCTTGAAGATGGATGAACCAAATATGTCTACTAACTCTCTATCCTCACTTAAGGATCTTGATACAGATTTCTCTTTTGGTGATCAATTCATTAATGATAAATCCTTAGATACTGCACAATCCATGTATCTTGTCGACATTCACAAGATCGTCAACCATTCCTCCGATGTCGGCATCTTCATTATCAACTGCACTTCCACCTCCCATACCAACTCAATCAATGTACAAACACCACCGACATCATCACCAACCCCGAACTGTCATTACAATTCTTGATGTGGATGCTCCACTAGCTTCACCACCACGATCCTTACCTCGATCAACTCTTGGACAAAGTTGTAAAAGGATAGAAGCTCGGAAAGGCAACTTCCTAAATCTGTTGATTCCGCTTGTGGATCGTGTCTATAGATTGGAGCACCTCAACTTCAATGAAGGGTTCTTGCCGCTATTGAAGGAGAAGTCAAGGATCTTGTGGAATGGGCTATGGAGGCTCCACTTCTTAGGCGATTCAAGGACCTACCTATCACCGATATGAGGCGACTCTGTTTGAAAGGATGTATGATCTTTGAAGAGGACAAGCATGAGGTTCACAAGAAACTCTATGAGGCACTTGAAGAATCCATTAAGTTCGACAATTATGAGCGGTTTATGATTGACGTCGGGAAAAAGAAGCTAAAAGAAAAGGAGAACAATTGTGATGGAATCATTGATGAAGAACCGTAAAGATCCTCCTCCGCCTCCACCACCAGCGAGGCTGGAACTTCGGGTGGTGATCCTTCAAGACAACCAACACACCTCCACCACAACCACCATCATCACCGCCAAAACCGTCTAATCATCGGGTCCTACAAAAGAGCAGTACTAAGAAGAAATCTGCTGCTGGACGACGGTTGATTCAAGGTTCACATCCACATCCACCTCAATTCTGATGAGCAAATGGTTCACGAAGAGTCGCATGTCATGGTGACTCGAGAACGAGATGAAGATGATGCATCTGAAGCATATTTCTAAGCCATCGAAGATTGGTTTGATACTTACATGGTGGGAATCGCACTAGCACACCGAGTAGCTCCTTCAAGAGACACAATTCAAAGGCGCATTGTGGAAGATAGACCTCCTTCTCCGAACCTACATGGACCATCCAGTCGACTTTATGATTCACGACAACAATTGGGCGTCGGCTATCACCAACAATTATGAAGTTCGGTGAAGACTCTCTTACGCACTACATGGAGATATGGGAAGTTTTATTAGATGGTTTTGTGAGCGGAAGAGTATCTCATCCATAACTCCAAGAGATCTTGAAGGACAAGCTTATGAAATTGTCAAAGTCTTCCACTCGACGCAAATCATCTTCAATATCGGATGGAAGAATGCCATAAGATGTTGAATGACCAAGTCGTTGAGCAAATCGATCGCTTCAATGTCAACAAATCTCTTCCTCTTGGTGGTGAACACAGTCGATGACCATTCAGTGAATTCTTCTTCAATCACGACTTGGACTATCGTGTGCTCGCTCTGAAAAGAAGACACCTCTGTCAATATCAAAGATGAAAGTTGCAACCTACTCGATCGGGGGCTTGAGCAGATGGTTCTGATCAATTCAGGGCGATGAAGAACAAAAGTATGATATTGCCGCTTCTTATGGTATTTCTCACCGTGGTTCAAAAGAAGAAGTTCTACATCGAAGACATGGTGTTGATAAAAGATGCAATGATGTCGGATCAAAGTCGCAAATCTTAAGTGTTGTTCGAATAGAGATCTTCCTATCTATGGATATGAGTATTTGAAGAAGATAGTCCTTAAAAGCGGATCTCAAAGAGTATACTATTGAAGAGAACGACTTCAAACATCTTCTTCCAAATGATTTGAAGATCTCTATCTCTTAAATCTTCAAGGACACCTTGAGCATTTACTGTCCGTGAGAAAAGGCCCTCTCAGAGCTGTCACTCTTTGGATCGGGGCTTAGTCATTCAAACGAGTTGAGGACTTTCGACTTGGCATTGAAAGCTACCAAACCAGATCAACCTTACAAGTCCACAATGGAATGCAACGGGCATGAATTTCATCATGAATACAAAGTCCTTGACACCCCTAGAGCCGTCATCTTCACCGCGGATATGGATCTCGTATGCTTATCGTCTATGTGAGCTCTACAAGTTTAGTGATGGTACTCGAAATTGGTCGAAGAAGAACTTGACACGAAATGAAAGAAGTCAAAATTGATATGAAATCTTGGGTTAAGACTACTTTTGGATGATGATGACTTGAAGAGGTGTGAACACTTCATTCTTTGCAATCGACGAAGACTCAAGACACGAAGGATCTTCCGACCTTGAAAGTTTTGTTGGTGGAAGACTTGGGATGGTCACTACAAACTTCTTGAGGATGAATGAAGACATCTTGGAAGTCGTTTATGTTGTGTTTTTAAATATGTGTAATATGTGGTGTACTAAATATGAACAAGCTGTAATACATGTAATAGTGCTAGGATTTGTCTTGTGGTTTCCCCTTGTAAAAGGGAAACATCATGTTGTCCACTTCGATCATATAAAACCGGATACATTTTCTCCTACAAATATTTTACCTCATACATATTTAAATCACTTGAGATCCAAAATCTCAAAGGATTTAAGATTTTGATCGGGGAGAAAATGTGATATAAATATGAAAGATGTTAAAAGATAAGATGACCAATTTTGTGCATACTTCTCTAATATGTGCTAAACAATTTTGAATCTCGAAGCATATATTAAGGGGAGAATTCTCTTTGCAAATTCAAGTCATCGAGTACACAACTTTCAATCTTTCTAAAGTACCTTGATTGTATGGCTTCTAATCCAGTATGTGCAAAACACTCTTTTCAAATCTCGAGGCACATATCGAGGGGGAGCAAACTTATGAAAACCTCATCCTTCCCGGAAATGCTTTATCTACTCGATTTGATCAAGGAAGTGATGTTGATATCTTTTAGAAAATGGTAATCAAAGAAGTTAATTCTTTCTCTTGCCTCCGCGTGCAAAACATTTTCTAATACTTGATGCACATGATGAGGGGGAGCACTTGTTCTAAAAATATCAAAAACAATTCAGGTACAAAATGTTTTGATAATATATCACAAGTATCTGGATTGATTTTCAAATGGTTTTCAATTGGTTTCAATGGCAGATGAACAATACCAAATTGACCGACCAACTTTACTTTATGTACGGTGATATAAGGATGATAAGGTTAGGTATTGGTTCCCATGATCCGCGAACCGGAGGGATCTACCGAGGACAATCCACTAGTTAGTGTAGAAGTCCTTAGGTATGATGATAAAAGGAGAAAATGAGATATGGGAAGAGTGCGGATGAGTCGAGCAAGTACTAGAACAAACCCAACAAGGTTCTTGCTATGAAGTCTCGGTAAGCAGAAGGGTTGAAGAATTAAAAGAATTGAATGAGAAAAGGGTGAAAACAAATAGCCCTCCATTTATTCAACCTTAGGGCGAAACCGGGTTCACTTCATATACTCTTGATGGTAACATCGGTATTGAAGACAAGGCGTCATGGACCCGGTGGCGCTTGCACTTCAACTTTCCAAACCACTCAAGTTCCTCTTAAAAGGACTTGTGTCATTCTCACGGGAACCGACATTATCTATCAATTTCTCTTAGAGATGGTTGATATTGAAGAAGGAGACCCTCTCCCAGTCTCGATGCAGGATCCAAATATGCACAATTTGAGTCTAGGGCCATGAGATCATCAATAAATCTCATTAGGACACTTTCAATGAAGACTCTCTGTTTCACTCAATGTGGAAGAGAGTTTATATCTTGAGTCCTCGCATTATCCTTGTGGTATTGCGGAACATCCGAGTGATGTGTATACATATTCACAATGAAGATGGAAAGCCTTCGAGCCAACATCAAACAAGCTCTGGTAGGTGGCATGTGAGATCTATTATATGGATCAACCATGTGACAAGCGAGCGAAACAATGGGGCGATTCAATCTCTTGAATCAATCACAGTTCGAGATATGGATTGACGGATACCTTTGAAAACCGGTCTTTGTGCTTAACAACTCTTTTCTTTAGCACATCGACCGTGTACTCATTTTTAAACCAAAAGGTGTTTTATGATTTTCAATAAAACCTTCGTTGTATTGCAAAACAATTTCTATTGAGCAATACACGATTGTTTTCAAATCTCTTTTCATCAATCGGTGGACTTAAAATATTTGGTTCACTCACTCTGTGTTGTCTTCTTTGAGATGTTCGGTTTGAGAACAGACTAGAGCATTGCGAAACCTGTCAAGGAAATTCTTGAATTATACGATCACAGGCGACATGTCTTGATCAGCGGGAACCGTGGGCGTGTACCTCGATTCAATGAAAGTGATCAAAGACACTTTCATGCGATTTATTAACTACTGTTGTATGCGGTACACCCGGCGTTTGCGGTGATCGAAATGAAGCGGTCAATCCATAGCCGCATGCTCACTTAACACATTCATCTAAAAAGAAATCATGATTAATGCATCAATGACTCGATATTTTCACTCCATGCTTACGCTTTCTGCTGCGCCAATATCATGATTCAACAAATGCTTCCGCTACTCGATAAGAAAACATCATGATCCGAATGTGAGCATGTCGGTCCTAAAGTCACAACATCACATATTACCAACACCACAAAGGATGTCTCGAGATTTTGATAGTTGATGATCTCAAAAGATGGCTCATAATTATTATCTCATGGATCATTAATGACCTCCACTTTAAAGTACAAATCTATGCGACTTTGAAGTTGCACTACTTATGCACTAAGATTGCGAAGTTGAAGTATTAATGTCTCTGAGCTCAAGAACAAAGTCAAGAATAGAATGCTAGGATTTGAAATGTAAAAAAAATGGGGTGACCTCCTTGGGGAGATTGTTAGGAATTAGAAAATTCCGGTATTGAAGAGTCGGTCACCCCAACTATTATCTAGCATAAGTTAGCTCGTAGACTTGTCGTTATTTACGTTTCTATGTAGTTAATTAGTTAGTCGATGGCGTAAAATAGTTTAGTGCAACACCGTGGAGGAAGGACGGGTCTTTACCCACGTATCCACGATCCACGGCCGATGGGAGGTCGTTTAGTTTGTAACCTATAAATACCCTCTACCTTGCAAGGTAGAGGTTGGATATTCTTTGAAATCTAACATTCTACAAGTTTCTCTCACTATAATATCCCACTTTCTCTCTCTCTAAAATCACCTATATGCTCATTGTGTTAATGTTATGATATGTATGTGAAATCCAATATCCAACAGAAATCGTCATGAGGAAGAAGATGACGGTAAGGAAGTCACGTAGGAGCACGACTTCGAGTCTAGCTACAAGACTCATAAATAAAGAAAAGCGCTTCGTGGGATGCAACCCATGCTTAATTGATTGCTTGTTTGTGTGTCATATCTTTTTCATTGTTGTTTATTCTCATGTTTGACTTTGTGAAAATGCTTTATTTTGTCTTTAACCTCGTCTTAATTACATATAAAGGTATTTTACAAAAAGATAAGTGTAGGGAAGATCGCATCAAGTTTTTAAGAACATGAGCATGAGAATTGCAATTAGTGAAATTGATATATATGTGTGTTTGTTAGAGTCAAATGCTTGTATCGAGTCACAATGGATGTTTTGCAGGAAGTTTTCTAGGTTTTAAAGATGTAATTTCTCCATAATTTTTCCAGACAAAATGTAGCAGATCAGTTTCTGTCATGACAACCCGACGACATCAGGATTAAAACCTGATGACGTCAGTGTGGAAAACTAGAAGGGGGGATTGAATAGTTTTGCCAATTAAAACTTCTTTTTAATCTATTTAGATCGACTTATGTCAATCTATTTGGATGTGTGTGTTAGATGTTGATAAACAAGCATATAAAGGTAAGTAATGAAAAGATAAGAGTAAGAAGCACAAAACCACAATACGAGTATTTATAGTGGTTCACCACAAGGACACCTTCCTTGCCCTACTCCACTCCCGAGTCACCTACTCGAGAGTTCGTAATCACTACACCAATCTCCTTATGGCGGAGAAGCCTTCACAAAGCGTCGCCACCAAGGCGACCCTTTTTCCAACGTGCTAGGCTAACCACTAACCATCGGGTTCTTTCACTCCAAGGTGAACCACACCTACACAACGTCGCCTACCCTTTATAAGGTACTAGGCTAAGTACCTAGTTCTTTCACTCCAAGGTGAACTACACCTTCACAACGTCGCCTACCCTTTATTAAGTATTAGGCTAAGCACCTTCCATTTCAATGGAGGAACTACTACCACACTACACCAACGACTAATCCCAAAGGAGATCTACCCTTTACAACATCATCAAGGATATCAATATCCTTGGATCTAATACTAGTCTATCTCGTACATCGAAACACACCATATTGAATGTACATCTAAGGCACCTTTCACTAATGCCTTTGAATAGATCTACAAGACACCTTTCACTAATGTCTTGTGTCTTCACTTCTAAGCACCTTCCACTAATGCTTCTAGTCTTGACTTCTAAGCACCTTTCACTAATGCTTCTTGTCTTGACTTCTAAGCACCTACCATAAGTGCTTATGCTATAGACGATAGATACCCTTCACTAATATCTTCGTCTTGACACTTGAGACATCTTTCACTAATGTATTCAACACTACACTCCTTTGAAGGAAGAAAGGAATCATCAACAAGAAGACTTCAGTAGCCTTGATGATGAGGAAGCATGGCAACTCATGGACTTGAGCTTGCTCGACTTCAAAGGTGGTGATCTTGCCTTTAAGAGGAACCTAAAAGATCACACAAAAACAAAACTACAAACATAGATCTCTTGGATATGAGGTTAGTGAGTTTTTAACTCAGGGAGAAAGTGTGTTAGAAAGGGGTGAGAAATAATGAAGAAATGACTCACTATTTATAGAGAAAAAATCCTACTGTTCCCCGGATCCTACGGATCCCTTCCACAAGGGATCCGTCTAGCGTTAAGCTAGGGATCCGTTGGACGCTCCCTTTTACCCATGGGTATTTTGGTTATGGGCCATGGGTCATGGGTTGAACCATGGATCTTTGGCTAGTTATAATGTATCTTTGAGTGCAATGCACTTGGTCACTTGGGTATGGGTTGATCCATGGGTTATGGATATTATCCATGTATGATATAATCACGATGTCATGCAATGGGTTATGGGTCAAGCTCCATGGGTTATGGGCTTTGGGTTGTACCCAACTACATTCAATGTATTTGCCCAATGGGTTGTGATACTTAAGTTTCTACCCATTTATATTACCCAATATACTACATACTAGTTATGTGTATATTTTACCCAAATATGTAAACACTAGTTGTTGTACATATGTATTACTTAAATCATAAAATCACTTATACTTGTTTTAGTATTTTATGTGAAAGTGTGAATATGTTAGAAACTATTAGTTCAAACCATTTACGTATTTTATTTGTTTCGTTAACATAATTTTACGTTTGTTATCGACAAAATATTAGAAGATCGTAAAAGATAAATAAACGTTTTTACGGCTTATTTGTATTATCAATCTCCCCCTTTTTGTTGATGACAAAACATAAAATTATTTTAAGGAAAAGCTAAAATTCGTAAAAGTTTGAATTTGTAGTTTTTACTTTCTTCTCCCTTTTTGTCAAAACAAAAGTGTTTGAAGGAAGCAACACATCGTTTTTAAGAAAAACATGTGAAAGAAATAAAAATAAAAGAGATAGAGAGCAAGTAACGGAAAGGATCTCGTCTTTACTCCCCTTGACGAGTCCATCCCTATGTAAGGCGTCAAGAAAGTGATACTAATCTAGTTTGTTTGCAAGTAAGTTTGCAAAATATTTCGTCTAAGTGAAGAATGTGCTCCCCTTGATGATTGCAATTTTGCAAGGGATGTCACGAAATATAAAACTAGTATTGCAAGTAATTTGCAATGTATTGCTTTGACATAAAGCTCCCCTAGCTTTAGGATGTCAAATTCTTCATGTGTAAATTGAATAACTACAAAACAAAGGTTAGAAAGCAAGTATAATTCACAATTTCCTGCAAATGTGGTTCAAGTTAGTAGAAAAAAGCTTTCTATCTCACGGATCCCATGGTTCCCTCCTAGTAGGGATCCGTCTAGGCAATTTTGAGGATCCGTATTAGGACGATTAATTTCACCAAAGGTGATATAACAAGTAATGTTATCACAAAAATGAGATATGAATACAAAGTAATCATATGCTCAGAAAAATAACAAGTAGCATGTAATTCCATTTAATAAAACTAGAGTTATGATATACATGACTCTAAAAACTAAGAAAATAAGAAAATACATGACTAGGAATTTCTAAACCAACTATCGCTGATGCTAGGACACCACTAAAATCTTCTAGCTCAAGTTTTGTTTAGGTGTAATCTCGTCGAAGCGTTCGAGGAGATGATAGAACATGAAACGTTGGTCTTATCGTACTTCATGTATCAAACTTTCAACATGTTGACAATGATATCAATCTTTGTTATGGCTAGGTAGTGGTGGTGGAAGAAATGAAATGGCTTGATGCGACGGATCAAGTGAAGTGGCTTGTGGAGCTTCAAGCGATGGAGGGATTGGTGGAGGTACATTTGAGAATGGCTCGACCAAGAATGATGGTGGTGGTAGAAAGTATCAACTTCCATATGGTCGGGGTTTAACTTTGATGATTTCTCATAATCCAAATGGGATTATATGATGGAAACGGCAAAAGGAAGCCGGAACAAGTGTTGACTCAACACCTTCATTTTGTACTATTATTCCTCCTAATGAGGAGAATGTTGTCGGCGGAAGCGGATGAGATGACCTAGGAGGCAAGTCCTCTAAATTGTAGAGGTGTGGTCATGATAGTGGGGATGTAAATGAAATAGCTCTAGGAACCAATGGTGATGTTTTAGTGGAGATGATATTGTTTGGCCTAGGAGGTATGGTGGTGTTTGGCATTGGTAGTTTTGTGGGTACTATCTTTTTAGAAATTGGTTTGATTGGATGAGGAGGGATCCTATCATTTGTTGGCTTGACCGGAGATGATTCGGTTGAAGAGATTTCATGTATAACACGCGCCTTTTTCATGGGTGGTTCTTTGGTGGATAAGTTGCTACTTGGGGTTTTCTCATGATGAGATGATTTCAAGAGGTTTGCAAGGGTTTCTAAAGTCTTTGAAAGTTAGGATGAGAGTGATGACTATGGAGGTCCTAATAAAGTGGTTTATAAACCAAGAGATTTGACAAGTGCATTTAAGCCTTAAGCCACTAGGATTCATTGGAATGTGATGATTAACATGCACAAGAGTCAACTTGAGTTTGCACTGATCTAGGAACTCATTTAAGATGAGATGGAGTGTTTGAGTTAGGAAGATGAGTTGAAATGATTGTTTTAGCAAGATTTGACATAAGCGTCATCCGGATCCCACGGTTCCCTCCTCGAGAGGATCCGTCTAGGCTAATCCTAGGGATCCGGTTCTCGTGACTATGAAAGAGTGGAAATGATGTTTCTAAGATCTAAGACCTATAACATCTTGAGTGTTTCATCCTCCTAAGTGTTTTAAATGAAGGGTGCTTAAGTTCTTGAAGGTAATGAGTGATGTAGCTAATGATTGTCTTTTATGGAAGGATTTGGAACTTTCATGACTACCAATGGATGAGCAAGGATGACACTAAAGATGAGAGTGTCAATTGAAGCTAAAAGATCCTAGAGATCGGGTTGTTTTAGGATAGTGTTTTGGAAAATATCCTAGAAGCTTTGAGATGAGAAAACTAGAGTTTGATCAAATTTGATCAATTATGAGGTAAGGATGATTTATGATCAATTTTGCCATAATCGAAAGATTTCTAAGGCTAAATGTGAGAGATCAAGAAAAAATGAAGTGTGAGTTTGAGGCGGAAGAGTAATGGATTAAAATGAAACGGTAGATCTACAAGCGTCTTAAAGTGTGATCTAGGTGAGTTATGTGTGAGTAGGAAAGATCAACCTATCTTGATAAGGACTTACTATGTTTAGCTTAGTTTGAGGTGTTCTAAGGATATGTTTGAAATATAATGCTTGCAATTGCATTTTACATTTGTCGGGTCCCACGGTTCCCTAAGTGTAGGGATCCGTCTAGCACAAACTTTGGGATCCGCCCATCGCTCAGAACCTTTACTAAAGGTATGACCTTTACTAAAGGTATGCACTAAGATATCAAATGTAAGATGTTTTATTTCATGAGGAAATAGGATTACATTGATAAAGCACGAGTACAAGAGAATTGATCCTATTTTGGAATACTACTAGGTTCCTTGAGTGTTTTCGCTAGGAGGATCATTATGTGATTGATGAGTGTTGGTGGAGTCAAGAATGAAGAAAGTCTTCATGAGAGATATGTTTAGGCGATCATGCCAAACCAAGCGTAAAGCCTAATAGACTTAGAATAGCTTAAACACAAATGCAATGAAGATCAGAGAATATAATGAATTCCCGGGTTGTTTAGTCCCAAGGAGACTCAATGGTGTGTTAAACAAACTCAGAAGATAGAATGATCACTAAGGATAGTGATCTGTAAAGGTTTTGATTAAAATTATTACACTCTGATTGCTTGGAATAGAATTGGACACGAATTGGAAAGCACAACAATCGGATAAAGAAACGTAAGCGTAAGTTTTAAAAATTACGATACGCACAAAATTAAAAGTGAAAACTAAGAAATAAAAGGCCTAAAAATATGAAAATAACATTTTGGAATCCTAAAAATAAAAGAAAATTATTAGAAAAGAAAATTATTTTAACACTATTTAATTAATTATAATTAATTAAAAACTATTTTAACTATTTAATAAATGCTCTAAAATAGAAGAAAATACAAAATAAGGCTAGAAAAATAAACTTATGATTCTGAAAAATCTAAAATACTATAAAACTAATTTTAAAACTAAAATATATTTTCACACTTTTATTTAATTATTACTAATTAATAACTATTTAAAATACTCTTAAATACTAGAAAATAGAAAATAAACTTGGAAAAATAAAATTTTAACTTTGAAAATCTAAAATATGATAAAACTAATTTTAAAACAGAAAATATATTTTTAGACTTTTAATTATTTATTACTAATTAATTACTATTTTTAACTAATTAAAATTATAATAAATACTAAAAGCTAGAGAAAATATGAAACTTTTCTAAAAATCCTATATGATGACGAAACCTAAGAAAAGAGAAAACAAGATTTGCTTATTAATAAGATGAAAAGAAAAATCAAAAAGCTAAAAATATTAAATAAACGCTATCACTATTTTTATATTGATGTTTTCTAAATTTTATTTTTGAAAACTATTTATATACTAATAATATGAAACTTTAATAAAGACAAAAATTTACAAAACACAAATAAGCGGTTTTGATGAGCTTATGATCAAACAGATATGAAAATAAGCTTATTTTGAGAAATAAGCTCAAACAAGGTAACAACTTGAAACAAAAGCTAGATTAAGATGGAATAAGTTACAAGCTACTGAAATGAAACTAAAAATGAAAAGAAGCACACCGATAAGCTAAGAATAAGCAAATAAGCACTTGGCTTTTGTAGTGAAAAAGCAGAAAATGGGACAAACTTTAAGCTTAGTGCGATTTCTAGCTAACAAGCTCAAAAGTGAAAACCAAACTTGATACTTCAAGATGACCAGTTGGCTTTCCAAAGAATCGAGAGAACAAAAGATTTGGACAACTAATAAGCTCGGTGTGAGCTTATCAATTTGGTACCACTTTACGTACAGAGAGACGATATGCAAAACAAGGTGTCCACAAAAGCTAACTAAAAAGCACCTAAGAAGCTGAGAAACAAAGAAATATCATTTTTGTATTTTTCTTTAGCAACCAAACTATAAATCCCCAAGAGCTTTTAAACTAAAACACAGTATTGAACACACAATGAAATTCCAAAGTTTATTCAAAAATGACCTTAATGAAAATTTTGACTTTTGTTCAAAACCAAAAGTTTGACTAAGATGGATTTTGAATTGATTCTAAGCACTGATGATGTTATGTTAAGGTGTGTTAAGACTGAATATAGCAAGATTAACAACTTTTGAACACAAAATAATGATCAAGCTTTTGAAAAATCCAACAGTGGACAACCTAGATAAGATCCAAAGTGATTTTTGACTTTTTCTAACAAGGGCTTGATTATATGACTGAGATGAGTTGTTTAAACACAGTTAGACATATTTCCAACAAGACCAAAGACTAGAGCACCTTTAAACACAATAAACCAAACACCCCTTTCACTTGACTGTTTTGATATTTTTCAAACCAAATCACAATTGTAAACCATAAACTTGATTCAGACCTTGTAATTTTCATATATTAGAACTAAGAAAACATAAATCATCAACACTAACAATACAAAACCAAGATTTGATGATGAAACTTTTTAATCTGTGAAAATAAAATTTTTGCTAAATACAAATTTTCAAGAACAACTAACTAATTAATTGACTTAAACACACTTAAATATATCTAAATAACAAACAGAAACAGAAATTAAAGCTTATAAACACTACAACAGTGAAATACCAAATTAGTTAAAAATGCTTACAAGTAGTTTCCAAGGAACAAACTGAGAACTAGGATCTGAAACCAATTCCTATAGCTTCCCAAGAAGCACTATACCAAGGCCATCCAAGATAAACCCTGCTCCAGCTGTGAACACTTCCATGGAACCCTTTTTTATTTTTCACTAATTATTTGGATTTTTGGTGAATTTTCTGTTTTTTCTTCTAAACTGAATTTTAGAGTTTCTAAAAGCTTGCTTAAGCTTTCTAGGAGCTTAAGTGACCTATTCTAGTCCATACAAACAACTGAAAACATCATTTGATTCAACATGAGATTTTGCTTAATCATGAAAAATTACATAAACTGAAATTTAACTTGACACTTGAATTAAAGGTTCACAAAAGCTTTATTATAACATAATAACTTGAAATACAAAGTTTTTAAGCTTACAACATAAACTGAAATTGAAAATTAAACTAAAACGACATGAAAAATAAATATTACACTAGATAGCTCATACAATGCATCTCTCTCTCTACTTATAGACTTTTCACTTCTCCAAGTTCTCTGAATGTTTCCCACCAAATCTTAGCCCTTGGATCACTCAAAATAATCGAACCGTCCATGGATATTTGGCGCCAAAAATTTCTTGAAAGCGGGTTTGAGCTTTAATGGATTTGGTTTGAGAAATTAAGGATATTTGGAGTGTAGAGGAGGAGGAGGGACATGGAATGGGAGGGTTGAAAATGTGGTGAAAACCACTCGGTTTTGAATATCCGGGTTGGGAGAGCAGAGCTACTGATGGCTCGGTTTTTGGCGTTTTCTCTTGGGTTTGACTTGTTGACCGAGGGTATTAATAACAAAGGGGTCAAATTGGTTGTGGTGGGGTTCACAATGTATTGTGGCCTGGCTCAAGGTGCAAGGGGTCAAGGGTTGGGTTTGGGCTTGTTTTTGGATTGGGCTTGGATATATATATGGATCCGTTTGGTTAAAGAAGTAACAACAAGGACTAAAAATGTAATTTGACCAAACTTCAAGGACTGAAAGAGCCATTTTTCCAAACTTATAACAAGGACCAATTTTGACAAACTTTGATAGAACAAGGGCCCTTTTTGTATAAAATCCATTTTAAATTGCCCAAGGACTAATTTTGCAATTTTCCAAAGTTTAGGGACCTTTCTTGCCAATTGACCAAAAATTCATTCAAGGATCATTTTTAACAACTTAGAATACTTCAGGGACCTTGAATGATAAATTTCCACATTTTTGAATTCCGGGACTAGATTTGACAACTTTTAAAACTTGGGGACTAAAGCGCCAATTTTGCAAACTTGATACATTTTCATCGATTTTGATATTTTGCATTTAAAACACATAAAACACTGATTTGTGATATTTTGATCATTTTGATGTGTTTTGAGTGTTTTCGATGATTTTGCGTTTAGATAGTACAAAATGATGAGTATTTAGACACTCATCAATCCCCACATCGAGATATTGCTAGTCCCTAGCAATGATTTGAGAAAACTTGATGGATTTTATCTCTTTACCAAAAGCCATCACTTACGGAGTAGCCAATTGTTTTGATTCAAGTAAGAATCTTGGTACAACGATAACCAAATGATTTATTGGCAAATCATAAACCATATAACGGATTTGATGTGTCTTTACCGAGCCGTACCCTTACGGACTAGCCAACTCTTAGATAAATTATCAATATTATCTTTGGTGAGTGAATACCAATTATGGATTTTCCATCGCCTTTACCACAAGCCATAACCTTGCGGGCTAGCCAACTCTTCACTTTTTAGGATATGGTGAGTTGAGAACCATACAATTTTGGGCAAATTGCAAGCCATATAAGCGGTTTGAGAAATCTTTACCAAGAGCCGTTTGCTCTGGATTAGCCAATCCTTTTGTTTATCAAACATGGCGGATCGATAACCAAATGAGTAAGTGTAAAACACTTACTCCAAAAAAAATTTTGGCCAAAACGGGAATTGGGTAGATAATTATATGAAATTCGTGAGAATTCCCCACACTTAGAAATGAATATTGCCCTCAATATTCAAAGTACCGCGGTTATGCGAAACAAAAAACGTAAAGGGAAATATTACGGCCATTATTTAGAAGAGATTTTTTTTTTTTTTTTTTTTTTTAGAAAGAATGAGAATATACAACGATGTGGGAAACTCCCCACACTAGGGTGGTAGAAAGGGGTAAGAAGACGAATTATGGGTGAAAACCCATATGGTGCATGCTAATGTTTTGATTACCGAGTCACTAGCTTGACTCGATCCCGCATTCATTGGTTCATGGGGAATGTTTGTAAATCCGGGACAACCACGGGAGGAATGTCCTCTCCAAAGTAATGCTTCACTCGATGACCATTCACTTTAAAATTAGGACCATCGGGTTGAGATAACTCAACGGTACCATAAGGATAAACCTTAGCAATAGTGAATGGACCGACCGGTGGGACTTAAGCTTTCCCGAGAAAATCTTCAATCTTGAATTGAAAAGAAGGACTCGATCACCAACGTTGAAAACGCGGTTCTTGATCTTGGAGTCATGAATCTTCTTTGTCTTTGTTTGTAGATCAAAGAGTTCTCGTAAGCTTGATCACGAAGTTCATTTAATTCATTCATTTGAACTTTTACGTGATCACCTACCGTCTCAGTATATCGAAGTTTGCATGCTTTAAGGCCCAGTATGCCTTGTGCTCTAACTCAATCGGAAGATGACATGCCTTTCGTACACTAGCTTGTATGGAGTACACCGATGGGTGTTTTGTAAGTCGTCGGAAGGCCCAGTGCGTCATCAAGCTTATCCGACCGGGATGCACGATTTTCGCCTCTTGTCCTTTCAAGAATCCTTTTAATACCACGGTTTGAAACTTCCACCGCCCACTTGTTTGGGGTGGTATGCGATAGAGGCGATGGGTAACACCATATTTTGCATGACTCTTTCAAATTGGTCATTGCAAAATGTGTACCGCGATCACGATTATCGCTCTCGGAGTTCCAAACACGCAAATAGAGATTTCAAAACTTCACAACTACTCGGGCATCATTGGTGGGTAAAGCTTTTGCTTCAACCCATTTTGACAGATAGTCAATGACCACGAGTATGTACTTGTTACCACGAGAAGATGGAAATGGCCCCATAAAATCAATACCCCATATGTCAAATATCTCACAAACTTGAATGGCATTTTGTGGCATTTCATTCCTTTGAGAGATATTACCATGACGTTGACAAGCGTCACGAGCTTTGACATAATCGTGGGCATCCTTATAGATTGTAGGCCAATAGAACCGGAATCAAACACCTTTTGGCGGTGTAGTTTGGACTATGATGGCCCCGGTGGGTCCAAAGATGGCAAGTCGTGAGAATATCAATAGCTTCACGTCCATAAACACACCGTCGGATGACTTGATCCGCACAGATTTTGAACAAGAAAGGGTCGTCCTAGAAATAATGTTTAACATCTTTGAAGAATTTGTTCTTCTGTTGGTCGACATCCCTTTCACAATGAAGTTACCCGCATGGTAATTTGCAAAGTCGACAAACCATGGGGTGGTAGAATTTCCACGAAAAGAAACCGCATTGAGTGTCTCGAGAGGAAATGTTTCATTTATTTCCTTTTCTCGAAAACATCTTGGTGAGGGTTTTCTAATCAGACGAGATGATCGTGACTAGATTCTCGGCTCCTTTTTATCACGTATAATGATATCAAATTCTTGGAGGAGGAGAATCCAACGAAGCAATCTCGGCTTTGCATCTTGTTTTGCAAAGAGATATTTAAGAGCCGAGTGATCCGTATACACTACGCATTTGGTCAAGATTAAGTCGGCGAAACTTCTCAAATGCATACACCACGGCTAATAGCTCTTTTTACGTGGTGGTGTAATGAGTTTGAGCCTCGATCATAGTTTTGCTTGCGTAGTGAATAGGTGAAAATGCTTGTTTCTTCGTTGCCCTAGGACCGCACCGATAGCAAAATCACTTGCATCGCACATGAGCTCAAAAGGCAAGTCCCATCGGGAGCAACGAGAATGGGTGCTTGATTAGCTTTTCTTCAATGTTTCAAAAGCTATGATGCACTCGGTGAGAAGATAAAAGGAGCATCCTTTTCAAGAAGATGGGTCATAGGTAGGCGATTTTAGAAAAATCTTGAATGAATCTCGATAGAAACCGGCATGACCTAAAAACTCCTAATACCTTTGACGGTAGTAGGATGAGGCGACTTAGCAATGACATCAACTTTTGCTCTATCTACCTCAATCCGTTCTTTGAAATCTTATGGCCAAGGACAATGCCTTCTTTGACCATAAAGTGGCTTTTCTCCCGTTTAGACAAAGATTGGTGTCTTCACACCTTTGAAGCATTTTATCTAAATGGGAGACATGATTGAAAAGAATCCCCAATGACCGAGAAGTCATCCATAAACACTTCCATTGTTTCCCGATCATGTCGTGGAATATGGCCATCATACATCGTTGGAGCGTGCGGGAGCATTACATAAGCCAAAAGGCATACGTTTGTAGGCAAAAGTTCCGTATGGGCAAGTGAATGTGGTCTTCTCTTGATCATTTGGATCAATAGGGATCTGAAAGTAACCCGAGAAACCATCAAGGAAACAATAGTATTCATTCCTGCTAATCTCTCAAGCATCGGTCCATGAAGGGTAGAGGAAAATGGTCTTTACGGGTGGCGTCATTCAACTTACGATAGTCAATGCAAACACGCCATCCTCGTAACCAATCGAGTTGGAATTAACTCGTTATCTTCATTGTGATAACATAATGCCACCCTTTTGAACACAATGAATTGGGTGACCCAAGGACTATCGAGATCGGGTAAATCAATCACGCATCAAGAAGTTTGATAACCTCTTGTTTAATAACATCATGGATTTTGGATTCACTCGTCTCGATGTTGAGCTGCTGGTTTAAAGTCATCCTCCATCAAGATTTTATGGGTACAAAACTCGGGGTTTATACCTTTGATGTCGGAGAGTTTCCAAGCAATTGCTTGCTTGTGTGACTTCAAGATTTTAATGAGAGCGACTTTTCATCTTTACTCAAATCTCGAGCAATAATGACGGGTAATTTATCATCACCTTCAAGGAATGCATACTCGAGATGAGGAGGTAAGTCCTTAAGCTCAACCTCGGGAAATTCTTGATTTTCTCAATGAATTGACTTCCTCGTTATGAAGTTTGATGGGAGGGAGAGGAGGAGAAGTATCCAGTTGACACTTTCTCAAGAAGAATATCTCCTCAGTTAATCTCATTTTGATTAATCTCAATGGGATTGAATCACTAGGATGAGGGGTTGATGATGGATCATCATTGAGCAACTTCTCAATAAAAAGTATGTCCCCTCAATATCAATTGGGCGTGATCAATTTCCCAAGGCAGAATCACTAGCCAAGTATGCTTCAATCTCATCTAAGATGAAGTCGCTTCCCTCAAACGGAGTGAGAGAAGGAGTAGAATTGGCTATGATAGGTCGAGAAGATGTGGTGGAATCCCCACTCACGAAATTATGAGAATAACCAAGAACTTCTTGAGAGTACTCGTCGGAAGCAACATCAATGATATCTATTCGGTTGACCGATTCGTAATCATAGTTTGCGGAGTACCTCGAAGTTTGGTCAAGGTTGAAGGTGACTTCATTACCAACACGCAATGTGATTTCTTGCTCAAATACATCTATGAGAGCACGGCCCGTTCTCGTGAATCCTCGACCAACAATGAGAGGAACCCGATGATCGGCATCAAAATCAACAACCACGAAGTCGGTGGGAAATGGAACTTTCCTACTTTCAAAATCGTCCTCGGCAATGCCAAGAGGACGGGATATGGAAACGATCGCAAGCTCGAGAGTCATGCATGTAGGAGTTAGTTCCTAAGAAAGTTTCTTCCACACGAATATGGCATAAGGTTTATGCTTGCACCAAGATCTGCTAGGGCAAAGCATTCAACCATTCTGGGAATACACAAGGTAAGAGAAATTTCCGGGATCTCCAAGCTTTTCGGAAGCTTTTTGAATAATAACTGCGGCGATTCTCGTTAAGAGGAGTCTTAGCCATTTCAAACGACTTTTCCTTATTGCTTAACATGTGTTTGAGAGTCGATGCGAACTTGGGCATCGACATGATAGCATCCATAAAGCTTATGTCAAAATGTAACTCTTGGAAAATTTGGAAAAATTTATCCATTTGATGACTAGCTTTCTCACGAGCTTTGCTCATTCAAGCGTGATGGGTAAGGAATAGAAGATTTGGATTCGATTCTCAACAGGGAGCTATAGGAGGTTCAAAACAACTCCTTGATTTGACTTGGGTTTCGGACCACTTGAGGTTGGACTACCGAAGGTTGGACGTGTCTTGTACCGTGGGCTTGAATTATGCACTTTGTCCGTTGTGTCCTTGGTAACTTGACTCATTGGCACCGTGGAGGAGGTGGCATTGGAGTCGTAGGTCCATTGTGTTTTGGAGGTTCACTTCCACTACCTTAGGAAGAGAAGAAGAAGAAGAGGTAGTAGGAACAGCGAGTCCAGTGTATGAAACACCACTTGGGTTGTGATCGCCTTGGCATCGCCCCTCGGGTTAGCGATCGTGTTGCTCGGTAAAGTACACGAGCCCGAGGGTCGATCATTTAAAGACTTCTTCGGATCGACAATCGGTGACCAACAACTGTTCATTTCATCTTGGGATTTCATAAAGCGCTTGATAACTCATCGATGATGGTCTGGAGGAGTAATGACGGGAGGAGGCTGGAGGGACAATTTGAGGTCGTATGTTTTGATTATAGCCAAAATTCCCTTGATTAGGATTCATATTCCCATGAAATTGATTCCCTCGATTGAAATTGTTTTGATGAGGGTTTCCTTGATGTTGGAAACCTTGATTGGGTCGAGGATAGAAATTACCTTGGTTTTGATAACCTTGGTTCATTCTTGGTTGGTTCGATTCGGTTTTGCATGTTGTGATTTTGGTTAAAACCGGGTGGTGCACGATTAGTGTTAACACGGTAGTGTGGTTCATTTGAGGACGGTATTGATTACCTCCTTGTTGTGAACTACCGGCTAGAGCATTTGCTTCAAAAGGACTACCATCGGTGGCGGTACAATTGTAGTAAGCATGAGGACCACCACAAGTGACACAACTCTCAACTTTCTTCACTTGACATGTGTTGGTGTCGAGAGTGAAGGAGACTTTCTTCGGTTAGCAAGAACCAAAGCTCGAACAATGTCGTGAGTTTATCAATCTTAGCATCGGTGCTAGATGTACTCACGGGGATGAAGAAGAGGAAGGTCCGAGATTAGGCGATATGTCTTAGCTACGAAAGGACGGACACGAGATTTGTTCTCAATGATCGCAAGGCCTCTTTTGTGGTCTTGCTCAGAAATACCTCCGCGGAGGCATTCAAAGAGTCTTGATTGGTGCGATTGAGACCATTGTAGAAAGTATCCATTTGCATTAACTCGGTAAAACCGTGATGCGGACACTTGAAGCAACTCTTTGTAACGATCCCATGCCTCCCGAATGATTCATCAAATCTCGAGAAAACTTCATTATCTCATTCTTAAGACTTGTGGTTCGGGATGGAGGATAGAACTAGTTAACGAACTTGGTGACAAGATCTTCCCATGTCTCTATAGAGCGAGGGGTTGTTTCTCGAAGCCAATTCGGGCTTGTCCTCTAGAGAAAATGGGAAAAGAAGAAGCTTGATAGCTTCGTGTGGGACATTCTTGTACTTGATGGTAGATGCAATCTTGTTAAACCATCGAATGTGTGCATGAGGATCATCCCGCTCAAAACCATAGAATTGGCTTTGGGTTACTAGATTGAGCAACCCGGTTTGAGCTCGAAAGTGTCGACCACGATGGTTTGGAACAACAATGGCATCTCCGTAACCCTCGATGGGTGCTTGGAGAAGCTCATTCATTGGTTTGTCTTACGCCATTTCGACGGGAGGTGGTGGTGGTAGGCGTTCCTCGATCCACGGTGAAGGAGCCGAACGTCCTCTACGTCTCGAGGAATGTTTCCAAGTTCGAAAAGTGGACTTGTAGAATGGAAGAACGAAAAGCATGCACTATGTATAAAACCAATTTTCAAAACAAATGAGGCAAAACACAAGTGAACTTAACCAATAATCACAAATGAAATGGCTTCTTTGAAAAAGGTACACCAAATCACAAGTGACACAAAGGCAAGTTTTAAATCGATGTTCGGAACTTATTAATGGTCGCACCCCGTTAGGTAGTGCATTTGCCTTGATTTGCGGTGGTTGATTTTATGTATAATTTAAGTACCACTGAAAAGACGTAGGTTAGATTTGTGCGAGATGGGTTTAAAAACTTTTGGACAATATTTTGTTATCGTCCGTTTAACCAAATCGTATCTCTTCAAGAATCACCTTAAAGAGAATACAAAATAGAAAACGTTCGATTGTTTTGTTGTTTTATATTTTTTTTTTGGTGTTTTAACACTTTAGGAAAAGTGCTAATGAACTTTTTGGTTTTCTTATAACTTTACAAAAAACTTTTTACAAATGATGGGTATGTGCAACAATGAATCTGAAAATGGCTAAACACACGCTAAAGCCTCCCCGGCAGCGGCGCCAAAATTTGATCTGTGCCAAACCAGCCAAGCCTAATAGACTTAGAATAGCTTAAACACAAATGCAATGAAGATCAGAGAATATAATGAATTCCCGGGTTGTTAAGTCCCAAGGAGACTCAATGGTGTGTTAAACAAACTCAGAAGATAGAATGATCACTAAGGATAGTGATCTGTAAAGGTTTTGATTAAAATTATTACACTACAGATTGCTTGGAATAGAATTGGACACGAATTGGAAAGCACAACAATCGATGAAGAAAAACGTAAGCGTAAGTTTTAAAAACTACGATCGCACAAAATAAAAAGTGAAAACTAAGAAATAAAAGGCCTAAAAATATGAAAATAACATTTTGGAATCCTAAAATAAAAGAAAATTATTAGAAAAAGAAAATTATTTTTAACACTATTTAATTAATTATAATTAATTAAAAACTATTTTAACTATTTAATAAATACTCTAAAATAGAAGAAAATACAAAATAAGGCTAGAAAAATAAACTTATGATTCTGAAAAATCTAAAATACTATAAAACTAATTTTAAAACTAAAATATATTTTTCACACTTTTATTTAATTATTACTAATTAATAACTATTTAAAATACACTTAAATACTAGAAAATAGAAAATAAACTTGGAAAAATAAAATTTTAACTTTGAAAATCTAAAATATGATAAAACTAATTTTAAAACAGAAAATATATTTTTAGACTTTTAATTATTTATTACTAATTAATTACTATTTTTAACTATTTAAAATTATAATAAATACTAAAAGCTAGAGAAAATATGAAACTTTTCTAAAAATCCTATATGATGACAGAAACCTAAGAAAAAGAGAAAACAAGATTTGCTTATTAATAAGATGAAAAGAAAAATCAAAAAGCTAAAAATATTAAATAAACGCTATCACTATTTTTATATTGATGTTTTCTAAATTTTATTTTTGAAAACTACTTATATACTAATAATATGAAACTTTAATAAAGACAAAAATTTACAAAACACAAATAAGCGGTTTTGATGAGCTTATGATCAAGCAGATATTAAAATAAGCTTATTTTTGAGAAATAAGCTCAAACAAGGTAACAACTTGAGACAAAGCTAGAAGTGGATGGAATAAGTTACAAGCTACTGAAATGAAACTAAAAAATGAAAAGAAGCACACTGATAAGCTAAGAATAAGCAAATAAGCACTTGGCTTTTGTAGTGAAAAACAGAAAATGGGACAAACTTTAAGCTTAGTGCAGCCCTAGCTAACAAGCTCAAAAGTGAAAAACCAAACTTGATACTTCAAGATGGCCAGGTTGGCTTTCCAAAGAATCAGAGAACAAAAGATTTGGACAACTAATAAGCTCAGTGTGAGCTTATCAATTTGGTACCACTTTCTGTGCACAGGACAGATATGCAGACAAGGTGTCCACAAAAAGCTAACTAAAAAGCACCTAAGAAGCTGAGAAACAAAGAACTATCATTTTTGTATTTTTCTTTAGCAACCAAACTATAAATCCCCAAGAGCTTTTAAACTAAAACACAGTATTGAACACACAATGAAATTCCAAAGTTTATTCAAAATGACCTTAATGAAAATTTTGACTTTTGTTCAAAACCAAAAGTTTGACTAAGATGGATTTTGAATTGATTCTAAGCAATCGATGATGTTATGTTAAGGTGTGTTAAGACGAATATAGCAAGATTAACAACTTTTGAACACAAAATAATGATCAAGCTTTTGAAAAATCCAACGATGGACAACCTAGATAAGATCCAAGTGATTTTTGACTTTTTCTAACAAGGGCTTGATTATATGACTGAGATGAGTTGTTTAAACACAGTTAGACATATTTCCAACAAGACCAAAGACTAGAGCACCTTTAAACACAATAAACCAAACACCCCTTTCACTTGACTGTTTTGATATTTTTCAAACCAAATCACAATTGTAAACCATAAACTTGATTCAGACCTTGTAATTTTCATATATTAGAACTAAGAAAACATAAATCATCAACACTAACAACTGAAAACCAAGATTTGATGATGAAACAGTTTTAACTGTGAAAATAAAATTTTTGCTAAATACAAATTTTCAAGAACAACTAACTAATTAATTGACTTAAACACACTTAAATATATCTAAATAACAAATAAGAAGCAAAATTAAAGCTTATAAACACTACAACAAAAAATACCAAATTAGTTAAAAATGCTTACAAGTAGTTTCAAGGAACAAACCGAGAACTAGGATCGAAACCAATTCCTATAGCTTCCCAAGCACTATACCAAGGCCATCCAAGATAAACCTGCTCCATTGTGAACACTTCCATGGAACCCTTTTTATTTTTCACTAATTATTTGGATTTTGGTGAATTTTCTTTTTTCTTCTAAACTGAATTTTAGAGTTTCTAAAAGCTTGCTTAAGCTTTCTAGGAGCTTAAGTGACCTATTCTAGTCCATACAAACAATGAAAACATCATTTGATTCAACATGAGATTTTGCTTAATCATGAAAATTTACATAAACGAAATTTAACTTGACACTTGAATTAAAGGTTCACAAAAGCTTTATTATAACATAATAACTTGAAATACAAAGTTTTAAGCTTACAACATAAACCTTAAATTGAAAATTAAGCTAAAACGACATGAAAATAAATATTACACTAGATAGCTCATCTACATTGCATCTCTCTCTCTTTATAGACTTTTCACTTCTCCAAGTTCTCTGAATGTTTCCCACCAAATTAGCCTTTGGATCACTCAAAATAATCGATATCCGTCCACTGGATATTTGGCGCCAAAATTTCTATGAGCGGTTTGAGCTTTAATGGATTTGGTTTGAGAAATTAAGGATATTTGGAGTGTAGAGGAGGAGGAGGGACATGGAATGGGAGGGTTTGAAAATGTGGTGAAAACCACTCGGTTTTGAATATCCGGGTTGGGAGAGATAGAGCTACAATGGCTCGGTTTTTTTTATTCTCTTGGGTTTGACTTGTTGACCGAGTGGTATTAATAACAAAGGGTCCAAATTGGTTGTGGTGGGGTTCACAATGTATTGTGACCTGGCTCAAGGTGCAAGGGTCAAGGGTTGGGTTTGGGCTTGTTTTTGGATTGGGCTTGGATATATATATGGATCCGTTTGGTTTAAAGTAACAACAAGGACTAAAAATGTAATTTGACCAAACTTCAAGGACTGAAAGTGCCATTTTTCCAAACTTATAACAAGGACCAATTTTGACAAACTTTGATAGAACAAGGGCCCTTTTTGTATAAAATCCATTTTAAATTGCCCAAGGACTAATTTTGCAATTTTCAAAGTTTAGGGACCTTTCTTGCCAATTGACCAAAGAATCATTCAAGGATCATTTTAACAACTTAAAAGATTTCAGGGACCTTGAATGATAAATTTCACATTTTGAATTCCATGGACTAGATTTGACAACTTTTAAAACTTGGGGACTAAAGCGCCAATTTTGCAAACTTGAATCATTTTCATCGATTTTGATATTTTTGCAATTAAAACACATAAAACACTGATTTGTGATATTTTGATCATTTTGAAGCATTTTTGAGTGTTTTCAGATGATTTTGCAGTCTAGATAGTACAAAAATGATGAGTATTTAGACACTCATCATTAGCCGTTCCATCATCTTGTTCACAAGTACGTACAACGGACTTTGAAATTGAGGATGGAAGTGCATAACGTTGTGATAGAGGCGTGTCAAGAACATTCCATAAGGGATGAGTTTATTCTTGGAGCCTTGAAGGTTTCAATTACCTTGCGAAGAAGTAGGCGAGATTGTATGGTTGTTGTGTTAGCAAACGATACAACATGTGAGCACAACAAGCGGGAAGGATTTCTCGATTTCCTTAAGACTCCAAACATTCTCACGTGGGATGAGTGCAAGAGGCTTGTACTCTTCTCGGATGTCCGTGTGAAGATAATGTTTGGATCGGAGTAATATGGTCGAGGTTTGCATACTATGCGATTTAAATCTTCGGAGAAGGTATGTGTGAACAATATGGACTATTTTCTTCACGAAAGTTGAAGAGAGAATCAAGAGACCAATCTTGGTGAAGGCACATTGTCCATGATTTGGAATCAGGAGGATGTGAGCAAAATGCCCAAGGGTTAGAGTAAACTTTTGGTTTTGATATAAAACCAAAGAGATAGAGAGCGATCCTCGTTACAAGCGAGTTCGACTTGACGGAAGAATTCCATTATGAACCTTGGACATATCTTCTCGTTGATTTCAAGAAGACATTCTAGTCCTATGGCTCGAAAGGAGGTATTGATACCTTCTTCGAATTGTAGAGAGGTGTCTGTCGTCCTTCGTGGAAGTGATGGTTTTGAGATTATTGAACCCACGGACATGATTGCGGTGTGTTGGGTTCAAGAGAGATGTTCGGAGTGTATACGCTAGTGAGTGAAAAATCAAACTCATATTCATGCGTCATAGTTGAACCTATAGAAATGATAAGTTAAAGCAGAGATGTTTGTGGTCAACCTATGATTATCTAATGTTTTTACTATATTTTTATTAACAATGGTTTTTTAACACTCTAACTCACTCAAGGTTTTGACTTTCAAGTGGATTATTACATTTAGAAAGATAGTGGTTTTTTAATCTTGCATGAAAACTATTTTCCAGTAGGACGGATCCTACGGTTCCTTTACAAAAGGGATCCGGCTAGTATATCATCCGGGATCCGTGGATCTGTAGTAACAGAAACAGATTTGATAAACACATATGTTTTACATTTTTATACCACGAAATATGTTTTATCCTACAATTTCTTTTAGAATGCATACCTGACTTCTAATGTATCACGAAAGAATATGAAACAAATAAATCAAAGGAAATGACAAACATATTATGATAATAATAACATAGATAACTAGATTATTAGTAGTATTGCATTTCAATACTAAGGATGATACAACGGATTGGGTATATGATCCCAATGTAGATTAACAACACAAAGTAAATGTCTCCATATATGAACTTCATCATAGGGAACACAAGTGCGATGAGTGTTAAGGCGATGAGCACGAGCGCGATGTAAACCATGTTGATGACGAATCTTCTTGGTTTCGGTTGAGATGGAATGAGGAGGAAGATGAAGTTTTTTGAATGAGAGGAAATTTTTGAAATAGGAAGATTTCAAAAAGTGAGGATTTGATAGAGTGGTCGACGGTGGGAGTATTTATGGGGAAGGAGGAATTTTTGAAATTCGTGTTTTGTTTTATTATTGGATTAAAAGAAACAAAACAAAAGTTTTATATACCACGACTATAGACGAGAAATAAAACACGTATGTGAGAAAAAGGCTTCCTAATGAAGCTTCATGTAATACATGTATAAGCACAAAAGATAATCATATAAATACCTAAATAGGCATACTTAATTATCAAGCAAACTAAAAAGAAAATCATACCTCTAGCGCACTTAGGAATGTCTTTCCAAATGACACAACAAATGTCACTTAGACGATTCCTGCTCCTTTGCGTTTAAGATACCTTCTTAAGGAAGGTATTCTTGTTACCATGCGATTCCTATAGCTTGGTGGGTATGAGCTTTGACTAATCAACATGACAAAGAGGATTAGTGCAATTAAACGAAACAAGTAAAAAAAATGTTGTTATCAACTCAACATCCAAACATATAGTTTTTTTTTAAAAACATGGTGTTTGTTTTTATGAAAAACCTTCTTTGTAGTTTTCAATTAACCATGGATCGTATCAAGTTTTCAAAGTACAATATACTTAAAAAAACTTGGTAACGAAGCTCTGATACCAATTGTGGAAAACTAGAAGGGGGTTGAATAGTTTTGCCAATTAAAACTTCCTTTTAATCTATTTAGATCGACTTATGTCAATCTATTTGGATGTGTGTGTTGGATGTTGATAAACAAGCATATAAAGGTAAGTAATGAAAAGATAATAGTAAGAAGCACAAAACCACAACGCGAGTATTTATAGTGGTTCGGCTACAAGGAGACCTTCCTTGCCCTACTACACTCCCCGAGTCACCTACTCGAGAGTTCGTAATCACTACACCAATCTCCTTATGGCGGAGAAGCCTTCACAACGTCGCCTACCCTTTTTCCGGTGCTAGGCTAACCACCGGGTTCTTTCACTCCAAGGTGAACCACATCTACACAACGTCCCCTACCCTTTATAAGGTACTAGGCTAAGTACCTAGTTCTTTCACTCCAAGGTAAACTACACCTTCACAACGTCGCCTACCCTTTATTAGGTACTGATACGCTTACGCAGCGCGTTCGGGGTCAAAGGAACTTCCTTTTCTTCGAGCAAGTTTTATAACACCTTAGGCAGTGAACCTAATCGTTGTAGTGTAGTATTAGGGTAAGCCACGGTATTAATATCGTTCTCTAGGGGAATAGGAATGCTAGTGAGAAGTTACTACGCTAAGGTTGGGGTTGAGGAAGATTATATTTTATCTTTTTATGTTTTTTAGAAATTGAAAAGGTACGAATCTCGGGGTTTGGATTTGGGGGTTGGTATTTCTACCGATTACTCTACTTATCTAATTATCTAATCTAAGGTGTATGTAGTCTATGTCTAATTATTGTGTGCTCGTATGATAGTTTAAAGATGTGTTTACTTAGGTTTTATTAATCCTTAATTATCTCCTATTGATGGTTGAATTGTCACGTCCTTATTCTTAATCGCGTTGTGTGTCTAAAGTCGTAGGGTATGCGTTTCTCCCTAACTCTTTGAAACTACCAAAGGGTCTCGTCTACAAAATCTCTAGGAATTATAAACTCTAACTCTAAGGTACTCTTTGGATGATTTAGCCTACAACTACTCTAGGTGTTATAGTCTAAGGTTCACAAAGATTAATCAAGCATTAACTACACAACGAATGACCAATCGCATTACTAGATCATTAACAATTAAGATAAGAGACAACCAATCAATATTCAATAATTAAGGTTTCATATTCCTAGCAAACACAAAAGTAAATTAGCGGGACATGGAGAACATGCAAGCATACACACAAGTAATTGAAGACATAATTGAATTAATGAAGTAAAACACTTATCTTGATGTAAGATAGGGTTTGGACCCTAAAATCTTGTACAAGACACCTTGGTTCGGTTTAGGTTTTTACTCCAAAAGACTACACACTAAAACGAAAAATTGATTCTATATATAAGATTGCAATCGCGACGGGTCACCTTGTGATTTGTGGCCGTCGGTCGCCGTCGTTAGGGTTTCGTCTTGGCCACGTTAGTCTTACGACAACGTCACCTTATGCTTGTGGCCCGTCCCTTGATCTCGGCGCGTCGGATCAAATCTAGGCCGTGCGAGTTGCGACGACCTACTCTTTTAAAGCTAACACCGTCACGAAAATAAGCAATTTGACTCTTGACCCGTCACAAAAGTGATGCGACGGCGTCGCGATTAACACCGACGCCGTCCCTTGTATTTCAAAGATGTGGTGGCTCAATTCTTGACTTTGGCCATTTTCTTCAGATATCCGCGCTTTTCGTCCAAATAAGTGCCATTCCGACAATTTGCCTTCGAGACCTAAAAGTGAAAAGGAACGATATTAAGTAATAACGGATACAAAAGTGATCAAATAAGGGCTTAAACGACCCTCAAAAGGTACATTTAAAACCTTATCAAATATCCCTACACTTGGTATTTGTTTGTCCTCAAGCAAATGTGCTTTTAGCCAATTAATTTATAAGTTAGGGGTCATGAAGCATTGGTTTAAAACAATCCACAACACATATAAGCTCCGCAAAAGTCATAACAAGCACAGAAATTACATACTAGCACCTCACATGGGGTGTTTGGATACTCACATCTCTCGGGTGTATATGAAATATAACAATTTGGAAATGTAAGATAAACACTCATTAACCGGTCCTAGTACATAGATTACCATAGGCTTGAGAATAGATCAAACCTCCATCGCTTTAGCGTAAGCACTTAGGAAAGACTATCAAATAGGTCTTTAAAGGGTTGTAATGTTAGGCTTACATTAGGGAAACAAAGGGTTTGGTGGGATAGGCTATTTAGTGGTGGCAAGTCAAAAATCTTTATGGTACAAGCATACGAAGAATGGCGTTGCTAAGCCAAGACTCGACACTCTAAACTCTAGATAACTGAAACAAACAAACATAAATTTAAAGTTAGATGTAGGATCGTAGCCCGTATTTATTTTTTTTTTTTTTCATACACTTTTACTCTACTATCCTCTACGATAACATCAAAATGATAGGGATTTATAGGCACATCCCTACACTTGAGTTTTTATTACTCTAACACTAATTTGACCCGAATTGAAAAGATCAAAACACTTGGAGTACATTATTACGCAAATAAAGGGAATTTGAATTACGTTCCCTTCCAGTCATTTCATAAACTTTAACTTTTCCCATGAGTCCCAATCGTCCCAAAAATGTGTACAAAAGATATGACTCGACTTAGCAACTCATGCAAGCAACTAGATAATTGAACTAAGGGTTTAGTGTGATAACAATAATGCACTAAAAATGAGTGCATACAAGGTAGGCTAAGGCGATTTGGGTGTACATTTGGGGTGGGGTGTAAACAATGCTCTTCATTGATATTCGGAAAACCGAAACATCACGAGAACCGCGAAAAGGATAGGCTCTAAGGGGTTAACTAGGGGTATCGTGTACTAAAGATGAGTACAACGCAAAGGTGTGGGGAATTACTCAACCGATGTGGAAGAAGTAATTATATTACGGTATCAAACAAGGGTTATCCTTATGCCTCTTATCATTTAGTTATTCCTAACTACACAAGTGTAGTCTTACTAGCGATCTCGGGATGCATCACAAAACAAGTTCTAGAATCTATTATACTACCGGTTCACACACTAAGCATTAAAGATGAATGCTTTAATTCCTACTAATCTAAGGGTGATCCTCACATTTTGGGTGGAATTTAGGTGGTAAAGGGTTTTTGTGCTAGTCATATAACATCCTATCCGTGAGAAGCTTTTGTTAAGACTAATGGCCCACTCCTATATGTCATAAAAAAAATTAAATTTGGTGCCAAAATTACCCTAACCGACATTTTCTCATGGTTTATTACACAAATGCAATTGGACAAAGCAAATAATCAATGATAAGAATAGTTTCAAATGTTCCCGTTTTATTTTCCCTCCCTACACTTAAACTGAACATTGTCCCCAATGTTCCCCGAAAGTATCAAAGTTATGATAATAGAAGGTAATTAAAAACGAAAGAAACTAATACTCCCCTGATTAGCTTGGTAGGATCCGTGTAAAGTGGTGGTTAAATCCTTTCCAAGAAGAATGTATGCGTGAAAAGCTCCTTCCAATCTTATGTATCTTCTTCTTAATAAATTAAACACGCACACTTGAAGAAAACAAACGAAACCTTCGCGTAAAATCGGCGGTAATAATATATATAAGACTATTAAACTAGGATATAATGCTTGTGGAATGGATGTTTACGAATTTACGGAAAATTAAGACACGGAAAATTCCAAAATTTTATAAGTAGCTAAGAAAACGAGAAAAAAGTAATCATTGTTTTACTCCTTCGGCGCGTCGATTGCGATCTGACGCATCGAGTTATCTGACAAAAGCGGTGCGCAATTTTACGGAAAAATTGGAAAATTTACATCTTTAGAATCGGAAAAATTTACGCAAAACATCCATTATGACTCGATACAAGCATTTGACTCGAACAAACACACATATATATCTTTTAATTAAATGAAATTCTCATGTTCACATTTATTTTGAAAACGTGTGTAATCCTCCCTACACTTATCCTTTATGTAAAATACCTTTATATGCAATTAAGACGAGGTTAAAAACAAAATAAAGCATTTTTTACAAATTTAAACATGAGAATAAGCAATCAATAAAAGATATATGACACTAACAAGCAAACAATTTAGCATGGGCTGCCTCCCACGAAGCGCTTTTCTTTATTTATGAGTCTTGTAGCTAGACTCGTAGTCGTGCCCCTACGTTGTCTCGTTTTGCATTCTCAATGAGAATTCTATCATGTTGACAAAATTTTCATCGATTCTATACCTAGGCCCTAGGGTCAAGCATTCCTTATGATAAAGCCTCCTTCTTTCCCACATAAATTTATAACCTTTTTCAACATCGTCCTTGCTTTTGTCCTCAAAAGCTTTGATGTTGTCTCGTTCAAAAATGGGTAGATGGCCATATTCATTTGTTTTCCAAGGCATCCTATAAGTGATCTCATTGGTTCCTTCCTTAAACCTAACCGTTCCATCATACTTGTTATGGCTCATCTTAGATGTTTCAACAAACGGTTTTCCTAGCACTACTTGGCATAAGCTATAGTCAATGACGCATCCTATATCTTCTAGGCCCACAAAATCAACTAGGTAGGTGAAATTTCCTATAAAGACATGTATATCCTTGACTCTTCCCACAAAGTTGTAAACTCCACCTGGATACTTAGGGTCCCTCCTAATATTAAGTCGCTCATTCATAATGTCATTGTAGACAGCAGATGACATCACATTAATGGGAGATTCCGTATCTATGTAAGCATGGTCGACACTCCTATATCCGATCATACAAGGGATTTTTAGGTTCCAAGGATTTCCTCTCCTAATCTTTGGGCATATCCTAATGATAGGTGATCGGGGATTATCGATTATGTATCGATGGTAGGAAACCTCTTCCTTAGTGGGGTAAAGATTGAAATAAGCACTATCCTCTTCATTCACGTTTATCCTATTTAGCTTCCTAAGCTCTCCAATACGAGCTCGAAGTTGGTTGGCCAAGGCTGATCAAACGGTGGGTATTTGTTTGGTGGTAACGTGTTGTTTGGTGGTTTATCACCTTCCATGATGAAAAGTGATGGGATTACGAACAAAGGTAACTAAGAAGGGGGATAGACTATGAGGAAGCTAAAAATGAGAAAATATTACTTGATAGGAATCAAGCAAAGAACCTAAACGAGGTGGACTACTAACTAGCTATTCTATTCCCCGGCAGCGGCGCCAAAAACATGATACGCTTACGCAATGCGTTCGGGGTCAAAGGAACTTCCTTTTCTTCGAGCAAGTTTTATAACACCCTAGGCAGTGAACCTAATCGTTGTAGTGTAGTATTAGGGTAATCCACGGGTATTAATATCGTTCTCTAGGGGAATAGGAATGCTAGTGAGAAGTTACTACGCTATGGTTGGGGTTGAGGAAGATTATTTTTTATCTTTTTATGTTTTTTAGAAATTGAAAAGGTACGAATCTCGGGGTTTGGATTTGGGGGTTGGTATTTCTATCGATTACTCTACTTATCTAATTATCTAATCTAAGGTATATGTAGTCTATGTCTAATTATTGTGTGCTCGTATGATAGTTTAAAGATGTGTTTACTTAGGTTTTATTACTCCTTAGTTATCTCCTATTGATGGTTGAATTGTCACGTCCTTATTCTTAATCGCGTTGTGTGTCTAAAGTCGTAGGGTATGCGTTTGTCCCTAACTCTTTGAAACTACCAAAGGGTCTCGTCTACAAAATCTCTAGGAATTATAAACTCTAACTCTAAGGTACTCTTTGGATGATTTAGCCTACAACTACTCTAGGTGTTATAGTCTAAGGTTCACAAAGATTAATCAAGCATTAACTACACAACGAATGACCAATCGCATTACTAGATCATTAACAATTAAGATAAGAGACAACCAATCAATATTCAATAATTAAGTTTCATATTCCCTAAGCAAACACAAAAGTAAATTAGTCGGACATGGAGAACATGCAAGCATACACACAAGTAATTGAAGACATAATTGAATTAATGAAGTAAAACACTTATCTTGATGTAAGATAGGGTTTGGAACCCTAAAATCTTGTACAAGACAGCCTTGGTTCGGTTTAGGTTTTACTCCAAAAGACTACACACTAAAAGCGAAAAATCGGATTCTATATATAAGATTACAATCGCGACGGCGTCACCTTATGATTTGTGGCGCGTTGGGTCGCCGTCGTTAGGGTTTCGTCTTGGCCACGTTAGTCTTACGACGGCGTCACCTTATGCTTGTGACGCCGTCCCTTGATCTCGGCGTCGTGCGGATCAAATCTAGGCCGTGCGAGTTGCGACGACCTCTCTTTTAAAGCGACACCGTCACTTGAAAATAAGCAATTTGGCTCTTGACCGTCACAAAAGTGATGCGACGGCGTCGCGATTATCACCGACGCCTTCCGCTTGTATTTCAAAGATCTGAGTGGCTCGATTCTTGACTTTGGCCATTTTCTTCATATATCCGCCTTTTCGTCCAAATAAGTGCCATTCCGACAATTTGCCTTCGAGAGACCTAAAAAGTGAAAAGGAACGATATTAAGTAATAACGGATACAAAAGTATTCAAATAAGGGCTTAAATGACCCCTCAAAAAGGTACATTTTAAAACCTTATCAGGTACTAGGCTAAGCACCTAGTTCCATTGCAATGGAGGAACTACTACCACACTACACCAACGACTAATCCCAAAGGAGATCTACTCCTTTACAACATCATCAAGGATATCAATATCCTTGGATCTAATACTAGTCTATCTTGTACATCGAAACACACCATATCAAATGTACATCTAAGGCACCTTTCACTAATGCCTTTGACTAGATCTACAAGACACCTTTCACTAATGTCTTGTGTCTTCACTTCTAAGCACCTTTCACTAATGCTTCTAGTCTTGACTTCTAAGCACCTTTCACTAATGCTTCTTGTCTTGACTTTTAAGCACCTACCACAAATGCTTATGCTATAGACGATAGATACCCTTCACTAATATATTCGTCTCGACACTTGAGACATCTTTCACTAATGTCTTCAACACTACAATCCTTTGAAGGAAGAAAGGAATCATCAACAAGAAGACTTCAGTAGCCTTGATGATGAGGAAGCATGGCAACTCATGGACTTGAGCTTGCTCGACTTCAAAGGTGGTGATCTTGCCTATAAGAGGAACCTAAAAGATCACACAAAAACAAAACTACAAACATAGATCTCTTGGATATGAGGTTAGTGAGTTTTTAACTCAGGGAGAAAGTGTGTTAGAAAGGGGTGAGAAATAATGAAGAAATGGCTCACTATTTATAGAGGAAAAATCCTACTGTTCCCCGGATCCCTTCCACAATGGATCCGTCTAGCGTTAAGCTAGGGATCCGTGGGACGCTCCCTTTTACCCATGGGTATTTTGGTTATGGGTCATGGGTCATGGGTCATGGGTCATGGGTTGAACCATGGATCTTTGGCTAGATACAATGTATCTTTGAGTGCAATGCACTTGGTCACTTGGGTATGGGTTGATCCATGGGTTATGGATATTATCCATGTATGATATAAGCATGATGTCATGCTATGGGTTATGGGTCAAGCTCCATGGGTTATGGGCTTTGGGTTGTACCCAACTATATTCAATGTATTTACCCAATGGGTTGTGATACTTAAGTTTCTACCCATTTATATTACCCAATATACTACATACTAGTTATGTGTATATTTTACCCAAATATGTAAACACTAGTTGTTGTACATATGTATTACTTAAATCATAAAATCACTTATACTTGTTTTAGTATTTTATGTGAAAGTGTGAATATGTTAGAAAATATTAGTTCAAACCATTTACGTATTTTATTTGTTTCGTTAACATGATTTTACGTTTGTTATCGACAAAACATTAGAAGATCGTAAAATATAAATAAACGTTTTTACGGCTTATTTGTATTAACAGTCAGGTTAAGCATAAACAACTTATCATATTTTTCGTTTTCTGTGCTACTGATGAGTGTCTAAATACTCATCATTTTTGTACAAAATAAACTGCAAAATCATCTGAAAACACTCAGAAACACATCAAAATGATCAAAATATCACAAATCGGTGTTTTATGTGTTTTAAATGCAAAATATCAAAATCGGATGAAAAACATATCAAATTTGCAAAATTGCGGTTTAGTCCCCAAGTTTCAAAAGTTGTCAAAAAGCAGGTCCACAAGCATAATTTCAAAGAAAAGTCACCAAAGGTCCTTTTAAAATCAAAAGTTGTCAAATTTAGTCCTTTGGTGAAAAATATGAAAAGTTTGAGAAAATTACAACTTTGGTCCCTCGAGTTTAAAATTGGCGAATTGGTCCACGGAAAATGTGAAAATAGCAACATTGGTCCTTATACTTTTGGAACTTGTCATTTCAGCCCTTGGAACAAGTTTGATGAATTGGCAGTCTAGGCCCTTGTAGTTTCAGAATTGACACATTTGGTCCCTCTAATTATTAAGCCATTAAACCTATTTTGGACCCCCTTTCACCTTGGACCCATGTCAAAATCCATTGTGAACCCCCCTATTATTAAACACTGCTTGGTCAATCCTGGTCAAACCTCTCATACCCGCCAAAGTCCACCAATCTTACCTGCCTGCCTGCAACTAGCTTTCCCCCCATCCCCCCTCCTCTCCAATCACTCTCCCATGTCCCCTCCACCTTAGCATACCTCCAAACTTCATTTAATGCTTCCCTAACCCCTCACTCAACCCTCAATTGGCAGACACCCATTTTGGCGCCAAAAACTTATTTAAACGGTTGAGATTAATTTGAGCCATCCAATGGCTATGGATTGGTGGGATAGATTCAGAAGTGAGAGAAGATGACTTTGGAATATAAAAGACAGAGAAAGGAAGCAAGTAAGAGAGTAGAAGTTTTAGCTTAAAATTTCTTAATGTCGTTTTTATGTCAAGTTATTATTTTCAGTGTTAGAATTGTATTTTTGGTTAAATTGTATCAAACTTATGTGTTCAAGTTTATTTCAATTATTTTAAGCATCCAAATCGGTTTATGATCACAATTCAATATTCATGTTCATTGTTTCAAGTTCTTAAATCCAAATCTTGTATACAAGCTTTCAATAGGCGATTTGTAAGCTCAAAAAGGTTTATCTAAGCTTATTATAGCTTTGTATAAGCTTATATTCCAGGATTAAATGATTATGGTTCTTGGTCAACAGAAGTCAAACAGGGTCAAAGTTGTAATGGAAATGGCAATGGGGGTGATGCAGTGATGATATTGGGTTGAAATAGGTTAGATTAGGTTAGTCCTGGGTTTGGTTTTAGTCTGCAACAACAGTTGGAACCTGTGAGTATTAATCTCATTTTCACTTTTTCAAGTAAATTTGCATATTTTGTTGGTAATTGGTGTTTATAGTTATGAACTGTTTTTACTTGTTTAATAAGTTGAAGATAAGATAGTTAAGCTTGGTTTGATCATTTGCTACAGCTAGTAAGTGATTTGTTAGTTATAAGTTGCCTCTGAGTTACATGAACTCGTGTTTGGTATAAGCGGTATTTGGTATTCAGAGCTTATAAGTGGTTAGTTTAAGTTTACTTAGCTTCCTTTAGGCTTGCTAGAACCATTTGAATAGCCCATTTGCATATCAAAGCAGTGGAAGTCAAAATTCCATCTCCACTGCCTTAATTTGCTCACTGTTGTGATTTTGCCAATTCCAAAACTTATTTTGTGTTCAAAAGTTATAAGTATAACTTGCTTTAGTTTAATTTCATCATTATATACCATTTTCAGTTCAAAATCTAGATCAAACTTCAAATAAGTCAACATCTCGACTTTGTGATAAAGTCGATTTTGGTAAAACTCGGTTTGAGCCATCCGAGATTGATTTTATTGTACTCATTTCTTGGTCAAATCTTGTGAATCTTGTGGTTTTAAAACCTTTCTTGGTCTAGTTTATTGCTATGATTTTTGTGTATTTTTAGAAATTTTCTTTAAGCTTCAAATTAGCTTGTTAATATGGACTTAAGTGTCCTGTGCAGGGCATCAAGTCTGCACAGGACTTGTGCAGACTTTGATGAGCTTGTGTAAAGCTCATCATAGCTCCTTTAGGTCTGAGCTTTGGGTTTTAGATAGCCAACTAGGTCTAGTTTAGATCCCAATTTCTGGTTTTAGGTTTTGGCTTATTGGCTAGCTTATTCCTCAGCTCAAAGTAGGTACCCTTTATTCTGTTTTAGCCTATATCTCATATAGTCAAATCTGTACTAGCTTGTTATCAGAGGTTGTAGCTTGTTGAATCTTGTTGCATTTTGGTTGTTTTAGCTTATTGTAACTTCTATATCAGTTTGGTAGCTTTTGGTGAGCTTTTGGCTTATCAAAGTGCTTATTCCATAAGCAAATTCCACATCAGTTGCATATTCCTCCAAGCAACCCCTTGTTTTTCTATTTTTCCTAGCTTCTATATATTATTTTAGACTTTTCCTGAAATTTTCAGATTTTTCCAAGTTGTTTTGCTATTTTTCTTAATTTAAATTAGTTTTAAGTACTTTTAAATAGTATTTAATACAAAAAATTAAGAAAAGGTTCAAAAAATAATTTTCAATTTTCTTAAGTTTAGATAAATATAAAAGACAAAAAGTATTTTTCTAGATTTTTCTTAGTTAAATTTGTATTTTCTAGCATTTTAATTAGTTTTAAATAGTTTTAAATTAATAATAAATATATAAAAAGTCTAAAAAATATATTTTCTGTTTTAAAATTAGTTTTATCATATTTTAGATTTTTCCAAGTCTTAATCTTATTTTTCTAATCTTATTTCATTATTTTCTTTTATTTTAGAGTATTATTAAATAGTTTAAAATAGTTTTTAATTAATAATAATTAATATAATAGTTATAAAAATAATTTTCTTTTTCTAAAAAGTTTCTTATATCATTAGGATTGTAAAAATGTATTTTTCATATTTTTAGGCTTAATATTGTGTAAGTTTCACTTTTTATTTTGCACGTTTACGTAATTTTAATTTAAACGTAAGTTTTAAGTTTTAAGTTTTAAGTTTTAAGTTTTAAACGTTCATCACTTTAAATATAGTGATAGCGTTTATTTAATAGATTTTAACTCTTTAATTTTCTTAATTTGTATTTAAGTCGCTTTAATTTATAAATTTTTTCAATAGTGTAATATTCAATCTAACCCTTTCTGATCGCTATCATTAGTGATCATTCTATCGTCTGAATCAGTGTTTGCACACCATTGAGTCTCCGTGGGACTTAACGACCGGAATTCATTGTATTCTCGATCTTCATTGTATTTGTGTTTAAAATTGTTTAAGTCTGTTTGACTTGACGGTTTGTACGGATCAAATTTTAGCCATTCTTGGAGGCTTTAGCGTGTGTTTAGCCATTTCGGATCCATTGTTGCACATACCCCATCTTTTGTATAAAGTTTTTGTAAAGTTTTCAAAATCCTAAAGTTCATTAACACTTTTCACGAAGTGTTAGCAACACCAAAAATATTTCCTTCTTTGTTTTATACAATGTTTTCAAAATCCAAAATATCCATCCTTTACCCTCTAACTGTTTAATTCTTCATTCCTTATCTTCTTTAACCGTTTAATTCTTCATCTCTTATCCTCTTATCTGCTTAATTCTCTATGTCATGGTATTTGACATGTTCACAGTGTGGAGGTCCATTTAACGGTGGAAATTGTCGTGATGTACCAATGTGGGTTTCGGAGACAAGTTTGTCGATAATCCCGATCCCATTTCAAATGAAACACCGATTTTTCCTACCTACCTCACAGCCCCAATACGAATCCTACTCATGCGAGTATTGTGGAATGATTCTCATTACGGTTTTGATTGTCCACCACGGGTCCCGCTTGTCTATGAGCCGAACCATGTTACAATCGAACTTTGGTGAAAGTTATTTTCCCAATTATCTCATTGTGAGAATTGTGGGGGTCCTCATGCGACTTTTGAATGTCAACCGATGAATCAAAATTTTCAAAATTCCAATTCTCCGGTTTTGACAATTTCCAATCCCACAATATTCCATCGGTCATCGACTTCCGAGCCTTCACAAAGATCTCAATGATTACGAGGAGTGTTATCTTCGTCAAAGTTACGAAGAAATCGCATTCGAAAGAAACTACAAATGAAAAGAATGGTGTGTAAGCTTGAGAGATGAACATAAGAATCCGATATGATGGCGATGATGATGAGGATTCTATTCTAATGAAGGAATATTATGAGAGCTTGTCAACCGAAATCACACCAAGCTTCCATTGACTCTCTCATAATGGGGACGAGCCTTCTAGCACTATTCCGAAATGGAATCGTCTAGTGTTGAGAGCCTTGTTCCAACCCAGTGAGTCAGAGGTTATCTCCGTAATATGTGTGATGAGCCTCTTAATGATGATTCTTCTCCTCCTCTTGACATTCCATATGATCATGTCGAGATGTTCTCGATTCGATAACGATTGTACTTGTTTGACGATTCTTTATCCTATGGAGACATCGATTATGTCGAGGAGCTACCTTCGAGCTAGTTAGCTTAGAGGAAGTGAGAGATTCGATGATCCGGAAATTGAGGACGAGATACTTCGTGAACAATTGTTCAATATAAATCTCCTCGTTTCTAAGATCGAATCATTACGTGCTAAGTCGACTTCATCTCCTATCCCCGTTATGGATAGTGACTCTACATTGGACAAGCCCGAAACATCTCCTGAACTTGAGGCTTTCTCCAATGATTCTCTTCATGGAGAGTTCTCCGGTGAACTCTCTCATGACATATCTCCTCCGGAATATGATCATTTCCATTTTGATCTTGAGGATGATATTGGCTCGGAGGAAGGTGTACTCTATCATAAGAGTTTGCTTATTGATGATACTACCTTCACCCTTCCTCCCGACATGTCTACATTTGAGGATGAAGAATGGATCTTGATTGTTATCAACATCTTTCTTCCATTCCTCACTTATGATGTGACTTCTCTCTTCTTCACTCCTTCGGGGTGAGGACACTATCTTTGACCCGGCATTTTCATTTATCATCTTTGAGCGGTTCTCATTATATCTCATCGGTGTGGAGCTTTCACGTGCTTCAAATGTTTGTCGAAACATCTTGAATGAAAGTCCGATGGAGATTGTTTCTTCCACTTTGCTTCCCATGAACAAATTAATTGGGGTCGAGTCAAGCTAGCGACTCGGTAACCAAAAACATGAGCACACACCATATGGGTTTTCACCCATATTTCGACTTCTCACCCTTTCTACCACCTAAGTGTGGGGTGATGCCCACATGTTAAAATATATATATATATATATATATATATATATATATATATATATATATATATATATATATATATATATATCTTCTTTCTAAATAATGGCGTAGTATTTCCCTTTTACGTTCTTTGTTTCGCATAACCGCTGCGGTACTTTGAATATTGAGGGCAATATTCATTTCTAAGTGTGGGGGAATTCTCACGAATTTTATCATATAATTATACCAATTCCCCATTTTGGCCAAAATTTTTTTTTTTGGAGTAAGTGTTCTACACTTTCTCATTTGGTTATCGATCGCCATGTCAGTAAGACTAAAGGATTAGCTAATCCGAGAGCAAGCGGCTCTTGGTAAAGATATATCAAATCCGTTGACGACTTGCAATTTGCCCAAAATTGTATGGTATTCACTCACCATATCCTAAAAAGTGAAGAGTTGGCTAGCCCGCAAGATTATGGCTTGTGGTAAAGGCGTGGAAAAACCATAATTGGTAATCGACTCACCAAAGATAATATTGATAATTTATCTAAGAGTTGGCTAGTCCGAAAAGTACGGCTTCGGTAAAGACAAAATCAAATCAGTTGAAAGGCGGTGGTTTGCTCAAAATCACATGGTTATCGGTGTACCATGGTTCTTACTTGAACTAAAACATTTGGCTACTCGAGTAATGGCTTTTGGTAAAGAGATTAAAATCCATTATGTTTTCTCAAATCATTGCTAGGGACTAGCAATATCTCGATGTGGGGATTGATGAGTGTCTAAATACTCATCATTTTGTACAAAATAAAGCGCAAAATCATCGAAAACACTCGAAACACATCAAAATGATCAAAATATCACAAATCGGTGTTTTATGTGTTTTAAATGCAAAATATCAAAATCGGATGAAAAACATATCAAATTTGCAAAATTGCGGTTTAGTCCCCAGTTTCAAAAGTTGTCAAAAACAGTCCCTGAGCACATAATTTCAAAAGAAAAGTCACCAAAGGTCCTTTTAAAATCAAAAGTTGTCAAATTTAGTCCTTTGGTGAAAAATATGAAAAGTTTGAGAAAATTACAACTTTGGTCCCTCAAGTTTAAAAATTGGCAGAATTGGTCCCTGGAAAATGTGAAAATAGCAACATTGGTCCTTATACTTTTGGAACTTGTCATTTTCAGCCCTTGGAACAAGTTTGATGAATTGGCAGTCTAGGCCCTTGTAGTTTCAGAATTGACACATTTGGTCCCTCTAATTATTAAGCCATTAAACCTATTTTGGACCCCCTTTCACCTTGGACCCATGTCAAAATCCATTGTGAACCCCCCTATTATTAAACACTGCTTGGTCAATCCTGGTCAAACCTCTCATACCCGCCAAAGTCCACCAATCTTACCTGCCTGCCTGCAACTAGCTTTCCCCCCATCCCCCCTCTCCAATCACTCTCCCATGTCCCCTCCACCTTAGCATACCTCCAAACTTCATTTAAAGCTTCCCTAACCCCTCACTCAACCCTCAATTGGCAGACACCCATTTTGGCGCCAAAAACTTATTTAAACGGTTGAGATTAATTTGAGCCATCCAATGGCTATGGATTGGTGGGATAGATTCAGAAGTGATAGAAGATGACTTTGGAATATAAAAGACAGAGAAAGGAAGCAAGTAAGAGAGTAGAAGTTTTAGCTTAAAATTTCTTAATGTCGTTTTTATGTCAAGTTATTATTTTCAGTGTTAGAATTGTATTTTTTGGTTAAATTGTATCAAACTTATGTGTTCAAGTTTATTTCAATTATTTTCAAGCATCCAAATCAGTTTATGATCACAATTCAATATTCATGTTCACTGTTTCAAGTTCTTAAATCCAAATCTTGTATACAAGCTTTCAATAGCTGATTTGTAAGCTCAAAAAGGTTTATCTAAGCTTATTATAGCTTTGTATAAGCTTATATTCCAGGATTAAATGATTATGGTTCTTGGTCAACAGAAGTCAAACAGGGTCAAAGTTGTAATGGAAATGGCAATGGGGGTGATGCAGTGATGATATTGGGTTGAAATAGGTTAGATTAGGTTAGTCCTGGGTTTGGTTTTAGTCTGCAACAACAGTTGGAACCTGTGAGTATTAATCTCATTTTCACTTTTTCAAGTAAATTTGCATATTTTGTTGGTAATTGGTGTTTATAGTTATGAGCTGTTTTACTTGTTTAATAAGTTGAAGATAAGATAGTTAAGCTTGGTTTGATCATTTGCTACTGACTAGTAAGTGATTTGTTAGTTATAAGTTGCCTACAAGTTACATGAACTGTGTTTGGTATAGCGGTATTTGGTATTCTGAGCTTATAAGTGGTTAGTTTAAGTTTACTTAGCTTCCTTTAGGCTTGCTAGAACCATTTGAATAGCCCATTTGCATATCAAAGCAGTGGAAGTCAAAATTCCATCTCCACTGCCTTAACTAGCTCACTGGTGTGATTTTGCCAATTCCAAAACTTATTTTGTGTTCAAAAGTTATAAGTATAACTTGCTTTAGTTTAATTTCATCATTATATACCATTTTCAGTTCAAAAATCTAGATCAAACTTCAAATAAGTCAACATCTCAGTTTTGTGATAAAGTCAATTTTGGTAAAACTCAGTTTTGAGCCATCTGAGATTGATTTTTATTGTACTCATTTCTTGGTCAAATCTTGTGAATCTTGTGGTTTTTAAAACCTTTCTTGGTCTAGTTTATTGCTATGATTTTTGTGTATTTTTAGAAATTTTCTTTAAGCTTCAAATTAGCTTGTTAATATGGACTTAAGTGTCCTGTGCAGGGCATCAAGTCTGCACAGGACTTGTGCAGACTTTGATGAGCTTGTGTAAAGCTCATCATAGCTCCTTTAGGTCTGAGCTTTGGGTTTTAGATAGCCAACTAGGTCTAGTTTAGATCCCAATTTCTGGTTTTAGGTTTTGGCTTATTGGCTAGCTTATTCCTCAGCTCAAAGTAGGTACCCTTTATTCTGTTTTAGCCTATATCTCATATAGTCAAATCTGTACTAGCTTGTTATCAGAGGTTGTAGCTTGTTGAATCTTGTTGCATTTTGGTTGTTTTAGCTTATTGTAACTTCTATATCAGTTTGGTAGCTTTTGGTGAGCTTTTGGCTTATCAAAGTGCTTATTCCATAAGAAAATTCCACATCAGTTGCATATTCCTCCAAGCAACCCCTTGTTTTTCTATTTTTCCTAGCTTCTATATATTATTTTAGACTTTTCCTGAAATTTTCAGATTTTTCCAAGTTGTTTTGCTATTTTTCTTAATTTAAATTAGTTTTTAAGTACTTTTAAATAGTATTTAATACAAAAAATTAAGAAAAGGTTCAAAAAAATAATTTTTCAATTTTCTTAAGTTTAGATAAATATAAAAAGACAAAAAAGTATTTTTCTAGATTTTTCTTAGTTAAATTTGTATTTTCTAGCATTTTAATTAGTTTTAAATAGTTTTAAATTAATAATAAATATATAAAAAGTCTAAAAAATATATTTTCTGTTTTAAAATTAGTTTTATCATATTTTAGATTTTTCCAAGTCTTAATCTTATTTCATTATTTTCTTTTATTTTAGAGTATTATTAAATAGTTTAAAATAGTTTTTAATTAATAATAATTAATATAATAGTTATAAAAATAAGTTTCTTTTTCTAAAAAGTTTCTTATATCATTAGGATTGTAAAAATGTATTTTTCATATTTTTAGGCTTAATATTGTGTAAGTTTCACTTTTTATTTTGCACGTTTACGTAATTTTAATTTAAACGTAAGTTTTAAGTTTTAAGTTTTAAACGTTCATCACTTTAAATATAGTGATAGCGTTTATTTAATAGATTTTAACTCTTTAATTTTCTTAATTTGTATTTAAGTCGCTTTAATTTATAAATTTTTTCAGTAGTGTAATATTCAATCTAACCCTTTCTGATCGCTATCATTAGTGATCATTCTATCGTCTGAATCAGTGTTTGCACACCATTGAGTCTCCGTGGGACTTAACGACCCGGGAATTCATTGTATTCTCTGATCTTAATTGTATTTGTGTTTAAGCTGTTTTAAGTCTGTTTGACTTGACGGTTTGGCACGGATCAGCTACGTATCAATTTTTGGAAATTCCCAGGTCTTAATTATCCAGAAAAACTACAAACATCCATTCCAAAAGCATTATATCCTAGTATAGTTGTGTCATATATAGTTTACCGCCGATTTTACGCGAGGGTTTCTTTTATTTTCTTAAGTGTGCAGGTTATATTTAGCAAGAAGAAGAAATAACATTGGATAGAGCTTAACACTTATGCATTCTTCTTAGGAAAGGATTTAACCGCAACTCCACACGGATCCTACCGAGCTAATAAGGGGAGTATTAGTTTCTTCTTCCTTACTTACCTTCCTTTATCATTACTTTGATACTTTCGAGGAACATTGGGGATAATGTCCAGTTTAAGTGTAGGGAGGGAGAATAAAACGGGAACTTAGAAACTATTCACTCACTTGATTATTTGTCTAGTCCTTGGTAATTTGTGTAATAAACTATGAGAAATATTTGTTAGGGCAATTTTAGCACCAAATTTAATTTTTTTTATGACATGTACGAGCGGGACTTTAGTCTTAATAAAGCGTATCATGGATAGGAGTTATATGACTAGCACAAAAACCGTTTACCACTTAAATTCCACCCAAAAAATGTGAGGTTCGCCCCTAGATCTTTAGGAATAAAAGCATTCACCTTTAATGCTTAGAGAGTGTACCGGGTAGTATTATAGATTCTAGAATTTGTTTTTTGATGCATTCCGAGATCGCTAGTGATACTACACTTGTGTAGTTAGGAATAACTAAGTGATAAGAGGCATTAGGATAACCCTTGTTTGAAACCTGTATTATAATTACATCTTCCACATCGGTTGAGTAATTACCCCACACCCTTGCGATGTACTCATCTTTAGTACATGATACCCCTAGTTAACCCCTCAGAGCCTATCCTTTTCGCGGTTCTCGTGATGTTTCGGTTTTTTGGAATATCAATGAAGAGCATTGTTTACAATCCACCCTCAAATGTACACCCAAATCGCCTTAGCCTACCTTGTATGCACTCATCTTTAGTGCATTATTGTAAACATTGCTAAACCATTAGTTCAAATATCTAATTACTTGCATGGTTGCTAAGTCGAGTCATATCTTTTGTACATAGTTTTGGGATGATTAGGACGATTGGGACTTATGGGTAAAAGTAATATTTTATGGAGTAACGGGAAAGAACGATAAATTCAAATTCCCTTTGTCTACGTAATTAAATACTCCAAGTATTTTGATCTTTTCAAATCGGGTCAATTAGTGTTAAAGAAATAAAAACTCAAGTGTAGGGATGCTCCTATAAATCCCTTATATATTGATGTTATTGTACAGGATGGTAGAGTAAAAATGTATGAAAAAAAAATAGAAAAAAATAGAAAAGAAAAAAGAGTGTTAAAAAAAATGAAAAAATGAAGAAAAAACATATGGGCTACCATCCTACATCTATCTTTATGTTTATGTTTTTAAAAATATGTTTGTTTTGTTCAAGTTATCTAGAGTTAGTGAGTCGAGTCGAGTCTTTGCTTAGCAATGCCACACTTCTTCATGCTTGTAACATATGATTTTTGAATTGCCACCATTAAATATCGCCTATCCAACAAAACCCTTTGTTTCCCTACTGTAAGCCTAACGTTACAACCCTTGTAAATACCTCTTAGATAGTTATTCCTAGGTGCTTACGCCAAAGCGGTGGAGGTTTGATCTAATCTCAAGCTTATAGTAATCTATTTACTATGCCAGGTAATGAGTGTTTATCTTCCATTTCCATATATTATATTTCATATAAACCCGAGAGATGAGAGAATCCAAACACCCCTTGTGATGTGCTAGTATATAACTTTCGTGCTTGTTATGACTATTTCGGTGCTTTTACTTGTTGAATTTTTTTTTAAACCAATGCTTCATACCCCCTAACTTATAAATTGATTGGCCAAAAGCACAATTGCTTGAGGACATGCAAATACCAAGTGTAGGGATATTTGATAAGGATTTAAATCGTACACTTTTTAGGGTTCATTTAAGCCCTAAATCGACCGCTTTTATATTTGTTACTGCTTAATTTCGTTCCTTTTCACTTTTTAGGTCTCTTGGAAGCAAAATGCTGGAATGAAGCACTTTTGGACGAAAAGGAGTGAATACATGAAGAAAATGGCAAAGACAAGATCGAAGCCACTCAAGCTGCTCAAACTGAACTTGACGGCGTCCCAATCAAAGGGCGATGCCGTCCCTCTTTACAGACTTGATCAAAACATACACGAGATGGCTCAGTGGAAATTTTGCTCACATAACCTTACGGCGTTAGGCTTTGAAGAAGAAGGGCGTCACTCTGACTTTTTCATATCAGACAGCCTAGATTAAGAATCAGACGACGTCCCAACTAAAGCTTGACGGCGTCACAACTCTAAGGTGACACCGTCCCATCGATGACTTGGCCAGAAAGATAACCCTAATGACGGCGAACTGACGGCCTCCCATCTAAAAGGTGACGCCGTCGCACTTGTAAAACTATATATAGAATTCGATTTTTCTGCATTTAGAGAGGTAGACTTTTGGAGTAAAAACCATAAATCGTTTGTAGTCTGATTTGTACAGTATCTTAGGGTCCCAAACCCTATTTTACACATTGAGATAAGTTCTTTAATCCAAAGAATCATTATGTCTTCGATTGATTGTGTGTATGCTTGCTTATTTACCATGTCTAGCTAAATTTCTTGTGTGTTTACTTAGATCTATGAACCTAGTTATTGATTATTGTTAGGTTGTTTTCTTACGGTTGTTGATGATTATACCAGGGTTGTTTGGGTGTTTTTAATGAAAAAATAAAGGTGAAGTATATGGTAATATTGTGAGTTTTGTTAATCTCATTAAAAATCAATTTGAAAAAACTATCAAAGTTTTCAGAAGTGACAATGGTACATAATTTGTAAATAAGAAACTTGAATTTTTTTTCTTGATAATGGTATTCTTCATCAAACATCTTGTTCATATACACCCCAGCAGAATGGTGTAGTTGAAAGAAAACATAGACATTTATTGAACACTGCTAGAGCCCTCATGTTTCGGGCGGGGGAGGGTTACCTTTGAACATGCGGACTGAATCTATTCTAACTGCTACCTATTTGATCAACAGGTTACCTACTGCTATGTTATCTGGTAAAAGTCCTTTTGAAATGGTATATGAAATTTAAGGTGCTTTGGTATAGAGCAACCTGGCTCTGATACCATGTAAAAACTTATCAACCAAAGCAGTTTAAACAACAAAAACCTGATTAGAATGAACCCAACCAACCTCCCCTTGGCTCACTCTTTTATTTATCAAAATAATGCTAAGAGTAGCAAATCTGTTTACAATACAAGAACTGAGAAAATAGAGAGATTCCAATGACGACAAAGGGTTTCCCTAAACTCACAATAACAACCTGAACTGAGAGAGATATACGCTCAGAAACACACAGAACAATGAGATCAATAATAGAAAATATGAGAAGACTTCTCCTTTTATAGCCTTGACCAGAATACTTCCACAAAGGCCCATTCAAGAATATAAGACTTCGAATCTTTAGCCCTTTAAGTTTAGAGACGGGAACACTTCTAACACAAACTTTGGAAGATATACTTTGAGCCCCATGTGTTTGAGCTAAGCTTATACTTTCTAACATTAATTCATCATCAATTGATGGTACGTAATAGAAAATGCACCTTTTTGTGCTTTAATACTCATTGTTGAAATTTGAAAATCAAACTTATAAACCAAACAACTTTATTATGAATGAAAGTTATTCTATTATTCCTATACCTATAAATGAAACACATAATAATTAAAATATTTAAGTTTTATTTTGACATGCAATTTTAAACTGACAATCAAACCCATAAATACAAAAATAGTTCAAACCCAACATGAAGGTTGAGTTTTTCCAATCTTCAATCATATATACTCGTACTTATAAGTTATACCTGTACGCCGGGCAGTGCAGAGCTAGCAAATATTTTGTAGGAGGGCTAAAACAAAAATGTTTTCAAAAAAGCATTAGATGTGAGCGCTGAGTTGAAAAAAAAAATAATAATAAAAAAGCAAAATAATAATAACACATGAAATCGCGAAAAAATACATTAACAGACTTAAGCATAAGAACCCGGGACCCTTCCCAGTCCTCATATAGCTCCGCCCTTGACGCAGGGCATGCACCATCGAACCGAACACCCCTGAAGTAAATCAAGAAGTGCCGAAATACAGTAAACAAAATGACCTTGTACTAAACAAGTTAAATAATTTGCAAGTTCTTTTTCAAACAATATATAATTTCCCACTGATTAATTGAGCATAATGGTGATATTTGACATCTAATAACTCGAGACTAATTCCTGGTAAGGTTAGTTTTTGGAAGCAGCAACCATTAAATTTAAGCCACCTGGTGAGGTTAGTTAGATTATTACTTCCAAGGATTTGAATCTTCCAGATTTGTTTGTTGAATCTACAAAGATTTGTATTGACAATATTTATGAAATTTGTACCTTGAGTAAACATGGGAGCATGATGTAACTTTACTTACTTGGGACATAATCTAAACAGTTGTTGATACAACAAGTGCTTATAGTTTAAGATACACAAAAATGTTACACCGTACAAGCTTCACACAAGATGCATGCCATAAAGATACCAATATTTTAGCAAGCACATAAATATGCTCATGCAATGTGTAACATATATATATTTTTTATTTTTATTTTTTTCAAAAATAAGAAGAAAAAACGTTTATATTGATATGCATAGCGATTCATGATTGAAAAAGATCATGTGATGGACTAAGTCATAGACCATATGACTAATGACTTCTTGATGTTGACCCATGTAAAGCCAGATGATTATCAATAATACGTACTCCGTATTTGCTTTAAAATATACTCCGTACGTAATAAGAGTTTTGTACTCTAATTATTTAATGGGATATGCTATAGGGACCATTGTTAATCGTACAAATCGTGAAGCACATGGTATAACATTTGTGATGCATCTGATGCACCTTTAACGCGCAGATGATTGGAACCTCCTATAAGTGATGTGCGTATAAAGTTTTAATAAACAACGTGTAAACTGCGTAAATACGAGCATAAACCGACAAAAAATATGATATACTTGAAACAAATGAGGGAGAGGGAATATTTGACCAAAACCTTCTAATGTGACAAATAAGAGGTTTTGGTCAAAATGTATAAATCGCGATACACATCGTACAAACTCGCAATGCACAAGATCTCAAAAAACCTTTTATGAGAAGGTCCGTATAAACTCCCCTGACCCTTGTTTAATATTTGTTGCTTTTAAAAAAACACGTATTTTACTGTTTTTATTCGTCATGATAATAATATTTGTCTGACAAAGTTGTGGACAAAGTTGTGTGATGGACAGGGTCGATGTTATACCGGCATTTGATGAGACTAAGGCCGCAAAGAAGCAAAGAAGTGAAGTTTTTGTTAAGCAACTCGAGTTTAAGCTTGAGCTTGACTCGATTGAGTCGAGTTTTTATCAAGTTCGAGCTCGAGCCCGAGCCCGAGCCTGATAAGCTAGCTCGAAACACATAACGAGCTTTTATCAAGCTTTTCAAGCCTTCATGTTCATAAATATTTTTATTTTACATATTATATAAGCAACCTAAATGCTAATGTGAATATTGGTATAATAGTTAGAAACGAGTTTTGGAAAACCCGCGCGATGCAGCGGGATTGTTTAAAGGACGTGCTTTGCAACGACACTTAAACCTCAGGGGTTGTTTTTGCCAAGTTTCGAAAGATTATTAATGTTAAAAGACTTACTTTGCAACGACACTTGAACCTCAGGGTCTATTTTCGCCAATTTAACAAACTTTGCATTTAATGCTTATATATACTAAAAAGGCTCCTGCCTTTTAGTATATATAATAATTTATCGTAGAAAGACTTTTTAAACCCCAATGCTCTAATGTTTTGTATAAGTTCTTTGCTCTTGAGTTTATCGTGTATTTTTTTGACTTTATTGATAAATTTGGCTATCGAATATAATATTTATATATAAAACCGAACTTTTCAAGTCGAGCTCGAGCCTTATTCGAATATTACTCGAGCCGAGCTCAAGCTTGGATGGTTAAAGCTCATTGAGCTCTTGAGCTCGGCTCGAGAGCTTACTTTGTGATTTTTGAGTCGAGCTCAAGCCGTATCAAGCTCGAGCTCGGCTTGCCTTGATTACAGCCTTAGACGAAACAAATAACAATGTATTTACCAAGGTCTTTATTTGTTATACAAAGCTAATAACAACTACAGGAACTACATAAAATCTATATAAAATAAACGAAACAAAAAACTACTTCGTGTTTTCTTAGAATATCCACAATGCTTCTACCTTTTAAAAGACTTGAAGCATTTATGGTAATAAATGCTAAAGGTGGTATGACTTGATACATTTATTATTATCCTTTCAAGTACAAAGCTTTTCTTTCAAACCACTTGACACTAGCCAAATCTTTGTTTAAGTCTTTTAAAAAGTTGTTTCATGCAATGCTGAAAAAGCTTTTTCAAATAGTAGAAAGCTTTTTTATTTGAGCCCATTGCAGATGCTCTTAGTTTATAGAATATATGTTGTCAAACGTTGTTAGTAGAATCTTAAATGTAGTCTTTTTGTGCATTAAATCAAACCGTGTTACAAGTTGTATTGATTAAACCATTTCCTAGCGATGTGAGACATGTGAGTAGACCAAGTCACCAAGATGCTACAAAGCTACCAGTCTATAACATCATTTTCGTGATGTTGACCCATGTTACAAGCTCAAAAATTGCCGGCTTCAACAAGTCAAGTTAGTTGTGGTGTATTTATTGATATATTCATGTTTGTGTTTGAGATCCTTAACTTTTGCAAAGCACAAATAAAGTGATACACTTTGTATCTTTTGTTAGGAAATTATGATCGCGTGAATCGAGTAGTCGTAGAACACTATCAGTTGAAGATTCGGTGGTTCACCAAATCTCTAATCGGATAAAACTTCGATTTGAACTTGAGAATATGTTTTGTTAGTTATGACCGAACCGAATACACATTATATGACCAAAAGCGATGACAGGTTATAAGCGCAATAGCGATTAAATTAACCGCCAATTCGGTTTAATTTTAGGGTTAAATTACCGAAATTTTATTTTCTAGTGCGTTTTAACATAGCACTTTATACCAAATAAAATTTTCCAAGTCGACTTACCGGTAGCGCCCCTTAGACCTCAGGTGCTGGCCGGACCTGACTCTTGAGGCGGCGCCCGACCCCGTCGTTCGGGCTTCACCCCCGAATAGCAATCATAATAACGTCATACAAGTGTGCACTCCGCGCACAACCCCGACTTGTTGAACATTTATCATGATTACACATTGGTCACCTAAATTAATCCATTACACTTAAATAATATCGGTGATGCAAAATCACCAACAATCCTCCCCATTTAAGTGTAATCTTGATTAACTTAAAACAAACTCATAACAAACAACAAACCGATGCATAAATGAAATGTCGAGACGATTGAATTTCACATTAGTACATTAGCATTCCAAATATTCGAATATAAGAGTGTCACTAAGTTGAACTCCTTCTATTCATAGTGAATACATGAAGATAATATACACAACAGTTTACACATTCACATGTTCCACTTGACACTATGTTTTACTAGCTTGTGTCCAATCCTTCAATAAGCATATCAAAGCCAAGTCCCAAGCTTCTTGAAGCAGCTAAACTTCATGCTTATATAGGTGGTTCTTTACTCTTGCACCTGCACATGCAATTTGTCAAAAAAACCATTAAGAAATATAATTTCAACCTCCTTTATCTTACAGTTCTGAACACATACCGTGGGATGATGTAATTAGTGTTCCAATCCAAATATATCAAGCTTTCCTCATTGAATTCACATTTAACATTACGTTAGATGGGAATTGGGTATCTTGATACAAGGATTTAATTAGGTGGACTTTAAACCCATCCCAATAGCCGCCTTGCGTCGAGATCTCTTGCTAACCCTTTGGTTAAATGGTCGGCTAAATTCGGTTGAGTTCTTACAAACTCCACAGATATCACACCATTCATGATAAGCTCACGAATCATGCTATGTCTAACACCTAAGTGTCTAGACTTGCCATTGTACACTTGACTATAAGCCCCAGCCAAGGTAGCAAGACTATCACATCCGATAGAAATGGTAGATATCGGTTTAGCCACAAAGGAATTTCATAAATCAAATTCCTCGACCACTCGACTTCATTACCACCGCAACTAAAGCAACAAATTCGAGACTCCATAGTTGAGTTTGTAATACAAGTCTGTTTCTTTGAAGCCCAAGAAATAGCACCTCCTCGAAGGAATACCCAACCACTCGTGAAGAGTGATCCTCTATATTATTTATCCAATTGGCATCGAATAACCTTCTAAAATGTAGGATAACCACTATAAGTTAAACCATAATCTATGGTTCCTTTCAAATCTTGAAATACTCGACCCGAGCTTGCGAATGTAGAGCACCGGGATTGCTAGTGTATCTACTAAGCTTTCCCACAAAGAAACCTATATCCGGTCTAGTGCTAATCATGGCATACATAAGACATCCAATAGCTCTAGAGTATTCCGGTTGAGACATCGGATTTTCTTTATTAGGTCGAAACTTCACGTGGGATCTCTGGGAGTATAAACAGAGAACAATTAGCAAAATTAAACTTTGTCAAGATCTTCTCAATATAGTGTGATTGAGAAATAGAGATACCCTTGTTTCTCTTTTGATTCTAATACCAAGAATCACCTCGCCTTCTCCCGGATCTTTCATATCAAAATTAGATGACAAGAAATCCTTTGTCTTATCAACTTGATCTTGGTCACACTAAAGATCAACATGTCATCCACATATAAGCAAATTATCACTCCTTTACCGAAGCATCAAATTTGCTATACACACACTTGTCGACTTGGTTTAAAGAAAACCATTAGACAAGACCACATCATCAAACTTTTGATGCCATTGTTTTGGTGCTTGTTTGAGACCATACAATGATTTCTTCAATTTACATACCTTGTTTTCATGTCCAGCATCACAAACCCTTGAGGTTGTTTCATGTAAATTTCTCATCCAAATCACCATTTAAGAATGCGGTTTTACATCCATTTGGTGAATAACTAGATCATGTATAGTCGCAAGAGCTAACAATAATCTAATAGTGGAAATCCTAGCAACAGAGCATAAGTATCAAAAAGTCAATGCCTCCTTTTGTCTAAAACCTTGGATAACCAATCGGCTTTATATTTATCTATGCTTCCATCCACTTTCATCTTCCTTTTAAGGATCCATTTACTTCCTAATGCTTTGCATCCGGAGGCAAATCGGTGACTTCCCAAGTATCATTCGCATGATAGAATCAATCTCACTTTGAATTGCTTCTTTCCGAAAGCAACATCCCAGAAGCCATTGCTTCACCAAAGTCCTTGGATCCTCCTCAATAATGAGGCAATATTCACGTTGAGATAAAGTCGTATCTCTTGTTCCTTCAACTAAATAAAGTTGAAAATCGGACCCAAAAGACTTAGCTTTTCTTGTCCTAGTGCTTTTCTAGGAATGGATGGACCGGTACATCATCGGTACCTTGACATCATCTTCAACTATCTTACTATAAGATGGTGAATCATACCTCTTGGTCTTGGTATAGACGTAAACCGTTCTTCATCAAATATTGCATCTCTTGACTCTATTATAGAGTTCACCGACACATAATCATTAGGTTCTATAACATAAAACCTATAACACTTGGAATGCTCAGCATACCCAATGAAGATACAATCTATACCTTTTTCACCCAGATTTTTCATTTTGGGTTCAGTCAATCTTACAATTGCTCTACAGCCCCAAACCCTCAAATAAGTCAAATTTGGTACCTTCTTGGTCCAAATTTCATAAGGTGTTTGTTCTTTGTTTTTGTTTGGAGTTCTATTCGTAATATAACAGTCACAACATAGCCTCACCTCAAAACCCTTCACTTAGTCCGAATAGGATAACATGGAATTCACCATTTCCTTTAAAGTCCTATTCTTCTTTCACCACACCATTCATTGTGGCGTGTGAGGAGCCGTGGTTTGATGGATTATTCCATCGATTGAAAATAAACCGGATCATAATACTCACCACCTCTATCGATCTAAATACTTTTATCAAATCTTGTCTTTGAAGTTCTACTTCTTGTTTATAAATTTTAAATTTATCTAGAGCTTCATGTTTAGCATGCGATAGATAGACATAACAATATCTAGATGCATCATCAATAAAAGTAATGACATACTTATTATGTCCTAGTGAGGATTGGCATGAAAATCACATAAATCACTATGTATGAGATCTAATACTTTGCTTTCCTGTTAACACTCTTAAATGGATGTCTAGTGATCTTTGTTAACATACAAGTTTGCAACTTTCATGTGTCATATCAAAAGCGGTATTAAACTCATTCTAGACATATCTTTCATTCTCTTGTAATGAACATGTCCTAGTCTAGCATGCCATAATTGATTTACTTAAACCATTACTATGACTAGAAGTAACCATACAAGCGTAATCATTAAACAAAGGATAATTCAAATTTAATCTAATCATTCCATTACATACATAACCAAATCCAACAAAGGAACCATGTCTTGACAAGATATACTTGTCACTTTCCAACACTTGTTTGTAGCCAAACTTATTCAACACAATTTGAAACAAGATTCTTGCGAATCCGGTACATACAATACATTATCTAAACATAAAGTTTTTCGAGTAAAAGTTAACATAACACGCCTATTCCTTTGATTGGTTCGGTTGCAACGTTTCCCATCTTTACATGAGCCATCTTCAATTGGATTACATACTTGAAACCAACGAAGATCATTGCAAACATGACATGTCGCACCGAATCAACCCACCAAGCAACTTGATCATCCTGAATATAAAATGCATCAGAAATTACAGAAACATAATGTAAAACATTATCAAAATTCATACAAAATCGAATTATAACCTTGTTGCTTATCGGGATCCTTAGACCCACTTGGACCAGCGCCATTATTGCCCTTTTAGGCGAAAATCCTTCTTCATATGACCGAGCTTGTTACATTTCCAACAAGTCAAAGTACCCTTTTGTTGGCAAATTTATCATCACCACCTTTGAACTTTCTTTTGTTCTTGTTGTTGTTAAAATTGTTTTTAGAATTTTTGACTCCATCTCCTTCAACCATGTTAATGAAGATCCAATCGGTTCTTTCCTTTAGGATTATTATCAAGTTCGATTCGTAATCCTTCCTCAATTCGTAGATCGAACCGAGTTGAACCAAATTTAACTCTTCCTTTTATGTTTCAAATCATGTTTGAAATCTCTCCGGAAGGAGGCGATTATCAATAATAATCGCAATCGAGATGGCTTCATCCATCATCAAATTATGTTGGGTATCTTGTCCCGAATCCTTAACATCTCATGATATTGTTCCATGACAGGCCTGGTATCAACCATCTTGTAATTCATAAAATTACTAACAAGAAACTTCTTTGCGAAGCATCTTACGCCATGTATTTGGATTCTAGGGACTCCCGGTGCCTTAGCGATTCGACGTTTTGATGGATATCAAATAAGAGTCGACATACCGTTCGAAATGTGACCACGGCATATGTAGTCGCTGTTTCCCACTTCATCCTCTTCACGGTCGCTCCAAAGCTTCATTCTCATCCCATTCCGGATGGGTGTACTCAGAACATACACAACTTTCAGGGTGGTAAGAAGAAAGTGCATCTTCTTTTGCCAACGACGAAAGTCCTGCCCTTCAAACTTTGCCAACTTATCGAACTTGCTCGTCATGTCCTTCACAGATTCTCCGTTCGTCATGATCACAGAATACTTCAATCTTTGATGATCACAGTAATCTGAGAGTCGTGTAAACACTATCAGATTGAAGTATTTCGGTGGTTCTACCAAATCTCTAATCGGATAAAACTCGATTTGAACTTGAGAATATGTTTTGTTAGTTATGACCGAACCGAATACACATTATATGACCAAAAGCGATAACCTAGGTTATAATCGCAATAGCGCGTTAAATTAACCGCCAATTCGATTTAATTTTAGGGTTAAAATTACCGGAATTTTATTTTCTAGTGCGTTTTAACATAAAGACTTTATACCAAATAAAATTTTTCCAAGTGACCTCACCGGGGTTGCCGCCTGGACCACTGCTACGGGGCGCCCCGGACCCCGTCATTCGGTTCGCCCCGAATAGCAATCATAATAACGTCATACAAGTGTGCACTCCGCACAACCCCGACTTGTTGAACATTTATCATGATTACACATTGGTCACCTAAATTAATCCATTACACTTAAATAATATCGGTGATGCAAAATCACCAACATCTTTTAGTACTTACGTATCATCTCATGCAACCTCTCGTATGAGTATTCTGCTTTAGTCGTCCTTCGTAACTTAATCAATTTCTTTGTTGCATCACCTGTACTCCAATAGTCGTCGTCTTTTTTTGTAGTAGTGGTAGCGAGGTGTTTTAGCAAACGGGTTTATTAATAACATGACAAATTGATAATGGCATGCAAGATGTATAAGTTATAACACCTGCGATTTTGAATTATCTACAAATTTATGACATTTTTATAGTTATAGAATTTGAACTACAATTATGTATTCACAGTGGTCTGACTGGTCTCTACTCTCTACAATATGCATAGAGTGTTAACTTTGTACTTAGATATATCACAGTTACTTTGTTTATAGCTGTTATGCTTGATTAAAGTTTTGCAAAAGTCATTTGGGCCCAACATTGCAAGCCTCAAGCTAATAAGTGAAATGGGCCGATTTGGTTCTCAAAATTCAAAAACAAAACATCAACCTATCTATATACATTCGGGAAAGAAATAAGGCTAGCCGTAATGCAACTCACTTTATGATCGAGAACATCACTTTCACGTCAGTTTTTTCTTTTTCTTACAACAATTTCATGATCAGATTAGTGTAGTGAAGATGACCGCGGACACCATAAAAACATACCCTAAAAAATAAATTAAATAACATCCACACACACAAACATGTCACACAAGTCAGTCCTTATTTCGACCCTTCTTTCTTTTTTTGTCTAAGACGCATTGGACCAACATACCGTAATGGGAAAGATGCGTATGAGTTGGTGTCGACTGAATTGTCGACCGACACACTACGAGTAGTCTAAGAATACTTTATGATATGATGTTGTCTTACAGTTGCGCCTTTCGCAAAACATATAATTGGTAGATCAATTATCTAAAATGAAAATATTTATCGATCAAGCAAGGTGATCATGATAAGTCTTAATCTTGACCTGGCTTTTTTGGTTGATTTTGTATTTCTCTCTATTATTAATAGCACATAGTTTTAGTAACTCAAACGAATACAATAGCATAGCTACGTTGTTGGATGGTGTAATAAACTAATAATAATGTCACATATTTATATGACATTCATACGTTAGAAAAGATAAAAAAAAAAAACAAAAAAAAAAAGGTTAAAAAAAAAAAAAAAAAAAAAAAACTTAGAATGACAAGTAATGTACTTATGATAGGCAATAAGATGAGACAACAATTTTCGTCCAAAGTTAGGTGGGCCTCGAAATACAAAACTAGAAACCTCCACTCCGATAGGGACATGAAGATAAGATCAAAAACCAAATAATCAAAATTTGTTATAACCATAAAACAGTTGGAACTTATGACCACTTAACTTTCATATTAAGTTCACATGAGACGGTTAAAGTGGACACATGAGTGATTAGAGTTTTAGGAAGGAGTATTGATTAGCACATTTATTGTTAGGGGTTGCTTGGTTGGGGGTAATGGGGGTGGGAATATGAAGTTAATGATTAAACATACGGTTAATCTTGGGAATCTGATCGTTGTTTAGTATTGGGTAATGGGGCATTAGCCAGTAAATTGGGAGGTATGGTAATGATTACCCACCACCACCAGAAGCAGCCACAGCAAGTAGTAGCCACCACCACCAGCCACCACCAGCCATCAACCACCACCAGCCACCACGACCACCACCACCACCAGCCACTTCCACCATCACCACCAGCATCCACCACCACCACCACCATTAGCAGCCACCAGCATCCACCACCACCACCACCAGCCATCACCACCACCACCAGCCACCACCATTACCAGCCACCACCACCACCACCAGCCACCATCACCACCACCAGCCACCACCACCACCACCACCAGTATCCACCACCACCAGCAGCATCCACCAGCAGCCACCACTACCATTAGCAGCCACCACCATCACCAGCAGCCACCAACACCACCACCATCACCACCACCACGCCCACCACCACCACCACCATCTACCACCACCATCTACCACCACCACCATCACCACCAAAAGCAACCACCACCACTAACCACCACCACCACTATCACCACCACCACCACCACCACCACCACCACCACTTTGGTTAATGTATTTTCTTACTTAAAGCGATGTCAAAGATAATGATAATCACCATTACATTCCTTGCGATTCCCTCAGATTCCCATTCGCTTTCCTTTCCCATTCCCGTTTTCAGCCAAGTACACCTTATTCTTTTTATTTGCATATTTCAATATATAAACTGATTTGCATATTTCAATATATAAACTGAAGAAGCAATATATGGCAAACGTATAATTTTTTATAGCATAATATAAAGTGTATAAATAAAATAAAAAAGTATGCAAATCATTTATATCTATACTACTTTATAATGCATTTAGGCCTTCTAAAATTAGAAGGCTTAAAAATTCAGACTTTTTTACTTTATTATGGAAAGAGTTTTTAACAAAATTTAAGATAAGAAAACAATCGTGAGATGACGTATGCCACCTTAACAAACTCCGGCCTAACTTCTAACAAACTCCAAACCTAACTCCTAACCACTAAAAATTAAGATAAAGAACTCCAATTATAAAATGACATATATTATTTCTCATTAAAATTCATTTTATTTTTAAATTAAAATATCTTTTATCTAATTATTTTTTATAATCTAATTTCACCATATTTTCTAAAATTTTATCTTTTAATTCAACATTCATTTTGATATATTTTATGAGTTTTAGTTTTATATTTTTAATAGGTTTATTTTATTTTAATTCAAATTTTTACAACTTTAACTTTTATTTCAATCAATATAATCTTGATTCAAAAATCATATCTTTTGGGGTAGTATTTGACGCGTAAGATATTCGAAGGTATTTCTATATCGGGAATAATGATGTCATGAAATCTACGGAAAGTTCTTGAACCCAAACAAACACTTACAACTAACACATATACATTCGAAGTGTTGTGAAACGAATTCACTAAACGGGTAAGCAAACACATATAACTATACTTATCGCCGCCGTCGTGCGCGGGTACCCGGCTAGTTAGTTTTTAATAAGGGGTTTAAGCGTTTAACCTTTGAGTGTTTGACAAAAATTTTACATTTGTTTACAGTCATCGGTGTGGCAGTTCACATTTATTGGTAGACATACATTTGTTATAAGATTTGCGCTTTATTAAAAAATGTAAGATTATTTAGTTCTTGTAAAGGATGATGTGTACTAATTTTGAAGCGATGTGTTCATTAATTTTGAATAATCTTTTTTGGCCACTGCGGAGATTTTGCAGAAGGTATGCACGCACATATCTTCTATCTCAAGTGTATCCGTCTTTGATGACATATGTGTTGAAAAATATGGTCAACTAATTGGTTTGAATGACAATTGATGGTCATCAAATATACTAATGGGTGTTTATTGCAAGATTAATTTGTGGTCATATGTAACGACCAATTTAATTCTATGTTAATGAGCCATTAGTAGGATTATGTGTGTAATTAATCCGACCGTTTTTTCCTTGACCTCCTCACCTATAAATGAGAGCTTTTCTCATTTGTTTTCTTACACCGAAAAATATACCAAGAAATAATAACTCACTCCTCTCCTTTGTTCACCATTAGTCTTGACAGTGTGTGTATCCGTTCGTAATAGAGGGAAGGCACGATTTTGGTTCGCCTTGATAACCCGTTTGTACTAACGGGGTTATCCGTTGTTGTTGTATCCTGGGAGATAGACGTTCACGATTCTCAAGCACCGTGGAGAGGACGAATCTGTCTTAAGGAAACTGTGAGCATCACAGGCCTCAACATTTTCCTTACTTGTGTTTTTGTGTCTCAACAATTCAAAGATTTACGGTATCATTTCTCTACACTTTTATGTTTTATGTTATGGTTTATTTGTCTCTAATAGCAATACACTTAATATATACTACAATATGAACCTCTAATTAGAGCTTGAGACATAGTTTTAGTGTCAGACAAACGAGATTAAAGTTAGAGGGAGTCAAAATAAAGCATAAGAAGCTAGCTTTCACACCTAAGTCAACGAATTAGTGCAATAAAGTATGCATTGATGGATACTCAAAACAAAGCAATAGGCTTAGAATAGAAAAAGGAAAGTCGTATAAACTAGAATCCATATTTCAAAATCAAATAGCCAAAATAACACATAAAGGGCTAATTTCATATGTCACCCTCTTTTCATCATTAATTTCATACTAGCAGGGTACCCGCACACTGCGGCGGCGGGTACCCTGTAACCAAAAGTTTTGGCAAGCAATTATTTAGATTACACGCATCCTTGATTATAATTTTACAGATGATAAGAACTTTATTTTGAAATAACTTCATGACATATCAAATTATTTCATATAAAATAGTAAGGTGTATGAGAAATGTTGCACAAATATAAAGATACTACTCACTAATATTATGATGGTAGAAAGTCAAAGTGATAGCGGCTTGTGGTTGAACGTAGGTAAAGGAATATAGAACATAGGTAAGGGATAGTGTATAGGTAAAGGATAGTGTATAGATTTTCATTGCAATTTATATATTATGAAACTACATATATACATCTTTTAATCAATACATATGAAATTTAATTTAAAATATATTTGTGCTCGGAGATTGAAACTTGTTGTGTTACTGATAGTCTTACATTTTAGTATATTTGTTTCATATACGTAGATCTTCTTGTAATATTTAGTATTATTGAATAAGAATAACTAATATTATATGAGATGATTGGAAAACTTAACTTTTTTATTAGGATATATATGTAAACAAAGACAACAAAAGCCCAACACTTAAATAGCTCTCGGATAGTCCACATGGTAGACCCATATTCAATGTTTATATACCCTAATCTTATAATGTTAACCCTAAATATACAATAATACTTGCAGCCACCAACAATCTTCTCTCTAAACTAAAATTATATCATCAAATCAAAACAAGACCCACGAAATTTTTGATCCTCTTGCTACTTCAAATCACAGAAGACACAATACTTTGGTCTTATTTCTTCTTAAACTTCGAACCCCAAACAAATCTGTGTATCTTTCCGAGTAGTAAAACACCTTATGTTTAAACACGAATAATCATCCTTATGTCTTCTTTAAAGTTTCAAGATCTATTAATGAGGTCCCGAGCAGGTTTTTGCTTGTTCTTTTGTTTTTGTTTCTTGGTCAAGATCTGTGATGTGTTCTTGTGTTTTGTTTTAGTATGTTAGAAAGAGATAGTGAGAGATGCAGATGAGCTATTTGTTCTTGTCATTGAGATGCAAAGGAGTGTACCGTGAGTTTGTTTTTAGGGGAGATGGCTGTGGAGGTCTTGCTCGCTGTGGAGGCGGAATATGCAACGGTGGTGGTGGTGGTGTAGAGCGCCTGAGGCGATGTAAGAGAAAGGGAGACATATGTATTTGTATTTTATACTCCGTATTTATATACGATTTGAAGTTTGGTGGCAGTTACTTTGATGATAGCTTGAAATTGGCTGTTACAAAGGTTTTGAAATGGGCTATATCAATATACGAAGACTGTTACAAGTGGTCATTTAATTTTCTTTATCAATACATGAGGCTAATTTTATGGTTGTAACTTTTAATTAGGTGTATGATGCAAGCTATTGACTATTGATTAGCATATTAAGCACGTGAGATTGTAACTTTTAAATGGGCTGTTATTGACCACATTAAATCTGCAGGAAAAGGTTTAACAACCTCTATATTAATGTTAGCTGTTACAATGGGCTGCATTAATGTTTGCTGTTTATGAATTGAAGAGTTTAAGCCTTTATTCGTGCAAGGTATTGATTTATAGTAAAATCAAATATTTCTATAACAAGCAAGTAAAAAAGTATGAATTTTTAAGCCTTCTAATTATAGAATAGTCCTAAATGCATTATAAGATATTAAGATATACCTATAATACAACCATTTAGTATATTATGTACAATGCTTTTAAAGCATGATTTGAGTATATATGATTTTTTCATATTTTTGAAAGGGAGATATGAAATTGTCCCATTAAACAAACATGCTCAAAAATACATTTAACCGCATATTAAATAAAAAATCAATGTTAACTACCAAAGAGCTTGTAGTCTAGTGGTATCTAGATTCGTGTGACAATGTTTCTCAATCAAATAATCGTGAGTTCATCTCTTGTCTTACTGTTTATCACATGCACAATAGATTTATGATTTATACATTGTACGTAATAATTAGATATTTATTTGAAATAAATATAAATTACAGACAAAACATTTACATAAAACCTAAGACTAGGTGTAGTGGCGACCATTATCTCCACCACCAACATTACCAGCAACATAGTGTAATATAAAACCACCAAATTCATCATCCAAACATACCTCACTTAAAAACTAACACACCCCACAATATGCTCACACACATTAAAAAATACACACAAAAAAAGTCGGTTGATCCATATGCCACTGCCTTATTGCACTTACACTGTGTTCTCTGCTTTTTATGTAGAGAAAAAGGAAAGTAAAGAGAAGTATAGAAAGCGGTGAGAAAAGAAAATGAAAGATTGTTAAAAAAATTGTTAGTGTTCTTGGATTGTAAAAAAAAGTAAGGAAAATGATGAAATTAATGTTATTTAACAATTATGCCCTCAATCATGTATGCAATTGATGCTTAAGTTAAATTAAATAAAGATCAATCTAGTCATAATAATTACATTGATTTGTCGCACTCACTTTCATCTCAAAAATAAGATAAAAATTTACCCACCACTTTACTTCCCCATTTCACACTTTCCTTCTCGAATAAAAATTAAAAACACATTTTTTTTTCTTTCACTCACTTTCACTTTCCATCCCAGATTGTAATAACATAGTGTTAGTCTCAACCAAGCTAGAATAATCAACAATGAAAAATTGATACTTCTCAGATATGAAATCCCACCAACCCTAAACCATACCTTATATATAAAAACCAACTTATGGATCTTTCATCAACATTTGGGCTAACTACCCTTGGCCCTTGGATATTAAAAAAAAAAAACATTTCATCACAACAATCATTAACTCCACAAATAAATGTATGGTTTAATTAAAAGAGGGGCCCCTACACTTAAATAAAGTCACAACCACACCATATAAAACCATTAAAAATAAAACATCATTTTTTCCCAACAAATTGCATATACTTTATTTCATTTTATAATTTAGCCACCATACCACCAACTAAGATCGCCCTCCGGAGTGTTACTATATTAGCGACGGCGGCTAAATCTTGATTTATAAAAAGATTAGTGACGGAAAAAGATGGCGTCAGAAGATGTGGTTGGTAAGACAAGTGCAACGATTGCAAATCTAGCAGAGGAAGCGAATAAGATAGCCACTGAAGGTGTCGCTGTTAAGGCTCCTTCTCGTCTTGCTTTGCTTTCCATCGCTAAGTCTCTCGTCGCTGGTGGTGTCGCTGGTGGAGTGTTAGTACTTTTTTTTTAATCTTTTTTTATAAATTTTAGTCAGTAAAGATACATTTTATTTTTGAGCTGATGATTCTTGATTTGTATATATATAAGAATAAGCTCATAAGGGGGTGTTCGTTTAAGCTTATTTTTGGGCTTATGAGCTTATCTGATTTCGGCTTATGTTTCATAAGCTAAATCTTTTTTCAGCTTCTTTTGAAACTTATGGGATGTAAGCTTGTTATGATATAACAAGCTTATATAAGCTGACAAGTTTCAAAATAAGCTGAAAAGATTTAGCTTATGAATCATAAGCCGAAATCAGATAAGCTTATAAGCCCAAAAATAAGCTTAAACAAACACCCCCCTTAAGGGGATTTGCTTATTTTGTACTGATTGAAAAGTTGGATTTTTTTTCTTATCGATTTGCCTAATAAGCTGAGACATGGGAATGCTGAAATGGGGTTTCTTGCTCAATAAGGTGACTAAAATGGGAAAAAGTTTAATACTTTTTGGGTAGATTTTGTTTATTACTGTTGTTACTGATTGAAAGATTGGATTTTGTTTAATTTGCTTAAGCTGAAATATGGAGAATGTTGAAAAATGGAGTTTTTCTTGGTTAAAAAAGTGATTGCAATGGTAAAATTTTGATTTTTTATGTGTTGATTTGTATAGGTTATGGGGTATAATTGTGGTGTAAACAGAAATATGATAGTGTTAAAATGTAGTGTTTTTTGCTGAAGAAAGTGACCAAAATGGTAAAAATCGAATCTTTATTGGTTTGATATTGTATAAGAGCTAATATATCTTTTAGACGAAACTGAGCAAATGAAAGATTGCGTTTCTAACTCCTCTGTTTGTTGTATATAGTTAAATTTAGGCATAAGTTGTTTACTTATGAGATGTTGAAATGTGAAAATATCTAAAAGTAAGTATATTTGTAATGAAAGTGGCTAAAATGGTAAAAATCCGATTTTTATTGGTTTGATTTTGAGAGCAAGGGCCAAAATGGCATAATTCCGCAGAAGTTTAACTTTGATTTGTTATTGGATTTGGAAAGTCTAATTCTGGAAGTTAGATTTAGTTACACAAACCCGAGTAATGAAATGATTGTTTTTTTGTTTAGAAGTTGGAAATGTATATTCTTTTGGTTTGTTATATATAGTTAGGAAATATTATCCATGGGTTATTTGCTAATAAGGTTTAGTGATGTATTTGTAAAGAAGTTGTTTTGGTATAGATGAATGTATTTCTTTCAGCTGTGATCTAATGGTCCAGTACTTCTATATGAGATTGTGACTGCCGTTAATGTTATTAGAAGAGGTGGATATCACTGGGGTGAAGGCGACATGAGCATGTGGCTATTTTGATTTTGGCATAAGTCATGGCTAATGTCCTTTTAAAGTTTAATGTACTGGGCCTTTTTTACATTCATTACAACTATAAGAAGAATCAAGACAGTATAGTTATAGATCTTGTCAGCTTGTGTCGTAATGCAAAGGACCAATATAGTATATGACCTCATACACCAATTATGTTGGGGCCTTGGGTGACTGCTGTCTGGTGCAACAAATTTGGGTGGGTAATAACACATTGGTTATAATGGTTTAGACAAATTCAAACATGGACCAAGCCTAAATGGCAGGAATTGAGATGACTATGGAGGTATCATCTTTTTTGAGATACGCTGTCTCACAAGCCTTATGTGAATATAAGGAACTAGTTTTATGTGTTGAGCTCACCTAATCACACCAATGTTTAAAATTTGACATGATAAAATCTTAGCCACATTACTGTAGCGGGTTGGCCTTAGAAATTAGAAGTAAGGGTGTGTTTGTTTCAATAAGATGTTTTAGGTCTGAATCTGACTACCACATCTTACTGGTAAGAGGTGGCTAGAAAGTCTAAATCTGAACAAAATAATGTTGTTTGTTTTTGTATAATTGTCCGAATGATTTTAAATGCTCATTTCTACAATTTATTTATTAAACTAACGCAATGCGATAATAAGTAACTTATGTAAATATGAAACAAGACTTTTTATCATAAATATAGCATAGTTAATTAACACAAGTCTTTAATCTCTTACAGAGTAAGAGGCAGTAAGACAAGTCTCCCACCTCTTACTGAGTAAGATGTTATATGTCTAACTGGGTCTGACTCAAAAGAAAAAAACAAACAAGCAAAACGTCTGCCCTCCTCTTACTGGTAAGAGTAAGAGGGCTAGTAAGATTTTTTTTTTAAAAACAAACACACCCTAAGTGTTTTTTGGAAGGAATAGGAACTTCCCTTTCTTTTTTCTGGCTGGGCACTATAACAAGAACCTCTAGAATTTGTAGAGTTTAGCTTAATATAACTATGTATTGTAGTTTTACTTCTCCCAAAGCATATTTAAATGGTCTATAATTTCTCCGTAACTGGTTTTTCCCTGCAATTTTGCTTATTTGGTTATGTTTTGTCGCAGATCACGAACTGCTGTTGCTCCCCTAGAAAGACTGAAAATTCTGCTTCAGGTAGGTCCTATATCTATTAATTATCATTCATCTCACTATCGGCACTATAACTAATCTCTAAGAGATTGACATTTTGATCTTATACTCATAACGTCTGGAAGGTACCGGAAATTATATATCTTGCTTTTAACCATAAGTCCACAGCAACCTACCTCAAAAGGGAACTACTGACGGAAAGGACAATGTTAATTTTAATCAAAACTAAAAAGAAAAGATGGGAAATTTATTGCAGTTTTATAGCTATGTTTCATATCTTCCAATTTCCGGTCTTCTTTCTAACAGGAATATAGCCTTTGCTGTTAAATTTGACCTAGTGAAACGTTATAATATACTCAATACACTTGATTTGCTTTGTTTGCAGGTTCAAAATCCACATGCAATCAAATACAATGGTACTATCCAGGGGTTAAAATATATTTATAGAACAGAGGGTTTTCGTGGATTGTTTAAAGGCAATGGAACTAATTGTGCCCGTATTGTCCCAAACTCTGCTGTCAAATTCTTTAGCTACGAGGAGGCATCAAAGTACGTTTACTTCTTATGTTCATAGTCATCTGCTTTTGAAAATTTACATTTCACATGTAGCACACCTTTTCAGGTCACATGTCGACTTTTTTGTTTTTGGTTCTATCAACTTCCTACATTAGGACATAACACCGGTTTTAAACTAATCTATAACCTTGGTAGCAGGATAGAAATCTAATCTTATTTCACAATGCTAATGAATATGTACATCGTTACATGTAATCTAAATTCAGAAGTCAGTTTGAAGTTATTGGAAAATGGAAGTGATAATATGTATTCTGAGTAGAAATTTTGTGTTGATAAAGTATGTCTTATGGTCGGGTTTTCTTTCTCTCTTGCTACTGGCACTTAACATTCTTATGCATTCTCATAAGCAGGGGAATTTTATGGCTCTACCGGCAGCAACCTGGAAATGGTACACTTTTTTTTTAGAATCTTAGATCAAATGAATAAACAAACATATGTTCAGACATGAACTTAAAAGAGATGATGTTTTATATCTATTTTCCAGAGGATGCTGAACTCACCCCTCTCTTACGTCTTGGAGCTGGTGCTTGTGCTGGAATAATTGCCATGTCAGCTACCTACCCAATGGATTTGGTTCGAGGTCGGCTTACTGTGCAGGTATTCAAGATTTATAGATATTGAATACTCTATATTTGTTGTTATAGGGTGTAACGTGTTACAAATGCTTTAATGTTTGCAGACTGATAAATCTCCCAGTCAATATCGAGGAATCGCACATGCTCTTAGAACTGTACTGCGTGAAGAAGGTCCACGTGCATTATATAAAGGATGGCTTCCTTCTGTCATTGGTGTTGTAAGTATATATGTTAAATGTGTTGTAGTAATGGGAATGAACCTGTGTTTCTACTGAACATTAGATGCTATATCCTCTAGGTTTTTAGGTTGGCAGTTGCTACTATCCCAAAATGACTGCAATATTTGACTTTAGTACCTGACATGGTTTAATGTAAGTTTTTGCCCGTATAAAAAGTGCAAAAAAGCCACTTAGTAATGGCTAAATTGGGGATCCTTATGTATCAGTATCAATGTTATTATCATCAAGTAATCTTGAAGTTTTTTAAACCAAAAAAGCTACTAGATGGGTAGATGAGCAATTATTTGGGACATCCCAAAAAGGACATTGGTGCATTTATTTTTGGATATGGGAGGTATTAATTTTGGAGTTGACCTTTTGCTGTTCAAAGGACAAAGGTGGATATCTTTAGACAAAAAGTATTTTGGTCACCCAACCCGACCCGGAACATATTTTCCTATCCGTTATACCTGAAGCTTTTTTTGCCACCTTTAATTTTATGTGTTGCTTGTAGGTACCATACGTGGGTCTTAATTTTGCGGTGTATGAATCTCTAAAAGACTGGTTAGTTAAATCAAGACCATTTGGGCTAGTTGAGAACACTGAGTTGAGTGTCACAACAAAGCTCGCATGTGGGGCTGCAGCTGGAACTGTTGGCCAAACAGTTGCTTATCCTCTTGATGTCATCCGCCGAAGAATGCAAATGGTTGGTTGGAAAGATGCAGCTTCAGTTGTTACAGCAGATGGCAAGTCATCACTTGAGTACACTGGAATGGTTGACGCATTCAGGAAAACTGTCCGCCACGAGGGTTTTGGGGCGTTGTACAAGGGCTTGGTCCCTAACTCGGTGAAGGTGAGTATGAGTCATTCTTTAAGAATATATTTTTCTTATAATCACATTTGGCACTTTAAAAGTTTCTAATGCAAGTTTAATTTGTCGAACAGGTGGTCCCATCAATAGCCATTGCGTTTGTCTCATACGAGATGGTTAAGGATCTACTTGGGGTAGAGATGAGGATATCTGACTAGAAAGACATCCTAAAAATAATGTTGTTGAATGAATATTCATGCTATTTTTGCGCGCAGAAGAGAATGTAGGAGGTAAAAAACTATGGATGTCATACAATTTTTGTTCTCTTCAGTCTTTCAGTTATCCCTCACTGATAACATGAAGAGATTTAGAACTCATTAGTGTTGATAGAATCGACTCCAAAAACATACCCACTTTGTTCTTTCTGCTGTAGTTTTTTGGTGGTGTCATTTACGTCATACCAACACCACCCAATAAGGATATTTCATAGAGCCGAGGTTTTCATTGCCTCATAGTTGCTACATGAGTTGTTTTGTCAGTATTTATGATTACGATAATGGTTTTTAAACATAGTTTCGACTTTCTATATCTTTAGCTATTCTTTTGTTGTTGGTTCGGATAACATTGCTTGTAGGTGCATCTGTTTAACTTTTATGGTTTTGGAATAGATCTCAAACCGAATTCATTCCTGCCTGGCCTAACTCATGTTTAACATAAAATTTGTCCAAACTATGTATTTGAAATTTTGATGAAATTACACAAATCTAACTATTACAACCAAGTAACAAGTTGCGAAATCGAAAACTGTTACAACCAAAATTCATTGGTTACGTTGGTCTTCGGTTTCTAGCAACGAGGTCACAAAAGGCTTTTCTGAGAGAGTCGGATTGACTACGGTGATAATCGATCCATACACACAATTGTCTAATTGCCTCCCTTTTCTCCTCTTTCAAAACAATCAAGGCTTCATCATTTTCCTTCACAATCTTCTCTAAATCCCTTAGTTTGCTTTCTAGTTTCAACACTTTTTGCCTTGACCCAAGTATTTCCTCTTCTTTAACATCTAACTGAACTACAAGTGCATCAAAATCATCTTTTAGCTTTGCCATATTACCATTCTTTATTTTTGCCCAATCTTTCACAAAATGCATCTCACAAGACACTTTTGAGACGCGATTCGTGAAATCTTCGCAACACTCGGTGAATCGAAGTCCAAGTGTCTCTGAAGCACCTAATGCATCACTCACCATCGACGTTATAATCTTGATACTACGAAATGCTAACTCATTGTCTTTTTTATCTTGCTCGTGCTTCTCTTGTGTTTTCTTGTGCCATTCTCTTGTTTCATTGTGAAGTTGCTCTGCCACACGGATTCTTCGGCTCAAAAGACGGATACTATCCTCAGATTTTTTTCTAAATTCATCCACCATCTCGCCCATTTTCTTCACTGTGGTTCGGAAACTTGATTTCGCGTCATGGTTTATTTTGCTAACCAACATGTCCCTTTGCTCGAGTGTTGCTGCTAAAACATCATTTTTTTCTTCAAGTTCTCTTTTGTCAATTTCCAATGATTTAAATTTTTGCTCGAGTGATTTTATCTTGTTTGATAAGTCCCTCTTGACACCCTCAGTTTTTGACTCGATTGTGGAAATTTGATCCTGTTTTTCTTGCAGTTTTTCCTCAAGCTGAGAAATTGTTTTTCTTTGTGTCTCGTTTTCATCTTTTGATAAACGAACTTCATCGCCTATAGTTGAGATCTTGACCTCCAAATCTTTGACTAAACCCTCTTCATTCGTGGTCTTTTTCTTGAGCTCCATTTCTGATTCTTTATTCTGATTCCTCAATGACTCGAGTTCTCTCTCTTTGTTGTTCAGCAAATTTTGCGACCGTAAAGACTCCACTTCAATTTGCAAACTTAGGACTCGATCCATGGATTGTCCAATTTTACCCTTTAGAATTTTCTCACAGTCGTCTAGTTTCTTCAAAACATAACCTTCCTGTTCTCTAAATGCCATTTCAATATCAGAAACCCGATACCGAAATCCTGGATTTCTTTTAGTTCTTCTATGAACGTCATCATGTCTACCCCTGTATTCCACTTCATATTCACTATTTTGACAGTTTAAGGCTTCGAGCTCAAGCTTCAAAGCAGCAACTCTGTCTTCTAACACCTTAACCTTATCAAAATTCTGGTATTTCTTGTCTCTTTTACACAATTTATTTGGTGAATAAGGTTCAACAAGAAATGTTTCTTTTACAATTTCGCTTGTATCCTCTAAAGAATAACACGAAGTCTCGGATTTCATACTTTGTCCATCTATTGTCACCTTTGGTTGATCAAGACTTGGTGTTTTTGATCCACTGCGGGGAGATAAAAATGCTGATGACTCCATGCTTAATGAGCAAGATGATGAAGTAGTACACTCGTTGTCTTCTTTATCTTCGTCGTTATTGCATTTTCTCTTTACTCCTTCCCTTAAGTCTTCATACAAAGCACATATCGATTGGTATTGTTTATGAAAGTCTTCAATTAGGCTAATAGCTTCCGTCTTTTTCTTTTTCTTTGCTTCTCTGTTACCAGAGTTTGCACCCCTAACAAGCTTCACGATTCTCTCAACTTTAGTATCCGTTTCTGCATAAAAATAAGCACGAGTTTTATAAGATTTTCAAACTTTCAGGATCAATATCTACAAGGAAATAATTAAGTGTTTGGCATTGCTTTTGAAGTGATTATGTGATATAATTAGCTTAAATAGTAGGCTACACGAGATTCTTAATTTAGATTCGTTTATGTTGTTTAAAGTTGTGATGATCTAAATTGAGAGTTTGACAACTTCTCATTTTCAAAGAATATCGTCGTTTTGGATAGAGATAGTTACCTACTATGATCTCTTTTAGTTGATCCTCCTTTCCTGGATCAATATGATCCCGGAACGTGTTCATTAACTCATTCCACCTAATCTTAGTCATTCCTATGCCCACCGCACCTCCTCTTAAGCAGAAGCAAGAAACTAAAAATCTGAAAAGGTCATACGATACAAGTTTCAAAGCATAGTCGTCATACTATTTATACATCTCCTAACGATGAGAACCAACATGGTCCAAAGAGAAACAAAACAAAGTACATTGGTTAAAGAACGATGTCAAGCTATGATCATCTTAGAAGAATAAGAAATGTTGCAGAAAATAACAACACATTTAGATTTTTGTTCATTTCAGCCATAATACTTTCATCATTTTACACAAAATCACAACATATCGAGAACTGTTGTTTTTTTCAAAGGCAAATATATATCGAGAATTTATGTAACATAGGTATTGTTCATTTTGGCTAAGAACAAAACCGAAATATCATATATTCTTTATAAAATATAGCTAATCACATTACATGTAGAGCAGTAGAGATGCACAAAATCATCATACATTTTTGCATGCAATTGTGAACCTAATTAAGCAAAGACATATATAATACATGCATGATTAAACAATTGAGTTTTGACATTTAATTTTGGTTCCAACAAATTTTATGAAAAAAAAAAAGGTAAAGTAAGAGTTCAAAGAAAAAAAATATATGAAATTGGATGGATGATCAATTGAGCACAAATTTATAAATATATGATTAAAAAAATAATAATAATACCAGGATTTGAAAGGGAGAAGAAGACAAAACATCCATATGCAAAATTTGATTGAGATTGCGTTTGGTTTGATCGATTAACGTCACATTTGGTTGATAAAAAAAACTGGCGAACGCGGTTAATGAGGGGTAACTTTTTTCATTAGAGTTACGATTTGTGTAAATTAATAAAAAATTATTTTAATCATAAATGATGACGTATAACACGTACAACAAGCTTATTACGTTCAGTTCGTGCTATACGCACTTTGGGCCCAGGCCCACCAAAGTAAAATAACTAAAAGTATTGGATCGCCTGTAAGCCCAGTAACAAATTGACTACGGTCCCGACACAAAGAAGTACGCAGAACACCTAGCGGACTAGATGCATGACCGCGGAAGGTGACCTGCGTCCGCAACTACGACTACCGCGAAACCTTGCCCGAAAAGGGTCCTACTCCGGCCACTAACAATTATAAGCGAAATCTTTATGAAACACTGCGTTGGACGTACGCCATAAAGGCTACAATTCTCTACAGGTATAACTTTCTCACATATACTAATACACACATTCTTTGACAAACATGAATACTTACTCTTCCACCCGAGCTTAATCGTGGGATCCGTCCCCACGATAAGGCTAATGATTTTCTTTTATTTGTGCAAGGAATTAATCCATTACTTGATTTAGTACAGATTCAACCCATTAATAGCCTATTGGCCCGACCCAACATTCATTGCAAAATACTACATGAACTATATATAAAAGAGTTACATTCATGAAACTTACATGTGTAGGGTATGTTAGGCAAAAATAGTTGTTGGTGTTGTAGAGTAAAAATGTAAAATGACATAATTGAACATACAAATAACAAACATAATATGAATAGAAATAATAAATAAAATGGCAAATCGGTAATTTTGTGAAATATAATCTCCGACATGTTTTTAAAAGCTGGTTTATGCAATTTATTTTTTCAAAACTTACTTTCTAAAATAATCCATAGTCACCCAAACAAAGATTATTTTTAGAGTAAATTCTAAAAATCGTCCATGTGGTTTGCCCAGATTGCAAAAAGCGTCCATGTGGTTGGCTAATTGCAGGCAGCGTCCCTGTGGCGAAACTTTGTGATCGTTTTGGTCATTTTAACTAGCGTTAAATGAATTCCGTTATAAGTTACACATTTAGCCTTTTATACATAACTAGCGTTAAATGATCGTTGCAGCGTCCATCTTTTAAACCATAGGGACGATTTATGCAATTACACCGTTAGTCCTCAATACAAAAACAATTGCACCGTTAGTCCTTAATACATAATTTCAGTTAAAAAATATGCACCGTTAGTCCTTTATACATAACCTAAGTTAGTCCCAACACCACCACTTACCACCACCACTACTCACCACTACCACCCACTACCACCACCACCAATACCCACCGCCATTCACCACCACCACCACCACACACCACCACTGCCACCAGTTACCACCACCAATCACTACCGCCACCCACGTCTACCACCACCACAACCAATCACCACCGCCACCAACCACCACTTACTATCCACCACCCACCCAACACCACCAATCACCACAAAAAAAAAGTCAAAAAAAATTTGTAAAAAAATCTTTAAAAAAAATTTTGATTTTTTTTTATCAAAAATTTCAATATCTCAAGATAATTTTTTTTTTCAAAAAAAACATCCATATATTTTATTCCAAATATTTTGTTTTCGAAATTATTTTCCACATTTTTTAAAAATTCTTTTTGGAAAAATAATTTCTAAGAAAAAAAATTAAAAAAAAAATGATTTTTTTTCTTTCAAAAATTGCAATATGTCAAAATACCTTTTTTTCAAAAAAAATTGCATTTTATTTGTCCGATATTTTTTCCAGATTTTTTTTTTCAAAACTCTTTTTTCCAAAAATAATTTTTTAGAAATTTGGAAAAATAATTTCGAAAATAAAAAATTTGGAAAAAAAAATCTTTCAAATTTCTTTTGAAATAAAATTTATTTCGAAATATTGAAAATTTTGAAAAACAAATCAAAAAAACATTTTTTAAATATTTTTTTTACAATTTTTTTTTGACTTTTTTTGTGGTGATTGGTGGTGTTGGGTGGTGGTGGTTGGTAGCGGTGGTGAGTGGTTGTGGTGGTGGTAGACATGGGATGGCGGTGATGATTGATGGTGGTGGCAGCGGCGACGTGTGGTGGTGGTGGCGCTGGTGATGGTGGTCAGGTGGTGGTGGTGGTGGTGGTTGTGGTGGTAAGTGGTGGTGGTGGGACTAACTTAGATTATGTATAAAGGACTAACGGTGAAATTTGTTTAACTGAAATTATGTATTAAGGACTAACGGTGCAATTGTTTTTGTATTGAGGACTAATGGTGTAATTGCATAAGTCGTTCGTGTGGTTTAAAGGATGGATGCTGCAACGATCATTGGCCAAAAAGGCTAAATGTGTAACTTTTAACGGAATTCATTTAACGTTAGTTAAAATCAGAGACCAAAACGATCACAAAGTTTCGCCACAGGGACGCCGCCTGCAATTAGCCAACCACAGGGATGTTTTTTTGCAATATGGGCAAACAACAGGGACGATTTTTGCAATTTACTCTTATTTTTATAAAGTGGCATTTTTAGCAAAAATAATTAGAAATTCTTATAATCTTTAGTAATCTGCTACACTGATAAGGTTTTAAAAGGTACCATTTTGAGGGGTCGTTTAAGTCCTTATTTGATCACTTTTGTATCCGTTATTGCTTAATATCGTTCCTTTTCACTTTTAGGTCTCGTGAAGGCAAAATCTTGGAATGGCACTTATTTGGACGAAAAGGCGCGATTATATGAAGAAAATGGCCAAAGTCGAAATCGAGACACTCACGATTCTTTGAAAGTAGAAAGCGGCGGCGTCGGGTGCTATTAGCGACGCCGTCCCAAAATTATTGTGACGGGCGGAACCCAAAACTCGTATCTTCAAGAGGCGGCGTCTAGTTGTGAAAGAGTAGGTCGTCGCTACTCGGGCGACGGCCCAGATGCAATCCGAACGACGTCGGAAAGGAAGAAGAGACGCGTCACGGACATAAGGTGGCGCCGTCGCAAGGTTAACGTGGCCAAGACGAAACCCAATGGCGGCGACACGGCGGCGTCACTAAACATAAGGTGACGCCGTCGCAATTGTAATCTTATATATAGAATCCGAATTTTTCGGTCTTGGTGTGGAGAGTCTTTGGGTAAAACCTAAACCGAACCTAAGGTGTCTTGTACAAGATTTTAGGGTTTTAAACCCTATCTTACATCAAGATAAGTCTTTACTTCATTAATTCAATTATGTCTTTGATTATTTGTGTGTATGCTTGCATGTTCTCCATGTCCGGCTAATTTATTTGTGTGTTTGCTTAGAAAGTATGAAACTTAATTATTGAATATTGATTGGTTGTTTCTTATCTTAGTTGATTAATGATCTAGTAATGCGATAGGTCATTCGTTGTGTATAATGCTTGATTCATCTTTGTGAACCTTAGAATATAATTACGAGTAATTGTAGGCTAAACCATCCAAAGAGCGCCTTAGAGTAGGAGTTTATCATCCCTAGTGGGTTTGTAGGCGAGACCCTTTGGTAAGTTCGAAGAGTTAGGGAGAAACGCATACCCTACAACTTTAGACACACAACGACTAGGAATAAGGCGTGACACTCAACCATCAATAGGAGATAATTAAGGAGTAATACAATCTAAGTAAACACATCTTTAAACTATCATACGAGCACACATTAATTAGACATAGACTCCCACAACCTTAGTTTAGATAATTAGATAATAGTAGAGTAATCGGTGAAATACCAACCCCCAAATCCAATACCCGAGATTCGTACCTTTCCATTTTCATAAAACATAAAAGATAAAAATAATCTTCCTCAACCTTAACCTTAGCGTAGTAACTCCTTACTAGCATTCCTATTCCCCAGAGAACGATATCAATACCCGTGGCTTACCCTAATTACTACACTACAACGATTAGGTTCACTTGCCTGGGTGTTATAAAACTTGCTCGAAGAAAAGGAAGTTTCCTTGACCCCGAACGACGCGTGTGGCGTTATCAAGTTTTTAGGCGCGCGGGGAATAGAATAGCTAGTTAGTAGTCAACCTCGTTTAGGTTTCTTTGCTTGATTCCTATCAAGTAAACTTTTTCATTTTAGATTTCTCTTAGTCTATCCCCCTTCTTCGTAACCTTTGTTCGTAATCTCATCACTTTTCATCATGGAAGGTGATAACCCACTACCATTCATCACCATACCACCAAATGACCCGCCAAGAGCCCGTACTCTTGGTGAATACTCAAGACCAAGCCACCTAGGCTATAGGAACACCATTGAGCTTCCGACCAAGCCCAAACTACGGCCTGCGATCCGACACCATCCGGTTGGTGCAAAGCGGATGTGCATTCCATGGACTTCGTTCAAGATCCAAATCGACATCTGAGGATTTCCTCAAAATCGTCGATTCCATCGACCTTGATGCTACTACTCGGGAGACCACGCGCTGCGTCTCTTCCAATTCTCTACGGGACCAAGCTAGTAATTGGCTTGAGCGACTTCCCCGGCTCCATCTCAAGTTGGGATGATCTTACTTCTCGCTTCCTTGCTCAATTTTTCCCAGGGAGAACCACTAAGCTTAGGAATGACATCTTGATGTTCCAACAACGTCAAGGTGAATCTCTCTGAAGCATGGACCCGATTCAAGGACTTACTTCATAAAGTCCTCATCACGGCATTGATCTTTGGCTCCAAGTCCAAATCTTTTATGATCATGTCAACTTCCCACTAAGCGATCCATTGACCAAGCGGCGGTGGAAAACTTAGTGATCTCACCGCGAAGAATCATGGGAAATAATAGAGGACCTCGCCTCTATGACAACGAAAGTTGGGATGACCCCGTGAGCTGCCCAAAACCGTTAAGGCAATCTCCTTGCCTCCTTCCGACCGTAGGATGATCGAACTTGAAGATCAAGTTAAATTCCTCATGAGTTCCTACGAAAATCCTAAGTCCTCACGACAAGTGAATCAAATCACTCTACCTTGAGTTATGCGGTGGTCCCCATGACACTCGTGATTGCACAAGGCTCTCGAACAAGCTTTGCGGACTATGCCTCCATACGTGCCGGCGGAGCGGGAGAGAAGTGGTACACTTTCAAACCCGAACAAAACAACTTAGGAAACTCATACAACCCCTCATGGAGAAATCACCCTAACCTTAAGTGGAACCAAAACTCAAGCACACCCCAAAGCTCATCTAGTTCGCCTACTAGGTTCAATTCTTCTAATACCGGAACCCCACTAATCTTGAGGCAATTGCATCTAGATTTTGTCATCCCAAGAAACTCGATTAAATAAGCTTGAAGCCGATTTTAAGCAAAAACAAAGCGAGATGACAACCAAGCTTGATGCCTCTTAAAAGCCTTCAATGAGCGGGAAGTTGGAGCACTCCCAGTGATACCATTAAGAACCCAAAAGTGAATTCGATTGCATCGACTTCATGTTCTAGTTCACCATGGGAGAGTGCACATCCATGCCCTCTCACCCAACGGTTCACTCGGTAAATGCTATCAAAAGGGTTCCAAGCCATCCAAGAGGTACCAAGGCCCGGCACCCTGGTAGAGCCTACTCTTGAGAAACCCGTTAGCCAAGAATCCAACCCTAGTTTAGAGGAGGAGTACAAGGAACTCCATCAAGAAAAACCGATTCTTGAAGTCTTAGCTCATGCACCTTACTATAATGCTTTAAAAGAAAAATATGAGTTAGAACTTAGGCTTGGAAAACATGGGTCCGCTTTTGTGCGAAACAACTTACCTAAGAAGTTAGATGATCCCGGGCTATTCACTCTTCCGTGTAGACTTGGAACTTCCAAGCCACTCGATGCTCTAGCCGATTTAGGATCATGCATCAATCTTGTTCCGTTGTCCCTACATAGAAGCCTTAACTTAGGTAAAATTGAACCAACGGAAACCATCTTAGGTCTAGCGGACGGTAGTATAGCACGTCCGGTAGGAATAATAAAGGACATGGTAGTACATGTAGGAGAGTTAACTCTTTTGGCCGACTTTCATGTGCTAGACATGAATAAGGACCCGACATGCCCATTACTAGTTGGAAGAGGATTTTTAGCTACCGCTAGTGCCATCATCGATTGTAAGATGTCCAAAATAGTGGTAGGAGAGGGTGCTAGATCCGTTTACGATGTTAAAAGCATACATACTACAAGGATGAGGAAATTCCACAAGAGATAAGGTTGGATAGAGAGCCTTCTAGATATGGACCTTGGATTGATAAGAACATCATAGGCCCCAAAGACCTTTTACCTAGATAAAGCCTTTGCTAGTGCGACAACTTTCCAAGAACAAGAAATGGCTAGGGACATAGAAGAGAACCCGTTCGAGGACGCCTTAGTATTTAGGAAGATGACCGAGTTCCTAGGAAGCTTGCCGTTAACCTTGTCATGAATAAGTGGATAGTTGAGAAATCCGAACACATGTGGGATTGGAATAGACCGCCTAGTGATGGTAATGGAAGGTGGCACATTAGGATACAAATTTATGATCCCGATGGTGAGATGTTTGAAAAGGCATATTTAACCGAGCGTACTACTAGGAACTTGAATGATAAGTTTGATCCTTACGACATTGTTGAGGATAGACTTACGTATATCGATGCGTAGGAGCACGACTACGAGTCTAGCTACAAGACTCTTAAATAAAGAAAAGCGCTTCGTGGGAGGAAACCCATGCTTAATTGTTTGCTTGTTAGTGTCATATATCTTTTATTAATTGTTTATCCTCATGTTTGAATTTGTAAAATGCTTTATTTTGTTTTAACCTCGTCTTAATTGCATATAAAGGTATTTTACATAAGGGATAAGTGTAGGGAGGATTACACACATTTTCAAAAGAAACGTAAACATGAGAATAACAATTAACTAAAAGATATTTATGTTTGTTTGTTCGAGTCAAATGCTTGTATCGAGTCATAATGGATGTTTTGCATAAATTTTCCGATTCTAAAGATGTAAATTTTCCGAATTTTTCGAAAAACGCACCGGTTTTTGTCGGGATAACTGACGGCGAGATTGCAACTGACGGCGTCGAAAGGAGTAAAACATCGGATCACTTTTCTCGTTTTACGAGCTACTTATAAATTTTGGAATTTTCGGTCTTAATTTTCTTAGAAATTCAGTAAACATCCATTCCACAAGCATTATATCCTAGTTTAAATCGAGTCTTATATATATTATTACCGCCGATTTTACGCGAAGGTTTCGTTTGTTTTCTTCAAGTGTGCGGGTTTAGTTTGTCAAGAAGAAGTTACATAAGATTGAAGGAGCTTTTCACGCAATAATTCTTCTTGAAAAGAATTTAACCACCACTTTACGGATCCTACCGAGCTAATCGGGGAGTATTAGTTTCTTTCGTTTTAATTACCTTCTTTTATCATAACTTTGATACTTTCGGGAACATTGGGGACAATGTTCGGTTTAAGTGTAGGGAGGGAAAATAAAGCGGAACTTTGAAACTATGCTTATCCTTGACTATTTGCTTTGTCCAATTGTGATTGTGTAATAAACCATGAGAAAATGTCGGTTAGGGTAATTTTGGCACCAAATTTAAAATTTTTTATGACATATAAGAGTGGGCCATTAGTCTTAACAAAAGCGTCTCATGGATAGGAAGTTGCATGACTAGCACATAAACCCTTTACCACCCAAATTCCACCAAAATGTGAGGATCGCCTTAGATTAGTAGGAATTAAAGCATTCATCTTTAATGCTTAGAGTGTGAACCGGTAGTATATTAGATTCTAGAACTTGTTTTGTGATGCATTCCGAGATCGCAAGTGAGGCTACACTTGTGTAGTTAGGAATAACTAAATGATAAGAGGCATTAGGATAACCCTTGTTTGATACACGTAATATAATTACTTTTTCCATTTCGGTTGAGTAATTCCCCACACCCTTTGCGTTGTACTCATCTTTAGTACACGATACCCCTAGTTAACCCTCGAGCCTATCCTTTTCGCGGTTCTCGTGATGTTTCGGTTTTCGAATATCAATGAAAGCATTGTTTACACCCCACCCCAAATATACACCCAAATCGCCTTAGCCTACCCCTTATGCACTCACTTTTAGTGCAAATGTTTGTTATCACCCTAAACCCTTAGTTAAATTATCTAGTTGCTTGCATAAGTTGCTAAGTCGAGTCATATCCTTTGTATCTGATTTTGGGATGATTGGGATTCGTGGGAAAAGTTAAAGTTTATGAAATGACGGAAGGGCGTTAAAATTCAAATTCCCTTTGTTTGCGTAATAATGTACCCCAAGTGTTTTGATCTTTTCAATTCGGGTCAAATTAGTATTAGAGTAATAAAAACTCAAATATAGGGATATGCCTATTAATCCCTAGTATTTTGATGTTATCATAGAGGATGGTAGAGTAAAAGTGTAAAAAAAAAAAAAAAAAAAAAAAAAAAAAAAAAAAAAAAAGAAAAGAAAAAAAAAAATAAAGTGAAAAAAAAAAAAAAAAAAAAAAAATATATACGGGCTACCATCCTACATCTATCTTTAAATTTATGTTTATTTATTTCAGTTATCTAGAGTTTAGAGTGTCGAGTCTTGGATTAGCAACGCCATTCTTCATATGCAGTTAACATAAAGATTTTTGACTTGCCACCACTAAATAGCCTATCCCACCAAACCCTCATTTCCCTACCGTAAGCCTAACGTTACAACCCTTTAAAAGACCTCTTTGATAGTCTTTCCTAGGTGCTTACGCCAAAGCGATGGAGGTTTGATCTAATCTCAAGCCTATGGTAATCTATGTACTAGGACCGGTTAATGAGTGTTTATCTTCCATTTCCTATTTTGTTATATTTCATATATACACCCGAGAGAGATGTGAGTATCCAAACACCCCATTTGAGGTGCTAGTATGTAATCCGTGCTTGTTATGACTTTTGCGGGGCTTATATGTGTTGTGGACCGTTTTGAATTAATGCTTCATGACCCTTAACTTATAAATTAATTGGCTAAAAGCACATTTGCTTGAGGACAAGCAAATAACAAGTGTAGGGATATTTGATAAGGTTTTAAAAGGTACCATTTTGAGGGGTCGTTTAAGTCCTTATTTGATCACTTTTGTATCCGTTATTGCTTAATATCGTTCCTTTTCACTTTTAGGTCTCGTGAAGGCAAAATCTTTGGAATGGCACTTATTTGGACGAAAAGGCGCGATTATATGAAGAAAATGGCCAAAGTCGAAATCGAGACACTCACGATTCTTTGAAAGTAGAAGCGGCGGCGTCGGTGCTATTGGCGGCCCGTCCCAAAATTATTGTGACGGGCGAACCCAAAACTCGTATCTTCAAGAGCGGCGTCTAGTTGTGAAAGAGTAGGCCGTCGCTACTCGAGGCGGCCTAGATGCAATCCAGACGACGTCGAAAGTGAAGAGGACGGCGTCACGGACATAAGGTGGCGCCGTCGCAAGGTTAACGTGGCCAAGACGAAACCCTAATGGCGGCGACACGGCGGCGTCACTAAACATAAGGTGGCGCCGTCGCAATTGTAATCTTATATATAGAATCCGAATTTTTCGGTCTTGGTGTGGAGAGTCTTTGGGTAAAACTTAAAACCGAACCTAAGGTGTCTTGTACAGTATTTTAGGGTTTTAAACCCTATCTTACATCAAGATAAGTCTTTACTTCATTAATTCAATTATGTCTTTGATTATTTGTGTGTATGCTTGCATGTTCTCCATGTCCCATTAATTTATTTGTGTGTTTGCTTAGAAAGTATGAAACTTAATTATTGAATATTGATTGGTTGTTTCTTATCTTAGTTGATTAATGATCTAGTAATGCGATATGTCATTCGTTGTGTACTAATGCTTGATTCATCTTTGTGAACCTTAGAATATAATTACACGAGTAGTTGTAGGCTAAACCATCCAAAGAGCGCCTTAGAGTAGGAGTTTATCATCCCTAGTGGGTTTGTAGGCGAGACCCTTTGGTAAGTTCGAAGAGTTAGGGAGAAACGCATACCCTACAACTTTAGACACACAACGCAACTAGGAATAAGGCGTGACACTCAACCATCAATAGGAGATAATTAAGGAGTAATACAATCTAAGTAAACACATATTTAAACTATCATACGAGCACACATTAATTAGACATAGACTCCCACAACCTTAGTTTAGATAATTAGATAATAGTAGAGTAATCGGTGAAATACCAACCCCCAAATCCAATACCGAGATTCGTACCTTTCCATTTTCATAAAACATAAAAGATAAAAATAATCTTCCTCAACCTTAACCTTAGCGTAGTAACTCCTTACTAGCATTCCTATTCCCCAGAGAGCGATATCAATACCGTGGCTTACCCTAATTACTACACTACAACGATTAGGTTCATTGCCTGGGGTGTTATAAAACTTGCTCGAAGAAAAGGAAGTTTCCTTGACCCGAACGACGCGTGTAGCGTTATCATACACCAAACACGCCTGTAGTATATTAGGGATTTTTCATTGACTTTATAAAAGTCATTTATATATAAACCGGGTAAATGTATTTTGATCATGTTTTAGTCGACTAATTTACGAGGTTTAAACTCACTGACACACATTTAAATAAAGTGAAGTCTTTTTTTCTTCAAAGGTTGGCAGGGTTGAGTAAACAAAACTTCAAATTTGCCAATTCTGTCTTAAATCAATATTACTTCACAACACCAGAGTGAATTAATATCTTTTCGTCACCATAATAACATAACGACAAAGATTAAGAGTTTGCAAAGAAAATGCAAACAACTTTTTGAAATTGCCCGTTGTATCCTCTTAATAAGGATCTTTCGAGATGATATATAGAGTTCATGATTCATCTATCGGACATTTAAATAAAATACCCCTTCCGTCCAATAACACAAGAACAATACCCGTGCGTTGCACGGGTAGACGGTTTTTTATGTGATGTTTGCAATAAGTTAGAAAGAGATAGAACATCGAAAAGTTGAAAAAAAAAAAAACATATTTAAACTCTAATAGAATAATTAAATAAAGCATAAACTATGATGGTCTAAACTCATTATTTTCATAATGTACTAAATGATCAAAGTAAATTTGTGAACAAATTATTGGCTGCAAATTGTCTAAACGATTCAAGTAAAGGACTACGAACGATTAACCACTTCCTCATCTCCCTCATCCTGCATAATCTCCATACATTGAGGAATTGCAACCTCATTAACCTCAATAGTCATGTTGTTTACATTGACCTCATGTGGTAAGTCATCAGTTTCTCTTACAGCAGTAGCATTTGAAGAAGGACACACAACTGTGTTTGCATAAGATACATCATGTATGGAATCATCAAAAGGAGCCTCAACAATAGTAGCATTAACCTCATCATGTACGGGATCATCAACGGGATCATTCATGTTTGTATTAGGTGCATGAGGAGCCTGATTTGTAACTGTATGAGTTGTAGGAGGCATTCTTTCACAGACCCAGGTCGACTCAATTTCATCCATCAACTTTTCTTCATCCTCGGTTACGGTCGTTCCCAAATTTTCATCATCAACAACATAATCAACCATATTAGAATAGTTTAATCCCGGTGATACATTAGAATTTGCGAGCCTTGGTACCGATCCAGACATTGACGAACTCCCACGATGTTTATTCAAGTCATCGACATCGCTACCATAGTATTTTGTAACAAGATATCTTTTGACATATGTAGGTGGTAGATTAAATTTATCAATCTTGATCTCGAGAACAACCAACTGAGTGCAAAGAGTATCAAAGAAGTAATCCACTATCCAGTTTGGGTCGCCTGCACCCTAAAAATAATAGCGTATATAAGTTATCATATGATACGTAGTGATACAAACGGATGCATAAACTTGTGACCATAGTAAGTAACATAATATAAGGAGCATAGTAAGTAACATAAACTTGTGACCATGGTTCTAATACAGTTGTAACATTTAAAAATTGAAATATTTTCTTTTAAAAAGCTTACCTCTGTTAAAGTCTTGGTAATCAACTCATCCACTGTAAGGCCTAAAATCTGAGTTGCATCCGAGTTAAAAAGTACACAATCAATATCCTCTCCGTTGTCTCTTACTCTTATCACTAACTTGTACCTATAAGGAAAAATATTTATAAGTTTTTTTTTTTAGTAACATAAATGTCATGAGGATATATAGAACGTACGTTTGACGTGGGTTGCTAACGTGCATTTTGCAATTATCACAATAATATCGAACACCATCTAACGTCACTTTGTGGAAGCACTTAGTACATTGTATGAATTTCCAGTCCTTATCTATGTCGAAACCGATAACCATTCCATATATAATGAACCTTGTTCCCTTTGAGAATAACATCAAATGATAGTATGAATGGTAAAGTGAAAGCAAATATGTAATTAAGATTTTGTAATATGAGAAATTACCAGAGTAGCGCCATTAGCCAAGCGCTGATAAATGTCTGTAACTGGTGTTACTTTCAACATATCAGTCTCATCAATTGTAGATGTAAAGACAACGGGTTGGATATGCCTTAAAAAAAATATGTCAAGGTAATTTTAATATATGTAGTATGTAAAACGTATGGAATTTCGTAACATGTGTCCCGATAGAAATTAAAAGTCACCTTTGGGTATATGCAAGAGTTTCAGCGATCGGGAGGTTTAAATGAAATTGTGTCGATGCCGTCGTTGTTAATTGTGTTGCACCTGAGATAAAGAAAAAAGTACACTTATCAACTCAAAATACCATATATGAATTATATCCATACGGTTAGTTTATCTAAGTATTCAAGATGCCAACCTGCATAAAGCCGAACCCTGCAACACGTCAAGACCACAACTATGCTGGTATTTTTTTTGGACTCGATTATGTTATCTTTGTACATCAAAGCACACTTCCCCCACAATGATATGTTTAGTTTTATATCACTGCGATTGATTAATCGTCGAAAGTTGGTTACACTTTTCAAATTACACATGGAAAAAATGTATGGTATAAAAAATGATAAAATACCTCATATCAGCAATTACAATTTTTCGCACCTCGGGGTTACAACCTTGGACGCGTTCTTCATTATTTTGAAGAGGACCCCATTCTCGAAGAATACCTATGACATCTATTCAAAAAAAATATATAAGACTTATAGGAGATAAAAATTCTAAAGATTAATGAAGGATATGGTGTAAAATGGTTAAAGTAAATGAGTATATGGTGTCAAATGGGCTGTAAGTATGAGCATGTTAATATATTCAAGTATGCAACATGAAAATCTGAACATTGAATCAGTAATATTGGCGTATCATAAATGGAAATGCTATGCATGTTTCTTTTATTTTATTCCCTTATCCTTGGCAAGTGTTATCATATATTGGGGTATATGATATTTTTGGAATAAATAACCTCAATAAAGGAACTAAAATAAGCTATAAATGAACTAAAATAAGCTACAAAAAATAAAAACCAAGCATGTTGTATGAGTTAGACCATGTGAGTTAGACCATGTACAATGTGAGGTAGACCATCTATAATTAATAAGCATCTCAATGTGAAAACATCTCATATGTTAGATGCTTTTTTGAGCTTAAAATTAAGCTTTAAAATAAGCACTAAAGGACCTACAAATCTAAAAAACTGAAATACATATCGTAAAGATCCTACAAACTAAAAATTGGCTTTAAAGGAGCTTATAAGGAGCTTAAAATGGATCATTAAGGGGCCTAGTGGACGCAGAACATATAAAAAGAAAGGATAAAATGGGCGATTAAAGCTAAAATGAGCTACTATAAGCTAACAAATGGATAAAAGCTAATCTATAAAAGCTAAATGCTACTAAGGGAACATAATTAGGCAAGAATGAAAAGCAAAAGCTAAAAAACTAACAATAGTCATTTGTTTGGTTTGTTTTCAAAACAAATCCATATGGGCTTATTGAGGCATAAAAATAAGCTAGCAATTAAGTTCTAATGACCAAATTAAGCTAATACAAATTGAGACTAACCTACAAACTACCTATGCTATCATTATCAAGAGCTAAAACTAACTTTAACTATCCTAAATCTAAGATTAAAAGTGGCTAATGGTAACTGCGGTGGGCTACTGTAACAGAAAATAAAGGCATGAAGGGGGGTTTTTGATGGCAAAAATAAGGTACTAAATCAAAAATAAGCATTAATTAATGAACTTAGTACTACTACCTATTTGCAAAACCAAAATAAAGTCCTAAACGTAGCTCTAATATACTTAAAATTTCGATACATGTGAAAGCAAAATCATTCAAACTTTTGTGATAACTCTAATGTGCATCCTTAACAATGCAGATTTTTTTATCCTAATCCGAATCGGGTCAATTTATTTTTTGATATTCCAATGGGCCATTTTGTCAAAATGGTAGAAATGACCAACTTAAATAAAGAATACAAAGGTACTAATTATATGCTAACCTGTGAGATATGTATCGTTTCCAATACGACGATGAAGGTTTCCGAACGGTACAAAATTAAACACGTATCTGTCAAACGATTGAGGCTGAAGAGATGATGGTTGAATGTCAGTTGTGTAACCGAACCGCACAAAGAACTTGATTTCAAAGGCACGTATTTTGTATCCCCATAGTTATCGATCGTGAATCATGTATCTTATAGACACAACCCTCTTTGACACGATTACCAAATCTTTTAATGAGAGTCGCAGAATCTTTGCATGAATTGAAGTACATCAAATCAATGAAAAGGTTAAGTAGAAATGTAATGTAAATCAAATCATTATACACGTAAAAAAGGACAGGTGGGGTGTACTTACACGTTCATCCACTATAATCAGGTCCATAGAAAGAATTCGATTGGTTTTTGGATTGTAAGTAGTCCATACACGTGCAGCCATAACATTAACTGTCCACTTATCGGTAAGATTAGGATGTAAATCACTGACATAATGATAACGGATACTCATTGTCGTTGAACGGGAACTGCAAAAGAAACAATATATCATCATATAGTAAGGTCATGAAACAGTAAAATGATTAAACTGTTAAATATACCTCTAGGCAAGTTATAAAAGACTTCCTTGTAAACAACATTTTTAGTCAAATTATTAGCACAAATTCCTCCGTTATCAATATAAAATCGCATCCAGTAGCAAGGAAGTCACACGCGATGCAGCAACATAGAGTTGCCCATGAGTAAATACTGGTTTCTCAAGATACGTACATACATGATTAAAAGTCTGGCCTTGACTTTTGTTTATTGTCATGGCAAAACATACTTTTATAGGAAATTGCCTTCGTATAAATCGGAATGGCCAAGATGAATCAGTCGGGGTCATATCAATCCTATTAATAAAAACCTTTTCACCAATATGAGTGCCGGTAATAATTTGAGCTTCAAGAACAGTACGGGTAATCTGGGTTATTACCAAACGCGTCCCATTACACAAACCTCGTTGCAGGCCTGTATTACGTAATAAAATGATTGGAGCACCGACCTTTAACTCAAGTTTGTGATTTGGGACACCTGAGAACCTCAAAGTATTTAGAAATTCAGGAGGGTACATGATTTGCATATCCTCTAAGTTATCTGTGGTAGGACATATCATATCGGCACTAAGAAGTTCATGCATTTCACCTGACATTGATTCAAGAACGTGCGAATTGATCTTATCCACAACATCATTCGTTGGGCATAGGATACATCTTTCTTTTAAGTAATTGATATCTTGGATTCTATTTGGGAGATCTGGAAATGTGCTCGAAACAATAGCACCGAGAGGGTTATCATTAACAGGAATTAAAAGGTCATCCGGAATTTTTATCCATGTAGCTTCATCTTCTCCATCTAGTGCAATAGACGCAAGGCTACCATCTCCCATGGCTATAAGCCAATTGTGAAAAAGCATCATCTCGTCTGCATTTGTAACATCAAACGTAGGATCACGAAGCCGCATGTTAATAGACAAAACAAAAACCCTACAATAGTCCCATATGATGGAGGACTTGTTTACAGCAGAAGCGACCACTACAGACCTTGGTGCATTCGGAATAACTGGTAGGATTTGTCGAAAATCTCCACCTAGCACAACAACCTTTCCGCCAAAAACTTGATTATCAGCATTAGGATTATCATGCCTGCAAATATCACGGAATGTTCGATCAACGGCTTCAAAAGCATGTCGATGTTGTAAAGGTGCCTCATCCCAAATAATAAGATCAGCAGCTCTAATCAAATCTGCAAGATCTGAAATGACATCGATTCCACAACACGATTCGCTGTCAAGTTCCATAGGTATACGAAACCTTGAATGTGCGGTTCGTCCACCAGGCAATAAGAGTGATGCAATACCAGATGAGGCAACAGATAAGACAATTCTTCCAAGCGAACGTATCCATGCTATAATTGTTTTCCACAAGTATGTTTTTCCAGTACCTCCACAACCGTAGACAAAAAATAACCCGCCATTTCTTTCATTAACTGCTTGCATGATGTTATCATATACATCCCTTTGTTGTGGATTTAATCCACCATACAGATTGGTAAACCGAGACCATTCTTCGTTCGCATTATACATTCTTTCAAAGACTATCAACCTATTCCGCCGATATTCATGTGTGTAATTAATTTGAGGGAGTTCGGGAAATCAAGCAACGACTTGTTATTCCCATTCAATATCGCCTCTAACTCTAATAGTGTGTAATTACAATTTCTTGATCCAGAAACACCACATTTTCGTTATGCAATAACTGCGATGTTTGCGCACAATGTCTTCTGATATGTATTGGTAGACTTCTCTAAATAAATTATTATGATCAGAAACTCTACAAAACAACAATATGGATACGAAAAGCTCTCGAAGCTGATCGCCTAACTTCCATTGAGAAGCATGTGTTATTGCTTGGACCCACTCAACGTCATCTCCAAGTAAATGCCACGCCTTGCAAGCGGCCATATATGTTGGGTATAATACATCATCTACCGTTCGGATATCTTGAAAGCCTTTGGGACCACGTACAACATTTAGCAACATTCGTAGATAGAACTTCTCGCCCATTGAAGGGCTGACATAATAAATACGGCCCAAGCTCATTCCACTTTTATGTGGCCTCCATACTCTATCCTTATCATGCCACGTAAATTTTGTGGGAAACTCGGCATATGTTAGACTACTACCTAATTCTGGATATATCTCATTAGCTTTCATCCATTCAAGAACTTAGACATTGATGCGGTTTCCTTCCAATAACATTATCAACTTCATCATCATCCACAAGTAAACTCTATTACACCCTTCTTCATGAAAAGGGAGCCTTTCTACAGCAATTGATCGGTAATGCATTTCGTATCCTAAGAGGTGCCAACATGATTCTGATGCAGAAATATAACGACAACTAAGATATTGTTCAATTTCGTTTTCATGTTGTAATATAGCTCGATATGGTGTTCTGTTGTTGTTGTTGGTGGTGGTTGTGGTGGTGGTGGCCGTGGGGGTGTTGTTGCTGTTGGCGGTCACTCTAGAGGATGAAGTAGTGTTGTTGATGTTGGTCGTGGTGGTGGTGTTGTTGTGCATGTCGTCATTTCTTTGACCTTCAATCACAATCGTTGCACGATCTGGTCCTTTGTTTAGATAACTAAAAAGGTACTTCACCAAGGATCCCTGGTTACACCATTCAACATTTATATGACAATCATATTTTACTATCAAATCAATGTTATGGGAACAACAAATCGATTATCAAGCATAATATCTTGTCGTCCAACTTGTACTTTCCTTCCATTATTTGATCTCCTATAATGGGGCCAACCGTCACGGTAATAAATGTTTCTTCACAATATTCCTTTGGGTATCCTTTTACACACCTCTCTTGACATACATGAGGCCGATTTGTATAGCTCTCCACATGGCCCATGCATCATATGAGAACGAACGAGATTAAATCCTATCGGGTCATCAACCTCGGAAGGCAACTCACGATATGACATGATCTATCTCATCGATTAGAAAATCTTATCATGTTCGTGTAAAAATATGAGTGCATGACAATGTGGCAATCCACGTTCGAAACTCGATTGTATAAATAATCGCACACGTAATTATATTAATTATTTAGTAATAGAATGGACATTCTTTTAAAAGAAGATGAAAAGCATATAGTAAATACGCACCGCTTTTACTCGTCCAAAATGATTTCCTTTCTTAATGTCGTCCATAAGATCATTTAGCTTCATCTTAAAAACACGTGCAATGGTATCCGGTCTATCAACCGTAGGTTGGCGGTATCTGATTTTCAACTTCACGTTGAATCTCGAGGCCATCGTGGGTTGCACGTCATAGTTACAAAAGATCTGGAGGTCCCGCCAACGACATATAGCCATTGCATCTTGATATTGTTGGATCATATGTCTAGGCCCCCAAGAAATGAAGAAGGCAAGATAACTCTCCGACCAATCGATTCAGCGTTTGTCTCTCCATTAGTAACACGATCATGTAATCCATTATATAGCTCGGATCGTATCGTATTTTGGTTTCGTTTATACCGGTCTAGATCATGATCGAGAACAATTGTATAAGCATCAACACAAAATGTGTGAAACAAACGCCCGACTTTATGCAATGTTTTACCTTCGTTAACTCGATTACAAGACGAAAACAATAATACTCCTCAAGCTTAAGTATTTTCTTTTAGTCGATGAAGGAACGTTGAGAGGTATATGCAAATGAAACCCATCTTCTCCGTAAGGGAAAAGTAATGGATACTGCAAAGACATAAAACTTGGGTGCAACTCAGAAATTCGTTTAACAGGATTGCGGTTATTCTCATTACCACGCTCTTCAACAATCACATCACGGAATCATTGGATTACCGTCTTTGTATGAGTGCAAAGAACCTCGTGTCGTTGGTAAGTTATATTGGCGTGTATTATGTTGTCGGGTACCGATCAAGCGAAGAGTAACGGGTTGTATTGACGACTGAACAAACCTATCTTTTGCCATCCTAAATGATTGCACCAATGGGTTATATTGATTAAGCATTGTTATAAGATCTTGTACCAACGAACGAAGGTTGTTGTCAGCAACACTCGAAGTGCTCGTTATGTTCAATGCATATAACCGGTTGTCTACTTCATGTTCGGTGTCATATATATACAACTGGGCAAACCTAGGGCGTCCATCCTGGTGTGTCGGCAATAAAGTCCCTATACGATGATGGTTGTGGCCATTTATCTGAAATGCATAAGGCCCACGTCCATCATTTATTTCTCTGTTTATATTTCCTCCCGTTGAGGTGAAAGAGAACATCGAATTGAATAACTTTAATTTTTTCCGAAACAACTTAGAACGTTCTCCACCATTGTAATCCATCAGTTGTGTCAACAGTGGTGGAGGATGACAAAGAAATGGCAATACCACTTTTCCTTCACTGCAACATGTTGAGAATCTAGGATTAGATGTGGATGAACGTCTAACCGTTCTCTCACCATACCAATACTTGGCTTGACAATGTGCACATGTATATGTTGCATCTCCGAGTCCACATCTTGAGTCATCCTACGTTCTTTGGCGTTGAGTTCGATACACATTTGTAGGGACATTAGTTCCATTTTGGTCAGTGTTTGTTGATTGTGATATGTGGCGAGGTGTGGAATTGTTTAACCCATTAACACGATTTACAAATCTCGTTGAATTACCAGGGTTGGTTACGCGACATGTGTGTGGAAGATGCATCGGATTACCGTGATTATCAACAACAGTTATCTATGAAACCATGAGTGGAGGGTTTGGATTTGTTGGCGAATTCATATGATCATTATTTGGTGCAGGGAGACCTGTACATTACCCACATGTTAAATATATAAAATGAGAATATTATTGATCATGTGGTTTCATACAGCTATGTTTCAGATATACTCACGTGGTCTCGTTGAATTAGCAGGGTTGGTTACGCGAGATGATTGTGGAAGATGCATCGGATTACCCTGATTATCAACAATAGTTACCGATGTGAGCATGACTGGAGGGGTTGGATTTGTTGATGAACTCATACGATTGGTTTGTGTAGGCAAACCTGTAACCCAAATGTTAGATATGTAAAATGAGAATGTCTTTATCAAAGTTGATACATATATGTTTTAGCTATACTCACATGGTCTAACATTCCGACGAACCCGCGTAACATTTGCTTGAGATGGAGGTCTACCACGACGTCGTAATGGTTGAACTGTATTGTGATCAATCGTAGTAAGAGACACGTGTTGAGAAGATGTTGTAAGTGGTGAAGGTGGCCGCGGTATATATAAGGTTGGCGTCAATGCTGGAGTGCCGTTAAACCCAGATCCAAAAGGTGATGTTGTCAAAACATTAGGCGCACAAAAATGACGTTGTTGAGATGACCCACTTATGTTAGTGATATCGGTTAAAGGCGTGCGCATAAACGGGCCTACCTCTAGGTCTCCTAACTTGTGTTGTTTGAGATGAACCATTTGTATTTCCTAATGGTTCCATGTTTGGTGTAGATGATAGAATGTTGGACCGATAAACATCGGTCGAAGGTAATACAGGAATGCAGCTCAACGATACATCTGTATTATCTATCGTACCTCTATTTGGATCTTGGTTTTCATTTGATCGGTTCATTGTAAGGATGTCTACAACTGATATAGCATGTATTCTACTATCAGTTAGTATCACATAAATGTAGACTTTTGTCAACAAATTTTAAGAAAATGATCAACTAACACACGAAATAACCAAGCATAATTAAGCATTAAAACTACTTAATACAACAGCAGACTTAAGTGAATGCACATAAGGGTCTGTTTGGTTTGGACAGCTACTAAAGGAAACTAAAAGCTATCTAAAGCTTGCAATAAGCTAAACATAGGCTACCTCCTAATCTACCATGTCTAAAAGCTATAAAGGAACTAAAATAAGCTATAAATGAACTTCAATAAGCTACAAAAAATGAAAACCAAGCCTGCTGCTGCATAACTGTCCTGAAAACAGGCCCATAAGGTGCTTTTTGAGCTTAAAATTAAGCTTTAAAATAAGCACTAAAGGACCTACAAATATAAAAAAACTGAAATACATATCGTAAAGATCATACAAACTAAAAATTGGCTTTAAAGGAGCTTATAAGGAGCTTAAAATGGATCATAAGGGGCCTAGTGGACGATGAGAACATATAAAAGAAAGGATACAATGGGCGTTATTAAAGCTAAAATGAGCTACTATAAGCTAACAAATGGATAAAAGCTAATCTATAAAAGCTAAATGCTACTAAGGGAACATAATTAGGCAAGAATGAAAAGCAAAAAGCTAAAAAAAACTAACAATAGTCATTGTTGATAAGCATTTTCAAAACAGTCCATATGGGCTTATTGAGGCATAAAAATTAAGCTAATACAAATTGAGACTATCCTACAAACTACCTATGCTATCATTAAGCTAATAAAATTGTACAAAGAAATTATACAACAAAATACTACGAAAACATTAAAGAAAAACTCTAGGCATACCTATGCATGAATTCTAACTTGTAAGGAATGTGAAACAAATGCTTGTATAGTTATTAGTTAATATAAGAGAATTGAAACTCCTGAAATACGCTAAGTATTTATAAAGTTGGTGATAAAATGATTACCATTCGTTACTACCTTTGTATTAATGAGCTGCCAAAAATACAAACTTGTTACGGGCGGAAGAGAGCATATAATAAGATATTAGTACATATTCAGTGGTGGTTGAAGGTAGAGCAAAAGAAGGGATTATATAGTTAAGATTACTTTTAAATTTGAATGACACATTTTGAAAAATGATCCACGGATAATAAATTTGACCAATTCTTCATATATACACATTTTGAAAAGTATATATGTGTTGCTCTGGTCACATCTTTAAGATAAAAACGCTTTAATCATATTTACATTCAACTATTACGAATAACATAAGTTTTATATGATATGTGAAGGTTATACTATCATCTTTTTTGTTTTTTGCATTAATTAACACATATAATAAAAGGTTATTACTATCGTACAAATAAATTTACAAAATAACATTGAGTGAGAATATAAGTAGATTAAATGGTGATGCTTATGATCATCTACTTCAAAATAAATATTTAATATACGAATGAAGCCATTCTGTTTCTTCTCATTCTAAAATAACACCCATTTTGGTTGAATTATTAGCATGCTTCTTTAGATGTTCAATATATGAGAACATGTAATGTACCGACTATGATAGAACTATGTACGTGTTCAAGAGCGATATTTTCAAACACTCCTTTAATAGTAAGCACCTACTATACGTTTTCAACAGGTATAGTATCATCTCATCTATGGAATTTTTGTTGAACATCACAATGACCTAGCATTTGTAATGTTGTAGAAAAGTTAACAACGTAACTGCTAGAGTATACATGCATGGCTTGCGGTATGAAATTAAAGAAGTTATTAAAAATAAACAAACATGATATTGGGCGCATACTGCGATAAGAGATTTACATCTTCTTTGGAATCTACTGATCAATAGCTTATACAATGCATATTCCTTTTTAAATGATGTTGTATATATATAATACCTGATGCTAGTGCATACTAAGGGAACATAATTAGGCAAGAATGAAAAGCAAAAAGCTAAAAAAAACTAACAATAGCTGCTGTTTGGCTGTTTTCAAAACAGTCCATATGGGCTTATTGAGGCATAAAAATAAGCTAGCAATTAAGTTCTAATGACCAAATTAAGCTAATACAAATTAAGTTCTGAAGGACATATTAGATTGGATACAAAAGAATATATTAACTTAACTTGATTTAATATGTTATATCATCTCTTTATATCATCTCTTTTGTCAACATGATTAATGGAAACAAAATCCTAGCAGTCTACAATAATGATTCATGGATACATAATGAATGTTTTCATTTGCATTATGGTTCAAAGAAACTACAATACGTATGAAAACAAAAAGCTTAGACTAATAAGCTATTAATCCTTTATTATAGGAACTACAAAAACAAAGAACCTAAGAAACAACCTGGAAGAAAATAATGAAAAGACAATGCTAAAAATACCCTAATACTATAGTATTAGGATTTACATTTAAGAACTCAAACATGTCCATAAATGTCTTCATCATCTTCATCCTCATCAAATAGTTGATACAACCTTCTTTTTCCAGTTACTTTGACACGGGGTATGTTCTTTCTCTTAACCCTAAGCTTGGGCACATCATCATCAAGAATTTCATCACCAACAAATTCATCGTCAACATTTGCCTGCATGTGAAACATATTCATTTAGTAATATATGTTAAGTGAAGTAAGCAATGTTATATTAAGTGCAATGTTACATTAACAGGGGGTGTTGCATTTCGTTCTTCACTTGGTCCTTCATCAACAGTTTCATCAGCAACAATAGCATCAACCGGGATAGTATCATCATTGTTGTTACCTTCATCAACAGTTTCATCCAAATGAGAAACACCTTCCCATTCAAAGACATCCTACAAACATAAAACAAATCTTTTTTAATGAAAGTTAAGGTACAGACCACATATTAATTCAAGATCAACATTCGTACCACCTCGTCATCTGAATCTTCGATAACAATGACAGCATCCCACTTCCAGTTCAGCAGGTTGTTTTCACGTTTGCGTTGTTTCATCGCCATAGGCGAATCAAGGTCGAAAGGTAGTGCCTGAAAAGGTAAAAGAATGAATATAACTTTAACAACATATAAAAATTGAAGGAAATAAGGAGAACAAATTACATGGTTTTCGTTGTTGGCCATGTTTCTTGAAGGTTTCTGGAAATGGGTTTAGATGTGGATGAATAAAATATGGAGTAGGGTCACTTATATAAGCTACAAAGTGACCAAAATGGCGCCAAAAGTGTATAGATTTGAAGTACCATTTTTATCAGGAAGGTTTGTTGAAAGTGGATATCAACATCATTTTTGTACTTATCTATTTCCATGTAACCAAAACTTTGTACTTATCTTCACATGATAATTTAAAAACGTGGGACAAATAAGTTAAAGATATGTCACGTGGAATCAGCTACCATGTGGGATGGATTTTATGTGGCCAAGATTTGTTTTACAAATGATCCAATGGTATATAGGTTATGACAGCTCACAATTTTTTCTCTCTGCTTCGGCAGCAATAGATAAGTAGAATATGTCTATTACTACCTCCGTCTCATATTAATTGTCCTGTTTTGACTTTTTAAGTCTTTCTTTCTCAACTTTGACCTTAAATATTTTTGTTTGTGTTATATAATATTAATAAAAATTATACTAATAAAAAATACATTTAAAACTCAATCTATTCATATATTTTGAATCAAGTATTATATAATACAATTAAAAATATTTAAGGTCAAAGTTGAAAATGAAAGACCTAGAAAAATTAAAGTGGACAGTTAATATGGGACGGAGGGAGTACTTAATATGAAAAAACAAATTCGGTTATCATACTACCTTTACTTGAAATTATAGTATTATGCATGTATACAGTAATAATTATGTTTTTAAATTTTATTTTTTCCCGATAATTGTGCTTTTGGAATGAAGAAAGTATTTAACAGGAAATTTGTTCACTTGTGAACACAAGATTACTTTATTAAAAGGGTTATTTATTGGGAGGCCACTCAACTATTAAACTTTCTACTTTTAGGTAACCCGTTTATTAAAACTAACTTCTAGGCCGCCCATTTATGAGTTTGCTTCTGTTTATACCAATTTCGGATAATATTATCTCAAAAATCTTTAAAACAACAAGAATAAAACTAAATATAACATATTAAAAAAACACAAACGAGTATTAAAATGTAAAATATCATTTTTATCCATTATTTAAGTGCAACTTTAGTTTTTTGAAAGTGAATTAAGATAATTTAACTAATGTTTTACGTTTAAATTGTTAATTTTATTGTGTTGATATGTTAAAATTAGCTTTATTCTTGTAATTGTATTAATATCCGGTAAGAATTTGAATGAGATTGATATAAAGAAAAACAAACACATATTTGGGTGGCATATAAGTTAGTTTTAGAAAATTGGTGGCCTAAAAGTAAAATGCTTAATAGTTGGGTGAACTTTGAATACAGTATTATGCAAGTATACACTAATAATTATGTTTTTAAATTTCATTTTTTCCCGAATAATTGTGTTTTTGGAAGAAAGTATTTAACAGGAAATTTGTTTACTTGTGAACACAAGATTACTTTATTAAATTAGAGGGTGAAGACTGAATATACGTAACAAACTTTTCTCAAATTACCCAATATACGTAACATACTTATTTTAATCTCCACATACGTAATATACTTTCAAATCTTTACCAATATACGTAATATTGACAGGTTACCACTTTAAAAAGTTACAATAATGGTCTCTGCCATTTGCGTTGGCTTTCACCGTTAGTCCTTTGACATTTTTTCAGTTAAAAAAGTTACAGTAATGGTCCATGTGGTTTGCTTTGACTTTCACCGTTAATCCTTTGACTTTCATCTTTTTCAAACACGTTTTTAAACATGTTTTTACACACGTTTTTATATACGATTTTTTACACATTTTTATACACTTTTTTACACGTTTTTATACACGGTTTTATGTACGTTTTTACACGTTTTTATACACGCTTTTTAAAAACGTTTTTATATACGTTTTTTACACAATTCTATGCACGTTTTTATATACGGTTGTATATACGTTTTCACACGCTTTGATAAACGCTTTTTACATGTTTTTATACACGTTCTTTACACATTTTTATATACATTTTTACATGTTTTTATACACGTTTTATACACGTTTTTTACACATTTTTATACACGTTTTTATGCACATTTTTATACACGGTTTTATGTACCTTTTTTTGCACGTTTATATACATATTTTTATAAAACGTTTTTATATACGTTTTTTACACGATTTTATGCACGTTTTTATACACGGTTTGATTTGACTTTTACCGTTAGTCTATTGACTTTCATCTGTTACATACATATTTTTTACACATCTTTATACATTATTTTTACATGTTTTATACACGTTTTTATGCACCTTTTTACACACGTCTTTATATACGTTTTTACATGAATATATGCACGTTTTTATACACAGTTTTATATACGTTTTTATACACGTTTTTACACGTGTATAAAACATGTATAAAAAGGTGTGAAAACGTATAAAATGTGTAAATAACGTGTATAAAACGTAAAAATGTATATAAAATCGCTTATAAAACGCATAAAATCGTATAAAAACGTATATAAAAACGTGTGTAAAAAGGTGTATAAAAACATGTATAAAACATGTAAGAATCATGTATAAAAATGTGTAAAAAATGTGTATGAAACATATGAAAGTCAAAGGACTAACGGTAAAAGTCAAATCAAAACAAAGGGACAATTATTATAACTTTTTTAAGTGAAAAAATGTCAAAGGACTAACGGTGAAAGCCAACGAAACGGCATGGACCATTATTGTAACTTTTAAAGTGGTAACATCAATATTACGATATTGGTAAAGATTTGAAAGTATATTACGTATGTGGAGATTAAAATAAGTATGTTACGTATATTGGCAAATTTGAGAAAGTATGTTACGTATATTGGCAAGTTTGAAAAAGTTTGTTACAGTAAAACCTCTATAAATTAATAATGTTGGGACTGTGATATTTTATTAATTTAGCGAGATATTATTATATCAATAAATTAATAATTATTAATTTAAAGAAGTTTTACGTATGACCTTTAAATTTTCAAGTCTAATGTACTACTTTCAATGTATACTAGTTATGTTGAAAAATAAATTAGAAAAACAAGTTTCAATTAACATTTTATGAATTCACATTCACAAAAAAATTGAATTTGACAAGTTATATATTTTTGAATAAGTAAAAAGTTAGTTTCTTTAGGATAAGTTTCAATTACATATAGTCTTAATTGAATTAATTGAATTTGCATGAGTTTCAATTACGTATGACCTTTATATATATATGAAATTTTTAGTAATTACTAATTTATAGTTTCGTTGACTAATATATATAATCGTGGTTTCAAAAAAATTATTATCTTATTATTTTATCAATTGAGGTTCAAATTTGTACTGGTCCCAAGTTGGGACTGGACAAATTATTAATTTTATCGAGGTTATTAATTTATCGAATATTAATTTATAAAGCTTTTACTGTACGTGATTACCCCCATTAATGTTATTTTAGCATTTCACTTTATTAAATCAACCACTAAACACTCATATTAGTAACATCAAACCAACCACATACATGTACTCTACTTAAGAAACACACATTACAATACACTCAGACACATAACACACACAATTTCATTTGATGATCTGGAGGATCAAGCCTTCTCCAAATTTGACTAACAATGTGTTAACAGTGGAGGAGGTGTAATGACTCACCACGCAAGGTCATTTCACCCCTTTCACGCATAGTCGAGACCGTTGTTATGTTTAGTGTTACAAAAAAGGGCTTACAAGGTCGATTAATCGTCTTTTAGGCGTTAGTCAACCACCAACTTTTCCGATTTGTGTAAATCGATCAATTATGGTCACGATGGTCAACGACGATCAATAGTGGTAAAACTTCCGGATACCTGCAAATCTTGCCGGAAATACCCAAAAATCGCCGTAAACTTTATGGTCGCTATTTATATCTCTTACAAGTTGTTTCTTAAGGAAAATCTTGTCGGGAATACTCAAAATACGTCAAAAATACATAAAACTTGACATAAATACCAGCCCAATTAATCACCAACTCTGTCTAAACTGATTCGAGATTTTTGCGAACTTGGTTACGCATGCTACTAATAATCTTTTAGAATTCTCTTATTGTGGTCCTAAAAGTAATAAATAATACGCACTTCGTCCTAAATTATAAGTCTATTTTTTACTTTTAGTTGTCCCAAAATACTTGTTCATTTTCTTATTTCAACCAATCAAAACACTTTTTAGTGAAGAGTTAAGATATTTGATTGGTGGATAGATTGGTTAGTGGAATTTATTAAACTATGTGTAAATTAAAAATGGAATTATAATTTATTAAACTTTGTGCAAAATTGAAAAAACTCTTAAGGGCCCGTTTGGTTTGTAGGCGGGTTTAGGATTTAGATTTGGATTTGGGTTGTGTTTGAATAAAAAATTAAGTGTAATCGATTTAAATTTTGTTAGATATTTAAATGGATAAAATATTTAAAATTAATTTTTGTTATTAGATATAAAAAAAAGAAGAAAAACTAGTGATGGAGATGAAGTATGGTCCCACATTAAATATGTGAAGTGACAATTTATTCAAAAACCCCAGGTTGTGCTCCGGATTGCTAGATGCGGGATAACAAGGGATGAATCTTAAATTTTGGGCCCCACTAATCCAACCAAACATGTAAAATCTACCATCATTCTTATACCCCACCACCAACCCCATCAACCAAACGCACCCTTAATTCCCGTATCTTTACCAAGATACTATTATTAATTAATTCCACCTACAAAAAAACATGTCTTGTTCAGGGTTTTTCTCTGTTTCCATTTTTAGTTAAAACCCTCCTTCATTTCTCATCCCATTTTTAACCATTTTCAGCAAAACAAAAACAAAAACATGGCTTCATCTCCGGTGGTTAATGAGCTCATCACAAAGCTCAAATCATCCATCTTCTCAATGGACACCCAAAACGTAACAAAAGCACTTCTTGACACTGAACAACGCTTAAAGAACCAAAATCTTGACCTTATAAACAAGACCCATGTGCTAGAAAAGGAGAACAAGAAGTTGACTGATTTGTTAAAGAAAAAAGATAAAAAATTTGAGAGGTTGAAAAGGAAAAATGAGGAGTTGGAAGATGAGATGAAAGAAATGGTGGAGGAAAATGAAGGGTTGAAGAATGAGGTTGAGGAAATGAAGAAGGTGAATGATGAGCGTTTGAGGAAGGTTAGGGTTTATGAAAAGAGGGTTTTGGATTTGGAGAAGTTGGGGAAGGAGTTGATGGATTTGGTCGATTTTTCGGAGAAACAAAAGGAGGGTGTTGTTGGTATAAATTTCTTGTTTTGTGTTTATGCTTTTGTAGTTGGTAGCTTGATTTATTAAACGGCTAAGGAGTGGCCAAGTTGAGGGGTGTTTGTTTCGGCTTATATAGCGGGTTTATGGCTTATTTGGTTTTCGGCATATGTTTCATAAGCTCACTTGTTGTGGCTTATTTTGAAACTTTTCGGCTTATATTAGCTTATCATGTCATAATAAGCCGAAAACCAAATAAGTCATAAGCCCGCTATATAAGCCGAAACAAACACCCCCTTGGTAAAAAGCTTGCGAATCTCGTAAGTTCATAACTAAAAAGTGAGAGGGCTTTATTTGGTTTGAGTTTGTGTGGTTTTCGGCTCAAGCCCCGTGAATCATAATGCCAAAATGTTAGAAACCACGGTTTAAGAAAAAAAAAGTATGTTTAAGGAGTGGGTTAACTGATTATTATATTTGTTACTTCCTATTACTTTAATACTAGTTGTGACAAAAGGGGATGGTACATTATGGCCCGTGTTTTATTATAGTTAATTACGTAGTATATAATTATGAGTGTTGAATAGCTTGTAATATTTTGGAAATGTACATCCAAGATAAATGTAGAACTACTGTTTTAAGTAAGTGATTGATTCTGATTTGAAGTTACTATTATCGCTTTAAAAATGCACATCCAAACACACCCTTAGTAACGGTTTATATTTTTTGGGTGCAGAAGAAAATCAAATTGTTAAACTCGTGTTCTGCATTGCTGTCTTTTGCTTACAGATTATGCCATAACTATGTTTCTGGTTATTTTGAGTGTTTGTTAGTGCGATGATAGTGTGTTGGCACATCTTGTTATATTGCTCAATACCTAAATTAGTTCTAGAAATGGTTTAATAGCCTGAATGCGCATTTGTAAAAAGAAATTGCAATTACTGACTCTGCAAACCCAAATCTTATTTTACAGGATGTGCTGCCGAAACCAATATACAACAGATGTCTAATGAAAAACGTGAGTCCAAACAAGGAACTGACGACAAGTTTCCAGATTCTATTCCGATAGACGATGATGATGAAGATGGCGGCTATGATGGAGATGAGCTAAAGTATGTCCCCTCATCAAAAAGACAACGGGGTTCTAGTGAAATTAAAAGAGAGTATGACAGTGATGATGATCGATGTATTTCGATCTTGAGAAGAAAACCGGTTACAAAGGAAATCCCAAGCGAGTGTAACAATGATCATGTTGACAAAATTCCAACCGGAACCACAACAACAACAATGCCCGAAATTCAAACTGGAATTCAACAGATAACCTCTCATTCAGCAAGTCCATTCTGGAATTCGGGTTCAGGTGATGAGAAAGTCAAGGAAGCTAATGAGACCATCCTGGACAAACAAAAAGATAGATCAGCTGACTTGCGAATAGAATCTGGTAAGAGTAACGAGCTTTATATGAATGTTGTGTGTGCTTTACATAGATTACGCATTTGTTTTTAGTACATATATATGTTGACGTGCATCAAGATATTACATGGATTTTCTACTCATCTTTCGTTATATTGCCCTGTTTTATTTACAATTTCGTGCCATTATTACTTTCCTGCTTATTTGAAGTGATCGCATTACATTGAATTGGTATATTGCGTTCTATACTTCTATTTCTCTAGACCTATTCTAGTTCTTGAAATGCTTTGATAGCTTGATTGCACATTTGTATAAAGAAATGCGAAATAATGACTGCAAAACTGCAAACCCAAATCTTATGTTATACTTTTATCTGTCACAGAAAGCAGTAAAAAACGGATGTCTAGTGAAAAGGGGGAATCCCAAGAAAGAACCAACCACAAGTTTCCAGATATCATTCAGATCGATGATGATGAAGATGGAGATGAAAATGATCTAAAGGATGTCTCGTCGTTAAAAAGAAAACGGAGTTCAAGTAATGTCAAAGTAGAGAATGACAGTGATGATGAAAGATGCTTATCAATATTGAGAAGAAAGTCGGTTTCAAAGGAACTTCAAAGCGAGTGTAACAATGACCTTGTTAACATCATACCAACTGGAAGACAACCGATAACTTCGCATTCAGCAACGCAATTCTTGGATTCGGGTAAATCAGATGATGAGAAAGTTGAGGAAGCATATGAGCCCGTTATAGAGAACAATACAGAAAGATGGGAAACGGAAGCTGAAATGATAATTGAATTTAGTAAAAGTAGCGAGTTATGTATGAATGCTGTGTGTACTCTGCATAGACAAAACATTTACGTCGGTGCTTATCTTTTACCAGGGTATGGTCTAACAGTTGCTTTGAAATTTCCAATTCCAAATTTGCATACATTTTGTCTTTGGTGTATATTTAAGATAGAGATTATATTTGCTCTTTTTTGTATCTAGATTCAACCAATTGGCAGAATGGCTTATTGATGGGGATCCTGAAAGAAAGCTAAAGAAAACACCTTTGGATTTGAACCGTTTTCAGCTGGATCAGTGTCGAATGTTTGCTGTAAACTACTCAGTTGAGCTCTTCAAAGTATACCAACAGAATGCAGACCGTTTCTTCCCTCCAAGAAGTTAAGAAAAAAAGGCCGTCTATTTTGAAGAATGTCTGCAAATCATAGTTTCTAGTAATGTTTCTTGAGGTTATTGCGTCATCTCAAAGGTATAGTTTAATCAAAATATATGCATTTAGGATTTTGAAACCATCTATCTTTTATATAGCAACATGGTGGATTAGAAACTGTTAACTCTTGTGCGATTCTGCAAGCTGAGGTATTTGTATGCAGAATAGTTTTGAAACTTGAAAGCCTCTTTAATTGTTAATGTTCACTTTTTGGATTGTGCCTTTGACCATGTTTGTTACCAAATTAGCTGAAGTTCCTTAGTAGTGAATCTAATTAAATAATGGAAACTACATACAAGACAGTAAGAGGTAATATCGTGAGACTTCTGTAGTTCATGGTTAAATTTTGAGTGACTAGAACTCATTCTACCTTTAGATAATAATTAAACTTTCTAGTTCATTGAAGGTAGAACAATGGGTGGGTCGGTGGTTGAATAATGGTTCAAAATAAGTGTTTTTTTTTCAGTGTATGTCAAATCAGATCGGTCCCATGTCGGCTGATTGGGTCGAAATTTGTACTATAGGAGATATAACATACATCCGAAAACTGTTAAAAACTTTGCAGTCGATTTGTACAGGTCTTGTATAATCTCCAGGATCTTATATGACCAAACAACCATCATGCCATCATCATCAAGAATACAGAAAAAAGAAAACAATGAAGAGTTTTGTTGAACCCATAAATCTGATAATATTATGAATGGATGGGTTGCTTTGAATTACAGATTTTGATCCTATATATAATGAATGAAACGGTGTCTCCAAGAGACATACGGTTCACAAATAACCGTTGCAACTTTTCCTAAACCTAATAACCGTTTTTATCTAATGGGTTGTTGGCCTTTGGCCCAACTCGAATCTGAGCCTAAAAGTTACAGAACTTTCATTTGGTATCTGAGGACATTAACGTCCAACATTCCCTTAATGTCTTGATGCCAAACTTTGTGTTTGTGAATCTTCTGTAATTCCGTTGTTGCTTATGAATTCGAGACCATCACAGCCCCTTCATCTTTGAGACCTTCACAGCCCCTTCATCTTTGAGACCTTCACAGCCCCGCATCTTTGAGACCTTCACAGCCCCTTCATCTTTGAGACCTTCACAGCCCCGCATCTTGATCACATCGCATGACCTTTCATGATCAAATCTTTTGATCACTCAATCCATCACGGATTCTTCTCTTCTTTGCGGTTGCTTCACACAACTTGGCTTCACACCAATTTCTTTATGATTGCGTTTTATAAAAAACACATGTTTGATTCTTGAATGATGATAGATACATGAATTGTTGTTGTTGATCTCCTTCGGCTCTGATGCCACTGTTAAAAACTTTGCGATGATTTGTACGGGTCTTGTATAATCTCCGGATCTTATATGACCAAACAACCATCATGCCATCATCATCAAGAATACGAAAAAAGAAAACAATGAAGAGTTTTGTTGAACCCATAAATCGATAATATTATGAATGGATGGGTTGCTTTGAATTACGATTTTGATCCTATATATAATGAATGAAACGGTGTCTCCAAGAGACATACGGTTCACAAATAACTGCTGCAACTTTTCCTAAACCTAATAACCGTTTTTATCTAATGGGTTGTTGGCCTTTGGCCCAACTCGAATCTGAACCTAAAAGTTCTGTAACTTTCGTTTGGTATCTGAGACATTAACGTCCAACAAAAACCGAGCCTTCAAGTTTTACTAATTTGCACTAATGGGGATAACGTACAGCTCAAAACCAACCCATTGCTGGTTAAACGGGTCAAAATTACAACCTTGCACACCTATGTATACACTCATGAAAAATGATTTTGGGACATCTAAATGCAACCCTCTATTTCTACAATATTTGGTAAAATAGGTCGAAATAGCTGCGTGTGTAGGTATGTTTGTTATTCATGTATGTTTGGCATGAATAATAACACCAAAAGTTGCTATGCTTTTACTATTATACCTATTAACATTATGGGAGCTCTCTTTGCTGTTGTTCCTTGTCTTGGGTCGTTCAGTATGGTTTATACACAAGTTCTTCTGGCCGAGTGGTCAGGCCACTGGTATACGTGCCTAAGGTCGCGTGTTGGCGTCCATTGTCACCGTATTTCTTTTCTAATACTCAGCAAACAAGCTGGTCATGGATGTGAAGTCAAATTTTTACCACTTTTATTTTTGGTCGTGTGCCTATTTCTCCCTTGGTCTTTATCTGTAATTTTGCTGTACATTGTTTATTTATTCAAGGGCTTTTACCCAACAAATAAATACATCAAGTTATCCAACGTTTACGCTCCGGCGGGATTGAGTATTGTTGTTGTTGGTATCCAATGTTTATCAAAGGGAAAATGCTACATCCAACGCTTACAAAAAAAAATTTCTTCACAAAATTGACTTGTCACCGATAAAAGTTACTTCATCCGTCCCAAAATATAAGTCCAATTCAAATTTTGAATCGAACATTGACTTTAAATATTTTTGTTTGTATTATATAACACTTGATGAAAATTATATCAGATAAAAATACATTTAAAACACATCCTTTTTATATATTTTGCATCAAATATTATATAAGACAAAAAAAAAATAATAAATAAAAAAATTAAAAAATCAAGGTTAAAGTTCGATTGAAAAAGTCAAATTAGACTTAGGGCCCGTTTGGTATGATCATGGGATTAAAATAGGATTTGTATTTGGTATAGGATTAAGAGAAAAGAAAATAAATGATAGTATTAGGGCCCGTTTATTATGGTGTACTAGCGAGTGCCGTAGCGTTAACGTGGTGGTCTGAAATAAAATTTTCCAGTTGAATCATGTTTTTTATTTTATTATGTTCTTTTTGACAATAAATTTACGGATATTAAAAATTTTGTTTAGCCTGTGCCTGTTCGTGCTCGAGCCCGCTTGGCCCATGCCCGTTTGGCCGCCATTCGTCTTAAGCCTGTTTTTAATTAAAAGTGTCATTCATCCGGGTAAAGTTACTATTAAAAAAGTATATTAGATCGCCACAAAATTAGTTATCGGGTATCCGTCACCGCATTACGCGGGTACCCTGCTAGTTCTTTTAATGTGTTCATAGGTGTTTATATAAGAAGAAAATAATAGAAAACATAAATTAACTCTTTAACCAAATTATGCTACACAACCATTTGTTTTATGTTAAATCAATTTAATTCTACCAGCCCAACCAAATATTTTAGGCCCAATTCAAATTTAGATAAGTAATTATAAACCAAAAACCTAAACTTTCCGTATAAAAACTAACCCTATAAACTGCTTATCCTAATTTTACCTTATCACAACACATGCAGACACATACTCACTGTCACTTTTTCTCTCTACTTGAAGCCACCAACTCTTATCATCCACTTCACAAATAAACACTTCACTTAACAAACAAATATTCGTCCCTTTAATTCTTATAGCCACTCGAATCACCAACAACTAAACTTCTTTGTTTTCTTTCACGATAACGACGAACCCACGAAGAATGAAATGTTTTCGACTTCTAGATCTGTTAAAGATCTCGGGTAGGTGTGGTTTTGTATTTCGTTTCTTGTTTTCTTGTTAAATCGAAAGAGAGAAGGATGGAAACACTTTTGTTTCGATCTTTTTTTTTCGAATATTAAAAAGAATTTTAAATGATTTTCATGACATGTTTTTTTCAAAGTAAGCATCTTGATAAATCTGAAAGATGTAAAAAAAAGGAGGCGTTGTGATGGGGAAATTGTTATAAGATGTTGTGAAATGGAAGAATATTTGGAGCGGATTGTAAATAAGCGTTACTGTTGTTTGTTGGTTAATTAGCTTATATTATAAGATGTGTTAAGAGATAGTGTAGATTGTTTTGAGATTATAAGATTAGCGAATTACTGAATTAGTGCTAAATGATTGAATGGATGATTAGATTTAATTAAAGGCGATTCCGAAATCACAAGTAGTCATGTTTAGAGCATAAGGTACCTTGTGGTGCCGTCGTGTGGTGTTATGAAAAAAGTACCGCCACATCAGCACATTTTCTTATAACACCAGAATTCACCACAACACCAAAAACACCTCTCCCTCTTATAACACCACTTTCTCTAGTGTCGTTATGCAACCTTGGACCCCACATATTTTTTCCTCATTTATTTAATTAAACTAACACAATTAACAAAAAATAAAATTTCATTAACAAAAAGAAATTCATTAAAAAAGTGTAAATTTTACTCAACTTGTATCTTCACTATTTAACATGTATAGACAGTATTATTGGCTAAGTTTACAGATCTTTTAAAAAGAATGGTCCAAAATAAAAAGCCCATCTACTCTAGTACTCCATTTTGACACGTTAATATATTTACAAACAAGTAGGGTTTGCATTAAACATCTCTTCTTCATTAGCCGTCACACACCTCCCAAGTCTCCAACCATGGTAACCATAACTCAAACATCTTATACGGTCCTTTTTCGGATCATCCTCGACAAGAATCGCAAGGCCATCAATTGAAAAGAGAAAAAAGGAAAACGCGAAAAAAATACGGAAAACACGACCCAGGTACCACCTTTCGCGTTTTCGGGACCATCTCTACCGGTCAAGACGGCTCAAGACTGAAACGCGAGTCTTTGTACCATTCTCGCGCCGTCAGTTGCGTTTTGAGGAAAACGCGACTCAAAACGCAGGATACCTAGCCCTCTTAATATGATAAGTTTTGTCACATTCATGTTTTGGGCTGCCTGCTTGATCTCGATTTTTTTTTTGATGCTGGATCTCAAATTTTTGTTATGTTAGCTTAATTAGATTGTACATTGTGCTTAAATAGTTGTATTTTTTGATGAAAGAGTGAATTAAATTGTGTATTAATTGTATAGGTTGAATAGTGTTTTTTTTAGTTGTAATTGTGCTTAAATACTTGTAACTAATGCATTGTAACTTGTATTTGCTTAAAATTCTATATATGGAAATCTTAAAATAATTAATATGAGGGAAGTGCATCCCTCTATTATAAGATAGTAAGATAGAAAATTAGGAATGATGGTATGGGTGTAAGAATGATTGTTATTTTTTGGTTTGTGGAATATAATGGGTAGAGCCCACTTGATTCTAATCCATAAGTTTTCATCATAAATAGCTAGATAGGTGACTTTTGTTAGTTTTGGCGGGTCCCACTCTCTATCTCTCTCTATATTTAATTTTTTTCTATTATAATAATAATCTAATTTAAAAATAAAACCAATACCATTATACAAAACAAACAAATTTATAAATCTATCATTCTTTTCTCTCTCTTTTATTTCTTTCAAACCAATACTATATCCAAATCTTATTCCAAACTTACTAACAAACCAAACGGGCTTTTAATGTTGTTTGTTTTGTAAAATATACTCTATTTGAGAATAGATTTTATATAATAATAATATATAGCAAGAGGGTCCGTTTCTATATATTATAATAAGGGTTTGTTTAACATGTATCTTGCAAGCGCAAGTTAAGATCTGTTAAAGCGACACGGGTTTCACAGAAGAACACGGGATCCACAAAATTGTCTTTCGTGGATCCCATGTCATTTTCTGTGGGACCCGTGTCTTTTATCGCTTAACTTGCGCTATACGATACAAGTTAAAAAAATCCTTATAATAATAAAAAAGAAAACATTTACACATGCATGTGAGGAGTTATTCATGTGGGTCCCTCCAGAAAATGTTTTGTCAATAAACCAATATCATCTCCCTACTTTTGTAGAAACCCTTCACGAATGGATTCACAACCAATTTTAAAATCCATCCTCATATCTATACCAAACGAATAATTTAAGCATGATAGTATTCCTAGAGGTCAAACACCACACACCAAACGAGCTCTTATACTTTAGGACGAATGTAGTATTTTAATTAATTCTCTCTCCTACTTTAAAATTCAAATCATTCTATTAATGTATGACATATCATTTTGTGAAAAAAAAATTGTAAAATGTTTGTGGATGTAGCATCTTCTTTGATACTACATCTGTCTAAAAATATAAGTCCAATTTGACTATTTGAATCGAATTTTGACATTAAATATTTTCGTTTGTGTTATATAATACTTGATGAAAATACATCTAAAACATAATCTATTTATGTTTCTTGCATCTTGTATTTTATAATACAAACAAAAATATTTAAAGTCAAAGTTTGATTTAAAAAGTCAAATTAGACTTATATTTTGAGACGGAGGGAGAATCAAATTGAGTTAGAGTGTCTTGGAAATGATGATATATTCTCGAGGAGTATTACTATTTGGAACCTTTGTCTAATAGTAATGCATTATTATTTGCTTTAGAATATGTTTTTATTGGTATTTATTGCTAGTTGATATGTGTGTTTCATGTATTTTTTTGTGTTCGTGTGAGTTTTTGTTCAATTCTTTTCTAGAGAGATATTGGTCGAAAAAATTGCACGATACAATTGGAATTTGAAAGTATTTATTTTGAGTCATGTTTTTGTACTACTACTTTTACCTATTTATTATTTCATTTGAATTTCTGAGCGTTCATGATTATCACATTATGGAGTATTATTAATGAAATGACAAAGTAGTGTACCATTAATTTTTTATTTATGTTAAAAAAAGAGAATTATGAGTTAGTGCATATGTTGGTACGTGATATAAACCAACATTAGTTATTATTAGTTTAAGTGGTCGTAATATAAACCACTAATTAGTTTTATCCTTTTTAGTGTATTAGTGGCTATAACTTTGCCACTATTGTTGTAATATATTTTAGGACCTTAAGGGAGTTGGCTAATCGGGTTAGCCAACTTGGTATGTTTTATCGGTTCGTCAATAATGATTGTGTTGTCTTTGAGTCTAATTTATGTGTCACTAAAGCGTGTGTTTTTCGTGTTAAAGCGTGAGTTAGTCAATGATAAATGTCTCTTTCGGGGTTTGTAGTTAAGTAGTAGCTAGTAGCACTTAGTAGTGTCGGACTTAATCTATTCGTTTCGTTCTTATTATTCTAAACCTTTTATAAATGTTTCCCTTGACTAATACCTACCTTTTATCATTCTTCATCTTAACCTTTAACTTACTCGAATGAAGGCATTGAGCAATCATAAGTGTCTAATTCATGGATTTGGTTGAGCATTTGTGATTTTATCGCCTTCGTTGGTGTAATTTTATCGGTGAAGATTACTTAGTCCTATCATTTAGCTTATTCGAGTTAGGGCGTGAGCAATTACAAGTGTGGTGGTCATGGATTTTGGTGTGCATTTGTGCATTTGTGGAGTTTGGCTTGCATTTGTGCTTATGATAAATTACTCACTACGACTGTGTAATTGAGTGTACCACTATAACGAACACCCTAGACTAGTTAAGAGAAATGAGTGAATTTCATTTATCATTCGTGAGGTGTCGTGGTTATGAACTATTGGCCGAGTTAATTAATTTGATACTTAATTCCTGAATTTTAGTTTGGGATGTTTTCCTGATCACTTAATATAGAGTCTACTTGAGGACAAGTAGAAGTCAAATGAAGAGATATTTGATAACATCCGATATATACTATACATATCATTTATCCCAATATTATTGCTCATTTATTACAAATTTATATCTGAATTGATGCTTAATTTATTACTTTTGTCATTTTCAGTATTTATGGAGCAATTTCGGTAAAGACACGAAAACAATAAGATTTGGAGCATTAATGAAGAATCTGTATGCAAGTTGTGAAGAGCATACGACGTATCCACTTCTGGAGATACGCCGTATCAACACTTGGAAGAATTCACTAAGTATTGGTGAATTAGAAGACATACGACGAATTAAACTCTTGCAACACGTCGTATTTAAAGATACACGCGTATCTGCTGGGAATATTATTTCTTATTCCCTACTCAAGAAATCTTGGATACGCCGTATCACAAACCGATACGTTGTATTGGTGCCCTGGACAGAACACTCAATTTGGAAGAGATGATAAAAAAAATATCTAACTATAATGCTTGAAGGAGTCGTACGATGTGTGAATTTGACATGCTTTTCTTGTTGTAGAGGTACGAATAACGATCTTAATGTTTTAAATTGTTTTCTGTTATTCAATGACTTTATTGATGATATTGTCTATGTGGCTCCGTTTGAAATAAATGAATTTAAATGTGAATAAGAGTATTACCTAACTGACAGGATTTACTAACATTGAGCAACTTTTGTCAAATCATTACGGTGAGCCGAGACAAACCTATAATATTTTCTTTTCTTTCCTCCCTACCATAATTTAATTTCAAACCATTTGACTCGCTTTCGTACGAAATCTTTAGGGAGCAGAGACTCTTTCCCAAGAAGCTTCCATATTTTTATACTGTATTATTCTTTGAGTTTTCCAAGAGATACAGTGGGGCTTCTCACTTCCCATTCCCCCCTCTAAAAATACCAAAAACCCTTCATTTCATTTCAAATCACTTTCCATTTTTCTCAAATTTTCCACCCTAAAAAACATGAGGTCAGAAGCTAAAACGACTTCAGATCATTTACCAGAAACCCCATCTCCAACATTAACTGAGCTCATTTCAGACCTCAAAACATGCTTCTCATCAATCGACTTCCAAAAAGTGACAAAAATACTCATGAACCGTGAACAAGACTTGATAAACAAGACCCATTTTCTAGAAAATGAAAAAGATGAAATCTTGAAAGAAAACAAGAAGTTGAATGGTTTGTTAAAGAAAAAAGATGTAAAAATTGAGTCTTTGGAAAAGGAAAATGAAGGGCTTAAAAATGAGGTGAAAAAGAAGCAAAATGATATTAAGAAGAAGGTTTTGGATTTGGATGGTAGGATTTTGAGTTTGGAGAAGTTAAATAAGGAGTTGTTGGGTTCCGGGGATCATTCGGTTGATTTTGAGTGTGATGATGATAAATGTATTTCAATCTTGAGAAGAAAACCGGTTACAAAGGAAATCCCAAGTGAGTGTAGCAGTGAACAGGTTAACAAAGCTCCAACTAGAACCACAGTAAGTCCATTCTTGGATTCGGGTTCAGATGATGATGGGAAAATCAAGGAAGCTGATGAGACCATCCTGGATAAACAAAAAGAATCTGGTAAGAGTAACGAGCTTTATATGAATGCTGTGTGTGCTTTACATAGATAAAATTAGGTAAGTTTTTTAGGCCGTGCTTAATAAGCACGGCCCAAAGAAGATCTATATATGTTTTCTCTTAAGAGATAGATACACAACACACGATGTAATCGATAAGTAGAGTAATTTACAAGGGTAAAGCTTTAGGTTATAAAGTCATAGATTGCATGAATAAGTGGGGTGTTTCTCCATCTAGCCAAAGTCTCAAACACAAAGTGACATATTATAAAGAAGTCAAATAGTGACATTTGTAAGTTCAAAAAAAAAAATAAAATAGTGACATTTGAGGTCAAATGTTCAGCTGTCAAAGATAAAAAGTTACATGGATTTTCTTAGAGCACTCCCATTCATAACACCATAACACCAATAACACCGCGTCACGCCGCCACATCGCCTTTTAACATTTAACATTAACATCCCCAAAAACACTCACAACCATAACATCCCAAAGAATATCAATAACATTCCCAACAATTTACAAAACAACCCTCATTTAGGGCATAAAAAAAAAAAAAAAAAAGCGTTAGCCTAGCAGAACGCCTGTGACTAACGCCGTTATAACGCCGGAGGTCCAAGGATAATAACGGCATAACGCCGTTATTTTCGTCTTTCACGCCGTTATTGCGTTACGAATGGTAATGCTCTTATAATTCGTGTATTGCATACATCTTTAGATTCATTATATTTCTGAACTTTCAACATGCAAAGTTTCCAACAAGCTAAAATAACACACCACATGGAGAACTTCTTTATTACTACTCCGTATTATTCTACCCTTACCTTGATAGCATGGAGAAAGTAAAAGAGGTAGTATGTCAATAGTCAACCTGACAAGTTCCTTATATTGTCACATCAAAAAGTTTTGGTCAAACTGTACAACTCGCGATGCACATCGTACAAGCCAATGATGCATCCAATAATTGGATACCCTCCCATAACTCACCCCGTTTAAGAACCTACAGTCCTACCCCTAGTCATTGTTAGACTACCCCTAGTTATTACACCACTTCACCTTCCACCTCAGCGCCACATCAACTTTCTCTCTTTTTACCACCATCTCACTTTTCACTCCCAACCATCTCACATCACTTCATCTTTCAACATACTTTTTTCATTTTTTTTTTAATTTAAAGCTAAAACTTTGATTTATTAAATTCATAAAAAATTACATAAATTTAAAAAGTAAAGGTACGAAACTAAAAATACAATATAGAAATTAAAAACATGAATCGAGCTGTTATATTGCTCGTTAATTGTTGATCAATTCTTGCTTCTCATTTATGCTTCTCATCACTTCTTCTCTAGTGGCCCTCAAAGCGGTTGTTATACGCATATCTGCTTCCGAGCTCATAAGGAGAGTATTCATACCATAGCTGTTATTTGGCTGGTCGAGATGCAGTGAATGCACCCTCGTTTCCTCCTCACTACGGCTACGCATCTGGATGAGATAACAAGTCGGCTCACCCAAAAAATTGTTAGCCAACGTGAACTCCGCTTCTTGTTTGGTCTGTAGTCGCCTAAGGATATCATCTGACGCCTCGTTTAGTGCGTTATCCATTGTGTTTGTGTGAAAATGAATGATAGTTGAGAAAGTTTGATAAGAAGTTGTGTGAGAAATGAATGATGGCAAAGGGGTATTTATAGGGGAAAATAGCCGTTGGAGCCTATCAATTCAAAACTTCAAACTGTTACCAATGGAACATTAGTCCAATGGTTGAAGCTCTTGTGCTTAAGTCAATAGACCCAAGTTCAAGTCTCATCCTTGGCATTTGCTTCATATAAGTACCCACCTCCGCAAAACCTATGGGCACGCTGGAGAGACTTTGTGGAATAAGAGCTCAGGGGTCCGAGTCTTGGCTCGTGCTCACTCCAGTTGGTGCCCACTAGGCAAGGAGAGTTGCGAGAGCTATTCCTTGTGGGGTGGACAATGGTTGGTGCCAAAAAGCACCCGGGGTCAGGGTGTTCCCGCCAATCTACACCTTTTTGTGGAAAGCTTCAAACTGTTACGAAAACATACAAACTAAAATTGCATTCTTTATATAAAAATAAAAGCTACAATACGAAATTTAAAATTACAATACGAAATTTAAAATACAATCGTCCTAATTGTATTTTCATGTAGCCAAATAAACTTAGCATTGATTTGTTCTTGTGAGTTTCCCGCCTTACTAAACAGAGCATTATGCATCTCGTAATCTTTCGAAGATTCTTCGTTTAAAACTCTCTATTTGAGCACGGTTTTCTTGCGGAATGTCATTGCATTACTCGTATGCTTTTCTCATATCATCTTTAGCTTCACATGCCTTGTCAAATTGCACGGCTAAGTCGATTAACGCCTGTTGACGAACGGTATCCTCCACAGTTAGTTTTTCAACTAAGGCTATAATTTCATCGCTGGTATGTGAAAGCGAACAAGCCATATAATATTTTTTTGTAGGGATTAAATATGAAGTTATGTAAAGTTTATGAGATATTTATAGGTAAAAAAAGGGGTATTTATAAGTAAAAAATGGGGTAGTGATTTATTTATTTATTTATTACTATTTTTTTTTAATCAAGTAGAAAACGGATATATTTTAATTGGGTCCCACCATTACACGGTAACCGAAAGGTGAAAGACTTACCTTTGGTCCTCCTTCCCGATCACTCACGCCACCCACCCATCATTTCTTGCCGCGTGAAAGAGCTTGCCGATCACTCACCAAGCTTGCGGTGGGGGTAGCCTTACCATACCAACACCCACTCTTGTCACTGCGGCACTATGCACATCACATTATTACTTTTTTTGTTTTTTACAATGTGTGATGTATTCGCAAGAACATGTTAATGTATAAATTTTTACAAACTTTTTTTACATTAAAATTCTCAACATCTACACTAAAAGATTAATGACAATTCATATAACATTCTTTAACAAAATGCCATTTTTCATGTTTAAGTAATGTATTTTTCTACTACTCATACTATAGAACATTAACGATCAAACACAAGTATTCTGTAATACAAAGACAAGTGACATTCATGTAGTGGGATTGAAAATAACAAAGAAAGCCGGTATGTATCAAACAATCAAACATGAACACAACTTTTTTTTTTAATTAAGTTCCTTCCAACTTAAAATTTACCTTAGCCCTCTTTTAGGCTATGTTTGGTATATGAGATTATGCATAGATTATGCTTATTTTAAAAAAAAATAAGTTATCTAAAAAATAATCTTTGTTTAACAGACAGAATTTATACGAGATTATTAAAAAAAAACAATCTTCCATGATCTCTGAAAATAAAATGTTACTTTATGTAGCTTATAAAAATAATCTCTTTTTATAATCTTTTTCAGCACCAACATCAGCACAATCTATTTTTGCCAAATATACCCTTAATAATACTTGCATCTTAAATGTTGCTAACAATATGTGACCTGCAACCTTTATTCCTTTAATCACTTCTTGTTAGAATCACTTTTCAATATTACGAGATCCTTTGTAATCATTTGTCATACTGGATAAATCAATGTATCCTTTTTCATCTAGCGGATAAACTAATGTATCCTTTTTTTTTCATATATCAAACCGGATAAACCAATGTATCATTTTGAGTTTAACATACCGGATAAACCAATGTATCCTTTTGAAATATTAAAATATGGACGCACAACCAATGAAAGCTATTAGTACTCGACATTTATAAACTTTTGTAAAATAATACACCTCCATCCATTTAACAAAAAAATCCACACGAATACAAAATAAAATAGAAGAGATCCATGTGAGATGGAAAACCGGTCTAGATCTCATGAAGTAGAACAGCGTTTCATTTAAGGGGGGAAGACGATTTGGTTTGTGAAAAGGACTTATCATAATGGGATGTTGGTGGTTTCAATGTGGGAGAGAAAGACAGGCGAATTTTTGATGAGGGATACAAGGCTACAACTTTTTTCCCCCTTAAATGACGGCATTAATTCTGTCTAGGGTTTAGGAATGAAAGAGATAGAAATAAGAAAAGTGACAAGGGTACTGTGGTTAGAGTCGTGGCTTAAGGTGATCGACTAAGTCTTGGGATCACACTTGCTCATGATATCATGTTAGATAATGTAAACCCGTAGGTATTATGTTTTATTAATGAGTTACTACAAAGCTTGACAAACCTTAAACCTTAACGGACCGAAGCCACAAACGGGCTCGGGCCTACTAGCATAATCTATAGTCTAATAAGAATCGCTTTTCAATATTGTCATTTTGTTTCTGCAAATAAAACCACCAACACTTATCCTGCAAATTAATACTAAAAGAAATCTAAATGAGTTTTAGATAAAAAAAAAGTACACTAAATTACAAGTACTTTTGTGCACAAAGAAAAAGCAGGGAAAGGCATAAAGAGGCTATGTTTGGCACGGAGCTTTTTGGAGTTTTTTGGAGCGATGAGCAATGAGCTTTTTGATTTTTATTGATCGTTTGGCAAAGGAGCGGTGAGCTTTGCTATTTTTTTAGGAATACTCATTTTTCCAATGTTTCTTTAAGAAGCTGTGAGCGGTGAGTTGTGAGTTGTGACTACTGCACACAGCTCACTGCTACTTTTACCAAACACACCCAGAAAAGAAGCAAAACAACAGCTTTGGTGAACTATAGGTAATTTATTATCACCTCCATGAGACCACGGTCGCCTACAAATATATTTCAAGAAGTTCAGGTATGTCTTCATTCTTTATATATTGAAGTTCTTCGTCATTAGCTCTTCCTAACCAGAAATTGCAATGACGCAAGGTGATAAATCCACTTGTGAGATCTATAAGCAAAAAATCTAATACTTCTACTAAACAACTCAGTATACGCAACATCAGGAAAAATGGGCCAGAAAATCATTTTAAGTAAAACAAAGGCTCCAAATAAAACAACTAACAAGGAAAAAGTGACACTATGAAATACTTAAAAAACGGCGTGACCTCTGAGAAACGTAACTTTATCTGCATTTTCGTCGTCATTGACATGTAACTTTATCTAACACTAAATCAAAACATGAGTAAACCTAAATATAGTGCTATAAACGCATTACACATATAAGTGATATGAGCAAAAATGGAAAAAGTAAATAACCTATTCACAAGTGGGGAAGCATAGATATAAGAGAAGGATGTGGAGAGTTACAGAGATGAAAGAGGTTGGGGAATGCTGAGTCGTTTTACTCTTGTGTGGGTTAGGAAGCTACTCAAGCTAGGAGTGCAAGCAAGGTATAGAAAGCAAGGAAGGCTTCTAAAGTCTTCAACCGAATAGTATCAAACTATATCATGCTGAGTTGTCAAATTTTCAGCCTACTACAGTGATTTTGCTCTTCTCTTTTATAATATAGGTAGACATTTGCGTATAGTACATATATATGTTGACATGCATCAAGATGTTACATGGATTTCTACTCATCTTTCATTATATTGCCCTGTTTATCTACAATTTTGTGCCATTATTACGTTCCTGGTTATTTGAAGTGATTGCATTACATTGAATTAGTATATTGTGTTCGATACTTCTATGGCTCTAGACCTATTCTAGTTCTTGAGATGCTTTGATATGTTGATTGCTCGTTTGTATAAAGAAATGCGAAATAATGACTGTGCCAAACTGCAATATGTTATACTTTTATCTGTCACAGAAAGCAGTAGAAAACAGATGTCTAGTGAAAAGGGGGAATCCCAAGAAAGAACCAACCGCAAGTTTCCAGGTATCACTCAGATAGAAGATGATGAAGAGGAAGATGAAAATAATCTAAAGGATGTCTCGCCGTTAAAAAGAAAACGGAGTTCAAGTAATGTCGAAGTAGAGGATGACACTGACGATGAAAGATGCATATCGATATTGAGAAGAAAACCAGTTACAAAGGAACTTCAAAGCGAGTGTAACAATGATCATGTTAACGTTATACCAACTGGCGGACAGCCGTTAACTTCTCATTCAGCAATTCCATTCTTGGATTCAGAATCAGATGATGAGAAAGTTGAGGAAGCATATGAGCCCATTAAGAAAAATACAGAGAGGTGGGAAACAGAAGCTGAGATGATAATAGAATTTAGTAAAAGTTACGAGTTATGTATGAATGCTGTGTGTGCTCTACATAGACAAAACATCGTTTGTGCTTATCTTTTACCACGGTATGGTTTACAGGTTGCTTTTAAATTTCAAGTTTCAAATTTCGAACATTTTGTCTTTGGTGTATATCTAATAAGATTGAGATTATGCTTGTTCTTTTTTTTTTTATCTAGATTCAACCGATTGGCAGAATGGCTTATTGATGGGGATCCTGAACGAAAGCTAAAGAAAACACCTTCGGAGTTGAACTGTTTTGAGCTGGATCAGTGTCGAATGCTTGCTGTAAACTACTCAGCTGAGCTCTTCAAAGTATACCAACAGAATGCTGACTGTTTCTTCCCTCCAAGAAGTTAAGAAAAAAAGGCCGTCTATTTTGAAACTGGATTCTCGAATGTCTGTAAATCATAGTTTTTAGTAATGTTTCTTGAGGTTATTGCATCATGTCAAAGGTGTAGTTTAATCAAAATAGATGCATTTAGGATTTTTGAAACCATCTATCGTTTATATAGTAGCACGGTGGATAAGAAACTGTTAACTCTTGTGCGATTCTGCAAGCTGTGATTGTATGCAGAATAGTTTTGAAATTTGAAAACCTCTTAAGTTGTTAATGTTCACTTTTTGGATTGTGCCTTTGATCATGTTCCTGAAGAGCGAATCTAGTTATATATAATGGAAACTGCATACAAGACAGTAAGAGGTAAGATTGTGAGACTTTTGCGGTTCATGGTTAAGTTTTGAGTGACTTGAACTCAATATGCCTTTAGCCCATCATAAAACTTTCTAGTTCATTGAAGGTAGAGCAATGGGTGGTTTGGTGGTTGAATAATGGTTCAAAAAAAGTGTTTTTTTTAGTGTGGGTCAAAACCAATCACCCCATGTCAGGTGAACGGGTCGAAATTTGTACTATTGGAGATAACATACAGGCATACAGCTCAAAACTGAGCCTCAAAGTTTTACTGATGGAGATAACGTACAGCTCAAAACCGACCCATTGCTGGGTAAACAGGTAGTAATTACCACCTTGCACACCTATTTAGACACTCATGAATCATGAAAATTGATTTTGTGACATCTAAATACGAGCCTTTGATTCTACAATATTTGGAAAACAGGTCAAAATAGCTCTGTACACTTTTATTATTATACCTATAAACATCATGGGAGCTCTCTTGTTGTTGTTCCTTGTGTTGAATCGTTTGGTATCGTTTCTAAACAAGTACTTTTGGCTGAGTGGTCAGGCCACTGGTATACATGCCTAAGGTGCGTGTTGGTGCCAAATGTCACTGTATTTCTTTTCTAATACTCAGCAAACAACCTGGTCATGGATTTGAAGTCAAATTTTTACACTTTTATTTTTGGTTATGTTCCTATTGTTATATTTGTGCAGTCATGCATGTAGAGTAGCTATTTTTGCTCATGTGCCTAGTTCTGCCTTGGCCTTTATCTGTTATTTTGCTGTACATTGTTTGTTGAGCAATGCTACACTTACACAATTTTCAAAAAAAAAAAAAAAAATCACACACACATGTGGCAAGTGACCTATACCAATAGAATTGTATTAAGGTTTCTCTTTCTTGTTCTCACTCCATATGACTAAGTGACACATGTATGTGTGAATTTCTTTTTGTAAAAATTGTGTGAGGAACCTTAATACAATTCTATTGGTACAAGTCACTTGCCACATATGCGTGTGGATTTTTTTTATGAAAATTGTGTAAGTGTAGCATTGCTCATAAATAAATACTTTAAGGGTGCGTTTGGTATCTCACTATGGGAATGACACTATGACTATGAAAGTGATTAAAGGTGTTTGTTTGAGATGAGAGGGCCCACCACTATGGTAATGAATGATAAATATAATTCATACTCTATATACATCTAAAGAGGCAGGAATGGATCTTTCATTGGTGAGGGACCCACCACTACTATCAAACACATACCCATTATCATTCATGATAGCATACCAAACGCACCCTAAGTTATCCAACGTTTATTAGAGTGAGTTAGAGTGTCTTGGAAATGATAATATTCTCAAGGAGTATTAGGGTATGTTTGTTTCATGGGAATGAGAATGAGGAATGGGTTTCATTCCTTGAAAAGTTGTTTGTTATGAAGGTTTGGATTTTAAAATTGGTAATCAAATCCACAAATGGGCATAGCTCATACCCATCATGATGGTTGGATTTTCTCTCTTGAATCATACCCATACCCACCTCTAAACCAAACAACCCCTTACTATTTGGAACCTTTGTCCAATAGTAATACATTATTGTTGGCTTATATTTTTTTTATTGTATTTATAGCATAGTTACTATACCCGTCAAAGTTTAAAGAGAAAGGGAAGAAAAGGCTTGGTGGATCATCTTTCAAAACTGTAAGGCTACTGCTAGTTGTGCCACCATTTCACCTTCTACCTCAATGTCATATCAGTGTTCTCTCTCATTTCTCACCCTCTCACTTGACACTCCCAACCACTCACCCCACTTCATCTTTCAACATATTTTTTATGTATTAAAAACTAAAACTTTTTATTCATTAAATTCATAAAAATATTACATTAAAAATAAAAAGTATCATAAATATTAAAAACTAAAACTAAACATTACGAGAAAGGTGTTTGGTCAAATCGGCACGAAGGTTTTGATGCACTTGTGACGATTTGATATATGTGATAACTCTATGCCTGTCTTCTTGGGATCGTATGGGGTCCTCCGGTTGATGTGTTTTGTCCGGATACCAATTTGGAGATATCGTCGTACCTTGGTCTTTTATAATCATATTATGTAATATGATGCATGTATACATCATATTCTTTATTTTTTCTTCATGCAACGCTCGTACGGGATTGGCTATTATAGCCCATTTCTTCTTTAGAACACCAAATGCCCATTCTACATCATTCCTTGCCGATTATTTCATTTGATTATATTGCATTTTCTTGACTTCATCGACGCCTGGTTCTCCTATTGTCGTAACCAAAGTTGACCATCCGAATATATCCTGTCAGCAATATAGTATCTGAATGGGCAAGTTACGCCGTTAGTCACAAACATAATCTCTGGTGTTTTTTCGTTTTTGAGATCGTTGAATAGAGGGGATTGATGTATAACGTTGATGTCGTTGTTCACCCCCAAAACACCAAAGAAAGCATGCCATATCCATAAGTCTTGCGCAACAACTTCTAGTAAAATGAATGGAGTCGAACCATGATCGCGTCTAACATATTGCCCTTTAAGTGCGCTTGGACAACCATGCCACAACTAATCTGTACAATAAAGGCTAAAATTCCCGAAAACCCGTGCTTTTGTTTGTGATAAATTTTCAACATCGGTGATAGTAGATTTCCGCAAATACTTTGCTCCAAAAATTTCCATAACAGATGTACAAAAATTTTCAAGGCATAAATGAGAAGTTTCTCGGCCCATTTTCAAATATTCATCAAGGGCGTTAGGAACGGAGTCGTATGCCAATTGACGAATTGCGGATGTGCACTTCATCAACGGGGAAATGCTTTGTCTTTCGAGGGCGTCAATAGTATCAGCAAAGTATTCGGAATGAAGACGTATTTCTTGAACTATCCATGTGAATATTTGACTTATTCGGAACCTCTCCTTGAAAGTTTCTTCCAAAAACATCATATTCGCACTAAAATTGACTTGGACTAAACACTCATGAGCACCGTACCGAAATCGGCTTATGTAGTTTTTCTTCGGTCGATTTGGTTGTCGTCTATTCATAATAAGCGACACCGCTTTGCTAAAAAACCTCATGTCCCGACTAATAACGTTTTCTTCTTCAGATTCGTCGAACATTATTGTTTCGGAATTAGGGTTTCGTCTTGGCCACGTTAGTCTTGCGACGGCGTCACCTTATGCTTGTGACGCCGTCCCCTTCAGTCTCTGACGTCGTCTGGATCAAATCTATGCCGTCACGAGTTGCGGCGCCTACTCTTTTAAAACACAAGCCGTCACTTGTAAATGAGCAATTTGGCTCTTGAGTCACAAAGTTGTCCGACGGCGTCGCGGATAACACTGACGCCGTCACCTTCGAGTTCAATGACTGAGTGTCTCGATTCTTGACTTTGGCCATTTTCTTCAGTATATTCGCGCCTTTTCGTCCGAATAAGTGTCATTCCGACATTTTGCCTTCAAGATACCTAAAAAGTGAAAAGGAACGATATTAAGTAATAACGGATACAAAAGTGATCAAAATAAAGGCTTAAACGACCCCTCAAAAAAGTATATTTTAAAACCTTATCAATGACATGCCATGTGATTTCATGATTTTAGCCCTTTTCTTCTTTCATTGTACTGATGATCGACAGGCTTATAATATTATATGTGCATGTTAATATTACTATTTGCATGTCATGCAATGTGCATGTTAATATTAATCCTTTTTCTTTCTTCTTGTATTATGATCGACAATATATATATATAAAATAAAAGGGTCTGACCCGATTTATTTTATTAAAAGCTGAACATTGTTTCACGTTTTAATTGTGACTTGAACTAGCATTCTAATTAAATCGCTAATAATACGCGCGTACATGATCGTAGAGAAATCATATTTTGGATTTTGGTGATTTACACTATTCGACTTTAATAAGTCGACTAGCACTCAAACCTTAATTAGGGTTCATCACTTGCTAGTTTTGTGGAATTGATTCTTGTTCGGCTAGAATTAAAAAGGTACGCATACTTTATGTTTATGTTAGTTAATTATTCATTATTCGTTTCTATACGCTTCCGCATGTTTCTGTGATGTTTTATGTGTTTTATATATGATAGTCATGCTATATAATTCCAACAGTGGCATCACGAGTCTTGTTTAATGAGTAATTAATTACTAAACACGTAAAAAACGAATATTGTATATTGTTTGATATGATTATTCTAGGGTTTTGGTTATGATTATGTAAAACCTAATTTTAGGGTTAGGGCTTTTGCCCTAATTTGTTTTAAAAAAAATTTATGGATCGAAATTTTTTTTATGGGTCGAAACCCTAAATTTTTTTTAGTCGATTTTGTGACAACGTGAATAAATTGTTATGTTAAATCCATGAAAACGTGCATGTTTGGCATGGATTATTGTCGATATATATATTTAATTGTTAAGATTGGTTATGCGAAATTAATTGTTAAGTTTTATACACATGTTTATTATTTTGATAAATCTTGAGTTGGGGAATACCTCAATAATATTAATGAATCAATTATGTGCAATTTGGTATATTTTAATTATAAACTTACGAATCGATTAAATCGATGTATGTGGCTCATTTTCAATTGTGCGAGTGAAAGCCCTAGTTAATATATATGTTAGTTTACCTAGATATTGATTATTAATAGGCTTTATCAAATAAGTTGCATGTGGCTACTTGTTTACACGTTTTAATTGTTAGTTATGTGCGCATTGTTTTAGTTGTTTATTTTTTTTATTGTTACTTGTTTGTTTATTATGTGCTACAAGTTTTAAGCAAAGGGTAATTTTGAATAAAAAAATAAATTTGACTAAACAATGGTGAAATTTGATTTGTTTTTGAAGAGTTAAATTTTCAATAAGTTTAATTGATTGATGATTTGGGTACAAATAGTGAGAACAGCTCACCCAATTTTGACGGACTAAAAGAGGGGTACAAGGAGGGGAGTGCATTAAATTGTGACCCGAAAGAAGGAGGTCATAGCTTCAGCGCTGACCAAATTCTCCGCTTCTTTGCGAGTCAAATTGGAGTTACCAAGTAGGCTATAAGTACAAAATCATCTTAAGGGCGAATTAGCTTTAATTCGATGCGCCACTTTTGTGGTAATTATCCGAAACACTAAGTCTTTAGACTTATGCAAAAGTACGATATAATGGACGATAATTAAAGGTAAATTCCTTGATTGGCAAAACCAATACCTCAATCAAAACTTTGATAATTTGATATTTACGAATTGGTTAATAAAAAGTTTTTTTTATTAAAAACTATTGATACGAAGTTGTATGCATGCTTCTTCGTACGTATTTGATTTGACACCATAAATCAAAACTAGTACCCTTTTAAAATTAAGTTAGTGCCATCTAGTTAAAGGAACACTCGAAGTTGCAATTTACATCATGTGGGAACTTGGCGAGATTGTGATGGAAAGGTAAATCTTCATGTGAAGTCAGACCTTGCATGGACATATTTGCAGTTCTTAAAGTTAGACGACTTAAATTGAGTAGTAAGTGAGAACTGGACTCAAGGCACAAGATGAGATAAAACATGTTTACATTTGCAATAGCGTTGGAAAATGTAAATCCCATAATGATCTAGGAATTGTAAAATGTTTGCCAATTATTGTTCGACAGATTATCTTATTATGTGCTTTCTTTACTAGCAGATCAACTGATGTAATGGAACTATGATAATTTGGATCCTAGTTTTCGAGAAAATTCTATAGTTATATGAATATTACCTTGGATATTTTATTTTCTTGAAAAGTTTAATTATCGAAAATACTAAAATTGAATTTTGCAAATTCTTTAAATGTATTAATGCAACATTAAACCGTAAACGTAGGTTATTCCTGTATTCGTAAATTGATCTACACCTGTAAGGGTGTTTTGTAGAGTCAACTTTGCTAAAAGAATAAACCTAGTCCTCTTTTCATAAGAAAGAGTGAGATTCAATCCTATTCCTTTTCATGAATGAGAAAGGTATGATAGGACAAAATTATAAATATCTAAATTCTAAATACATAACTCGTAAGCAAATTTTAATAGTTAAGAAAATTGCATATTGTTAGAAACACACAGACCTTGATAGATCTTAAGCACTCGGAGATCGTTAGTGTTGCCTATGTAATCACAAGCAAACTAATAGAAGATCTCTACAACTTGGTATTGTAGCGGAAAATAAATACAAGTTATAATAACTAAGAACACTTTTGATCCTCTATGGATCTTTGATTATAGAAACTCTATGTTTCGGATAGAATACAAGACTTGAGAAACTTGAGAAAAGCTTATCTATTACAAACTAACATGGTTTCTTATATAGGCAAGAAACCCTAAAGGAGCGTTGACAATTTACGCTTCTACTACTAAACTAGACTAAGCATGCATCTAGACAAGCATGCAACTAATCATATTGTTTTGTTAATCATCGTGTTTATTACGAGAGCTCTACATAAACGGCGCCAACCTATCTTTAATCTGGTGACTTTTACTCTATCTTGAGCTTTATCTCTCTCGTGGTTCCCACTTTTCGTGACAACACAATTTACCTTTAACACTTCTGCTGAAGTATAGCTTCGGCAGAATCCTTTCTTCTTCGGCAGAATCATTTCTTCTTCGGCAGAATCAGTAGATTACCTTAATTCCCAACACATATTTTCTGAGTTAATAAATTAGAAACTAGACTAATTTACTGCAAAATTGGTAAAAGACAAACTAGCATGTTTTATCTAGTTGTTGTGCTTTGACAATTTAAAAGTACTACTTACAATTGTTGAAATAGTAGAACTATTAAGAGAGAAATTGCATGCCCAATTTTTCAAGTTAATAACATTGATTGATAATTCATCATCTACATAGTAGAATATGTTAGACGATATGTATTAGGCTTTTTGTATTTAGGCCCGTATGTATTAGGCCCATATGTATTTTATATATACTCATATTATGTACCGAATAAGAGAGATACACAGAAGATTATACCGATCATTATATTATCTTACAGAATACACTATTTTAGTACATAAGTAATTGTTATGTATGGACTTTCTCAAAGGTGTAGGGAAGTAAATAGAACACTATTTTCTTTCACTGGTTAATGAAACACTTACAATGTTGTCAAATCCAGTAGGAGTATTGTGTTCTTATGGAATTAATCTAATGATCTCTAATTCGGTGGGAGTTACAAGCTTTGTCATCTTGGTAGTAACCCAGATTATCTCTAAAATGTCTTAAGATAATTACTTTCCACTTGTAGACACTTATGTTTTCAAGGATAGTCATGTACGTTTCCTTATTAGACAATGAAGTGGTTCTACATCTACTAGTTATGCTAATATCAATGACATGATCATATTGGCCACATAAACAAACATATGTCGTGTTGTTTATCTGCTACATGATGTTGTTCCATGCACAAGTGGAAGAAATCTATATTGTGTGCAAGGTACAACATATAGGTACACGATTTATGATTCTCTTGATTGCAAGGTAAGAGACTAACGTTCTAATATGACTTGTACATATCTAATTCAAGAAGCATTGGTGTTGCAATTTCGTCATGTGAGAACTTGGCGAGATTGCAACAACAAAGTAAATATCCATGTTACGTGGGATCGTATCTGGAATAAATTTACAGTTTCTAAATTAGACAAGTATTTAGAATATGTGTCAAGATGATATATATATATATATATAAGACTACTTCAAATTAGATATTTATGTATTATTAGAATGACATAAATGAAGTAATCTAATACTACTTCAATTTGTTTAATTATTATTTAGGAATGACATAAATGAAAAATAATGTAGTCCTACATTATTGTGAAGTAAATAAATTAACTTGAAATTACTATTAAAACCAAAAGTTGTGTTCATAATTGTTAATACAAATAAACCGTAAAAACGTTTATTAATATTTTGCGATCTCTTTGTGTTTTGTTGATAACAAATGTAATGTTATCTTAAGTATAATTATAAGGATACATGTTATTTTTGTAAATCATTTACATATAGCCATTTAAATACAAAATGTAATAATTAAGCATTTGTTGTAATAGTTTATTAGGATGGGTAAAACCATAACCCATGGACCATAACCCATGGATCTTAACCCATACCAAAGAAGACTTGATACAATGTATACTTAGATACATTGAATCTAAAGAAAACCCATGGACCAACCCATAACCCATGACCCATAACCAAAACCCATGGGCAAGAGGCGTACCACGGATCCCTAGGATTACACTAGAGCGGATCCCAGTGGAAGGGATCCGTGGGATCCGTGGAGCAGAGGAGAAATTTGCCTATAAATGAGAGCCATTTCTTCATTCTAACTCACCCTCTTCTTACTAAATCTCTCATACACTCTCATTCTCTTTTAACATATAGATCACTTGATCTAGAGAGTTGTTCTTCTTTCTTTCTATTTGTGATCCTCATATAGGTCCTTCTCTAAGGCGAGATCACGAGCATTCTACAAGTCATCCAAGCAAGGGGTCCTTGATTGATTTGTCACTCCGCAAGATTTACATGGCGAAGATCTTGTATTTGATATTTCACATATTTGTTGTGTAATAGTTGTGGTGGTTTGGTCCACCGTGCTACGGACTCGGTATCTAGCTTTGTCTGGGATAAAGTGTAAGCAACGTTGTGAAGGCTTCTCCGCCAGTGAAGGAATTTTTGACATAGTGCTTGAACTCTCGAGTAGGTGACTCGGGGAGTGGAGTAGAACAGGAAGGTGTCCTTGTAGCGAACCACTATAAATCGGTTGTGTCATTTCTATCCCTTATCTTTGTTTATTTGCTTGCACTATCATTAGATCTATCGTTCTCAACATCCATACGATTTCACATAATATCGGATCTAAAGTTTTGAAATCAAATTAAAATCGGCAAAACTATTCAACCCCCTTCTAGTTTTCCACAATAATTAATTTAGTTAAACATGTTTATGATTCATTGTAAAGACATAAACATAAAGTCTTTAAGACTTATAATAAAGTAAGACGTTAACTTGTTATGTTTTTTAATTAAGACATATACAAGAAGTCATTGAGTTGATCAATGATTTATAACGTATAATGGGATTATAACAGTTTATGTTTTCTTGATGAGACATGGATATGAAATGACTTGGTTAAAGAGTACTAGTGTTATAAAGCATGCAATTGGCTTGAAAAGTCTATTATACCATTAAGTTGACTAAGTTGGTAAATAGGTAAGCCAAAAGGAATATGTTTATCTTATATATTGTTAGATTATCTTACAATATTAATTCTAATGAATACCACAAGTTGATGGTATGTTCAGTTAGGAGAATCAAACTCTATTTGATTTGTTTGATTCAAGATAACCATAACTTATTTCTTAAAAAGTAACAAGGTTAGAAAATTGAGTATGGATTGAATATACTCAATATGACTCCAACCTATAAGATTAATAAAACACCATTTTATTATGGAATGTGATGAATCACATTAAGTTTTAAAATTGAAGATTCTGAATTTGTTAAACTACTTATGAATAGGTTATTAACAAACTAAAGTCAGGAATTATCAATGTGTATTTGTAATGTCTCAAAAAGAGAACAATGTAGTTTTGCTCTAATTGCTAAGTATATATAGATAGTCTATACATTACAAAAGGCAAGTGGGAGTTTTTTTTTATCTTGAAAGATAAAATTACAAGATACATAATCTTCTTAAATACACTAGTAAATATCATGATGAGGCTAGATATGAAATGTTAACCTCAAGATGATGGAATTTTCATTCATAGATATGCAAGGATATCTCGGATATTTGATTTATATCTTTGAGAAGAACATGAGTTCTGGGATTATAGTAAACGATAATCATTATGGTGGATTACCAAATAATGAATTGGGTAAATTACTCATATTATGAATGTTAAAGATGTTATCCATAAAGATAATCAATTTTGGAAATTTGGTTTATCATAATGGTTGGACTAGAGAATGAAGATAAGTTTCTTCCAAGAGATGGAAAACTCTAAGTGGTTTAAATCTCTGTGTAGAAATTATATGGACAAAATTGTACACATATTTAATGCATGTTTTATGACAAGATTATTAATCATACTTAAGCAATTAATTGTGATTGGATATTTTTTCCTAGACACATTAAATATATAAAGATGATAATTGTCATACTTGTTTTCATTAATATGAAATATGACAATTGAATATCAAAACTCTTTCTTGAGAAATTACTTGAGCGAGGACGGTAAATAATCGAAAGGTTTTTGAATTTATATAATCTTTGAATGTGTACGGTGCAATAATTCATGAATGGATAAATGCATGCATCTATGAAATTATTCTTATGTTTAATTATTAAATCCTAGTTTTGATTTATAATTGAAATAAGATAAATTTTAAGTATTCTGAAAGCTCTTGGGAGTATTATGTTATGGTTTTAAATCTTATATGTTGTATAACATATAGGAAGTAACATTCCTTGTAAGCTAAATGTTAAGTCTTAGATTGGAATGAAACTTCACTTGTAAGATTTAAAATTAAAACATACAACCTTGGAATATATGTTTATTATCAATAAACATAAACATGAGCGATAAAATAAATGATTCTAATAAAACATGATATATCATTTGGGAAATGGATAAATATCTTTTGACAAGATAGAACATGAATGAAATCTAAGTTTGACTGTAGATTCATCATGTACATCATGTTGTGCATTAAAATTGTTGTATCATTCTTGAATAAGAAGTGATTTGACAACATTGATATCTAACTAAAAGTTATTAGATAACTTGTGTAATAAATATTCTAATAGAATTACATCCTCAGCCTGGAATTGCTCCTAGATTCTATGGATGAACAATATGTCAATTGTTGTGCAAATTGTCATCAGCTACAAACTTGAAAGTTTGGAAGGCATCAAACACTACACAATAAGATATTAAAGTTTACGGAGTTTTAATGAGCATATTGTTGTTTGTATACAAGGATGATGGTTTAATTGAGATGACACTCAATACTAGGCATGGTAGGATTTCATCCTTGTTAATGGCCATGTGAATTAGTTGTGCTACTAAAAGCGCAGCTTGCATTATACATTAAAAGAATAAGAATACTTTAAACTTTAAAATGTTTGAAAGTTTAAATTGTCATAAATTGGTGATAGAGGATGTCACACACTTTATGAATTATTATGTGGATTGGTGAATGCACACATACAAGGACTTCACTAGTTGAATTCTTGAAATAAGTATTCTCAAAATTACGATTGATTAAGTTGGTTGATTTATGCCTTGTCAACAAGTATGATTATCATTACTGAGGCATAATTCATCAACCGGAATTTTATGCATTGATCTATTTAGTATTTGGATAAAGGATGTTAAACAATTATTATAATAAATCAAATACTTGGTATGTTTGATTTTATAATATATTGTATCCTATATTTGCATGCTTAATCCGTGAATAAATTTATTTATTCTAAATCGTCCGTTGTCAATTAATGATATGGGAGTATCGTTAAATTAAGACAAATCTGAGTGATTTGGTAGAATATGCTAAAAGAATAAACCTAGTCCTCTTTTCATAAGAAAGAGTGAGATTCAATCCTATTCCTTTTCATGAATGAGAAAGGTATGATAGGACAAAATTATAAATATCTAAATTCTAAATACATAACTCGTAAGCAAATTTTAATAGTTAAGAAAATTGCATATTGTTAGAAACACACAGACCTTGATAGATCTTAAGCACTCGGAGATCGTTAGTGTTGCCTATGTAATCACAAGCAAACTAATAGAAGATCTCTACAACTTGGTATTGTAGCGGAAAATAAATACAAGTTATAATAACTAAGAACACTTTTGATCCTCTATGGATCTTTGATTATAGAAACTCTATGTTTCGGATAGAATACAAGACTTGAGAAACTTGAGAAAAGCTTATCTATTACAAACTAACATGGTTTCTTATATAGGCAAGAAACCCTAAAGGAGCGTTGACAATTTACGCTTCTACTACTAAACTAGACTAAGCATGCATCTGACAAGCATGCAACTAATCATATTGTTTTGTTAATCATCGTGTTTATTCCGAGAGAGCTCTACATAAGCGGCGCCAACCTATCTTTAATATGGCGACTTTTACTCTATCTTGAGCTTTATCTCTCTACGTGGTTCCCACTTTTCGTGACAACACAATGTGCCTTTAACACTTCTGTTGAAGTATAGCTTGAGAATCCTTCTTCTTCTTGAGAATCATTTCTTCTTGGCGAAATCACTTGGCGAATCGAGATTACCTTAATTCCCAACAATCCTCCCCTAAACTGGAATTTGACTAGGTTAAGTTCCAGTTTCCTTGATAGATCGATAATGCTGTTGAGGATTGTAACATTTTCCTTGAGGATTGTAACATAATGTTGTTTGAGCAATGAGTGGACAATATCTTGAGGATCAGCAACCAAGATTCAGAAGAAGAACATCTGGATGATGACTGAACTGTGAAACACCAGATCTTTGCAGCAACATATGACATCTTGTACATCAAAACATATAAGTTCAATACTATTCTCATCACTTCCAGGTGTGTTAACTCCTGTGAGAGGTGAATCATTGAAATTAATGGATTTGATGTCTCTTTACCAATAGCCATTACTACTGGAGTAGCCACATGTTTGAGTTCGAAAACTATGGTACATTGATAACCATCTGATTTATTGGCAAACCAAAGAACCATATAAACGGATTTGTTTTGTCTTTACCGTGGCCGTTTGCTCGGGACTAGTCAATTCTTAGAATTGGTGAATTGAGCACCAAATATGGAGTCGATTGCCTTTACCACATGCCATATACAGTGGGCTAGCCAATTCTTGGATTCCAAGCAGGAATAGACCATGGTGAATTGATGACCATACAACCCTCAGCAGTTAAGCATGGGTGGTTGCAAACCCTATGATTTTGAGCAAACCATTACAATTATCAACAGATTTGATGTGTCTTTACCAAAGCTGCCCTTTGGACTAGTCAACTCTTTGACATACACAAGGTACATCTGGTGAGTTAAAGACCAGTTGGAACAAACACGCATAAAAGTTTTTTTTTTTTTTTTTTTTTTTTTTTTAACTAAAACGAGTTTATAACACCGAAAAGCTTAATAATCGGTTGAAAAGGAAAATTAAAGACCTAATTTTTATTAAATAAACGCTATCACTATTTTTAAAATGATATCTTTTTTTTTTTTTTTTTTTTTTTTTTTTTTGAGTTTTCTTTTTATGAAGGTCTTTTACTTCTAAAAATTTGACAAAAAGACAAAGAACATAAATAATGCAAACTAAAATGAACAAAGCGGGTAGTGCAGGGAGTACCAAGTTTCCTGATATGGATGAAGAAGAGGCCTATTGCAGTTGTTGAAGTTGAGTTTTGATCAATCCCACCAAAGCTAAAGCGAGTGCCTTTCATTTCCCATCGGATCCGGAGGAATTTCCAATTTACGGCTCAAGATCTTTTCCATAAGTCTTTTAGGCAAAGGATACTTTCTTTCGGACAACATGCACACAAGTGATTCCACCTTAGTCTCAAGGACATGCACTCGAGGGATAGGATAGAATCTCCAAGATATAAGCTTCCACCGATGTGAGTTTTCCCAAATGGAAGATGCTTTCTTTGTTGGGAATGTGGGAGTTCAATGAACTTGAAGATCTCTGGTAAAACATCCCGAACCTTGTGGTTCCTTGTTGCGATAATGGGTGGTAACTTGAGTAAGCAGAGAAATTAAGTCCCTTTGCTCATCAAGTGTAGAATTTCCTTTAGAAAGGTGAATTCCATTGAAGTGGAGTCCCTTCGATGAAGAACATTCATCTCATCATCCTTTAATTTCCACTCTATCACCCCATCTGAGTTTCCATCAGGAAAATCCGCAGCAGACCCTTCTACAATGAACGCTGAGTCATCAGCTTCAAGATCCAAAGGAGATATTTTGGCCATTCTCTTCTGCCTCCTCCCAGGCTGATAGATTTCCTGAGGGGGAGCATTTTCATCTAGAGCATTGGTAGTAGGACTTGTATTGGTAGATGGAGACTCGGTTGAAGTGCGAAGTGCTTTCATCCTGTGGAATATCTTTATCGCCTTTCTGTTTTAGTTTACGTGAGATCGCCTTCCTTTACTTGAGAATCTTCGGTGTGACAACAGTGCCCGAGGAGAGAGAGCCGATGCTTGAGTGCCGGGAGGAATGGAAGATGGTTCGTGATTGACCCTTGGCGATGGGAGGCAACTTGAAGTTGCTTGGCGAGGAATGACCGGAGAGGATTCCTTGGTTGGAGCATCATCGACCTTGAGTCTTTTGGCTTCGGAGCGACTTCATTCTCTCAAATCCTCTTCAGGTTGGGAGATTTTGCTGAAGATAATGATCTTTCCTTCATGATTTGGTTATATTTGCGATATAGGACATGATCAGGAAAAGCCTTGACTTGTTTCATTGTTAGGCCAGAGTTGGACATTGAGTATTGGTTTTTCACCACCCTTCTTATTTCATCTTTAGTAGGAGGTTTGTCTTTGGCCTTCTGAGCTTTGATGGCCTTCTTTTGTGCAATTGCTTCTTGCCTCCTTTGTCTTCCCTGAGCCATCATTCGCTCCACATAATTGTCACCGAGGAAATCTCCACCTAGTATACTTTGAGCTAGAGAAGGTCTTGAAATGACTTGCTGAGTTAGAATATCCCAGTGTTCAGCAGGCATCTGAACTCTCAGTTCATCTAGTTCTTTTCTTCTCTCGGAGTTAAAGATGAAAATTCCTCTGTTTCAAGTTGTTTAGCCAATGCTACACTTTCCTTTGACTTCTCAAACTCGGCCAATCTACTTGCTTGACCCGGTCTTTCCTCCTCACTCACGAGTTAGGACCAAGCTCATCTTGATGATGACATTTTCCCTTTATCATCGTCGCTTAACACACTCTTCTTCAGTTAGATCAACTATAGGAATCTCTGTTGTAAGACCTAGGTCAACATGTTGATGTAGATTATCAACTGGAGTGGTCAAGACAACAACATCAGGAAGATCTGCTGAAGGTGAAGGGCCTGATGGTTCTTGAACAAATGAAGATTGACCAAGATCTGGAGATGCATCCTCCATTTGCATATCAGCAGATGCAGCCTTATCAACCCCAGGTTCCTCTGAAGCTTCAAAAGAAACCTTATGTGAAAAGGATCTCCTTCTTCTTTTGTAAAGGACAGGTTCCTTCTTTCTTGAGGAAGTAGCAGCTACTGATGAAGGGTCATTGAGAGAAACTTCAGCCAACATGTCCAGAGATCCGAAGGGAGGAACTTCTTGTTCTTCATCAGAGGAAACCACAAGTTTCCTTTTGGAAGACCCTTTTAGTTTGTGCTCTAAGACCTTAACCTGATTCTGCAGTTCTTCAATTTTAACCCCAAGAGACAATTTGGTCTCTGCAAGTTCCTTTTTCAGATTATAAACCTCTGCAGCATACCTGTTGACAAGAGCATACACAGATGAGAGTGTAATGGGGTCCTCGGCTCCACCGGCCAGATTGCTCGTGGTAAGGGAGCCTCATTGGACCTTCGGAGAAACATGGTCATGCTCAATGTGAGGGCGATCTTCATCGAGAGGATCCCTCGCGGGACTTGGTGTGGGTGGTCTATTAAGATCGACTCAACATGAGTATCAAGTGTGGGTGGAGGACCGGGACAGAGTGGTTGGTGCGGAGCAACATGAGTTGCTTCAACAATGAAGATGGGCCTCATCAATGTTAACCAATGGATTACCATCGGTAACAGTGAGGTAGGAGGATTATGAGTCACATTCTCCTCATTAGCGACCTCATTACCTTGGGGCAACATGGCAGCTAGCAAGGATGATGTTCCCCACGAAGTGAGTTCTCATGGTCGCAAAGCAGTTTAGCGATCAAAGTACCTATGGGATAAAAAGCTTGGGCTTGGGTAGAGGTGTCTAATATAATTTGTAAAACCTTGGGTACATTAAAAATTTTCCTTTGTCTTTGAATATTTTCAACCATGTTTTGAAAATATACTTAGAAAATTGAAAGTTACCCTTGAGAAAGACACACAATACCATATCCCATTTGGTAGAGAACGGTCCCATCCTCCGTCTTGTTGCTTATGCATTGAAGCAACGTGTGAACCAAGAACCTCCACTGGGCAAAGTTCCTTCTTCAACCATATCGATCCACGGTACCACGATAGCCAATAGCTCTTAGCCCGAGAAGCACATTTTCGACTAGAATGAAATGCTCCATCAAGATCTTCTAAGTGAAGCTTCCTCCTAATTAGGTCCTCTAAACTATGTACTCTGTTTCATCAATCACAACCCTAATTTCTGTCTCACTCCTCTTCTCAGCAGATGCCCAAAATTGAGTAATCAGTGATTCATATATCTCATTTGGAGAATGAGTTAGAGCATAACGAATCTTGGACCTTTTCAGAAATTCTACCATTGGTTCGTACAATTCATATCCCTTGCCATTTCCCAGAAATGCAACTTTGTTGTGATCATGTTTAAATTCAAGAGCCATGAGGAATATGAGTGTTTAGGGTTATGATTCTTGAAATGGTGAGTGTTTGTGGAAGTAGAATAGGAGGGAATTCGTTTGTTCTGAAGCGAGTGATGGTGGGTGGAGTGTTTTTGCCCAAATTATAGTCAAAGAAAAATGGACCGTTTGGTTGACTTTTGCTGACGTGTATTGCATCTTTGACCCAACTCAAAATAACACTTCGGCAGAAACACATGATCAATCTGCTGAAGTTATGGTTTCAATGAGAATGCATCAAAGATAAGAATATCTTGATAAGTTTCTAGAATTCTTGTGCCACCCACTTGCATTAAACTCATTGAACCTTGAATCCGTCTATAAAATGATCCCAATGTAACTCATCTTTTCACCAAGATCCCCAAATATTTACCACAAACCCTAGAAGCAAAATAAACTCAATTAACCCAATTGCACCATGAATACCAAACCTGAGATCATAGATCTCACTTCCTCATCTTCCTCATCCTCTTCATCATCATCAAGTGGTGAATCAAACCCATGGTTCCATTACTTTCCTCAACCCTATCCAAGACCAAATAAATCGCCCTTTCTCCCTTCTTCAGAAGATGACAGTGTAGTGAATCCAAGTGAATCTGCTGATGATTCTGATGACTCCTATAAGGAGGGAACTTCTTACTCCAACCTCCGGCACCTCGGTCTCAACAAAGACCTCGTGCAGAATCCGCCACTCCCAAAGATAGAGGTGGTTCTTGGTCTCATCGCGCCATCTTTTGGTGCATGAACACACATCGTATAGTAGAAGGGCTTAAGGAGGGTGGATCGATTGCATTTTGGTTGAAATGAATAGATGAAGCACAAAGGACACGATAGTTCTCTACGTCATCCTGCGTGGTCATCGTCATCATCAATCGTTTGCATCAATCCATCCTTCCATTTTGGTCCTTAGCATCTTCGTCGTCTTTGGTCATGCATATCCAACCGCCGCTTAGATCGAATGGGTGGTTACGAAGACTCACGAAAGCAAAGCCGACATCAAATGCATATCCAACATTCCATTAAATTTCGAATGAAAGATATACACTATATTAGGCTTAGCTTAAGTTATGCGGCTCGTATCTTGAGGATGCAAAATAGAAGGTTGACTTTATGTAAGTATGGTCAAAAACTGCTTCTTGAATGAATGAATGAACAATTTGACTTCAATTTCTTTTCTTTCAAGATTATCTTGATGAGAATCAAATTGTATGCTTGATGTTTGTTATCGGAAGAAACAAGCAACACTCTTTCAACTATCGACCATGTACTAATGAGCCACTCTTGATGAATTTGATCTTGATTATGGGATGTATATCTGCAATCCGAGATAAGGAATGACAAAATGCGATGCACCAACGCAAAATGACACTAAAACATACACAACAACAAAACAAACAAACTAGAGAAATATTAGAAGTTAGTGTTAGAAAACAAACTAATATACAAAAATATGCGAGTTTGCAAATCCTCCCGAGGCATATGCCTCCCGAGGCCTATGCCTCCCTAAAACTATGCAAATCAAGGGTTTAGCATTCCAATATTGACCACGAGGTGTTGAAACCTTGGTCCATCAAACGATTTTGTTAGTAAGTCCGCCACATTGTCATCGGTATGGATTTTAGCCACTTTTATCAAATGTTTTCATAAGCATCTCTTATAAAGTGGTGCACGATTTCAATGTGTTTCGCTCGATTGTGAAAAACGGATTTTGACTATGCGGATGGTACTTTGATTATCTATATGAATTGTAGTGTTCATAAAGTTGTACCCATAGTCCAAGAATTGGTTTTGAATCCGGAGGACTTGTCCACACAATTTGCGTGACAACGTACTACTGCTTGATGGTTGAGGTGGCCACAATAGTTTGTTTCTTGCATTGCCAAGAAATCAACCTTTGCCTAGAAATTGGCGACCTCCGGTTGTGGATCTTCTATCCGGTTTGCACCAAAGATAATCACTTGTCACTATATGCTTCCAACTTGAAAGGAGATTATTTTGGGTACCAAAGGCCTAAAGAGGTTGGCCTTTGAGGTACTTAAAGATCTTCTTGACAACATTGAGATGGGAAGCAAGTGGAGTGACTTGATGTCGAGAACAAACACTCACAAGAAATGTAATATCGGGTCTTGAAGTCATCAAATACATCAATGAACCAATCATGGACTGTCATGGATGAACATTCACGGTAGATCCGGTTCATTATTTGCTTTAGCCTTTGGAGCTTCATAAGGTGTTGTGGCGGTCCTAACACCTTCCATACCAAACTTCTTCAAAATGTCCTCACATATTTATCTTGACCGATAAAGATGCCATCTTGTTCTCACGAACACGGAGACCCAAAAGAAAGTAAGCTCTCCCATAGCACTCATTTGAAATTCACCTTCATTAGTTCCTCAAATTCTCTGCACCAAGCTTCGTTTGTGGAACCAAAAATAATGTCGTCCATATACTTGCACGAATGATGTCGAGTAATTCTTCTTGAGAAGCAGTGTTTTATCGATAGCTCCTCTCCTATAGCCATGCTTCAAATAGAATGATGAAAGCCTAGCATACCAAGCTCTTGGAGCCCGATGTAAGCCATAGAGAGCTTTAACAACCTTGTAAACATGATTTGGGTGATCAGGGTCTTCAAATCCCTTTGGTTGAGTGACATAAACCTCTTCTTCAATCTCACCATACGAAAAGCACCTTTGACATCCATTTGATACACCATGAAGCCCATATAAGAAGCATAAGCCAAGAAAATGCGAATTGCTTCAACTCGCAACAGGGCAAACACTTCATCATAATCAATCCTTCCTCCTCCTCAAGCCTTGTGCTACTAATCTTGCTTTGTTTTGATCACAACACCCGAGCATCTCTTATTCTTCGAACCCACTTAGTCCCAATGGCATATTTGCCATCGTGTAGTGGAACCAAGATCCAAACTGCGATTGTGAAATTGTTGCATCTCTTCTTGCATTGCTTCTAGCCAACTTGAATCATTAAGAGCTTGAGATACACCGGTTGGTTCCACTGAGAGAAAACAAGCAAGCAGACAATGTTTGAAGTCTCATGTGATTGTCTCTTTGTTGATTGGAGACATAAGAGAAAAGCAATCATCCAAATTGAGGACTTGTGATAGCCCTTCGAGTTCTAACAGTGCCGAAGATCACCTATGATGTTGGATTGAGGATGAGCAATGTTGATCCTCCGAGTAGCGATGGGGTTGACTTCAATGGATGAATCAAGATTAGTGATGGTTGGTTCAAATTCATCATCATAAGAGGGTGAGGTGAAGATGCCGACTTTGGTTTGATGATTTCCAAGATCCGAAGGTTTTGGAAAGCGTGTATAGGGTTCACCAAAGTCGAAGATACTTGAGAAGGAACAAGATAGCCTTGATTTGGGGATGGAAGGTGTGACAGAGTCAACTTCAGCAGACACGTTGTTTCTTTGCCTCCTTCATTAGCTACCCTTCTTTCGGTTTCTGCTTCAAGCTTGGCAAGAAATTCTTGAGTCCAAGCCTAGCAAGGTCCTCGATAATGAGAGTCATCTTCATCACTCGAATCGCCAGTATCCTTGGAGGTGGTACCGCAATATTGTTGGGGAGAAAGAAGGCACAAGTATGGGTTGCTCATCATCTTCAAACTCATTTTCGAGTCATCATCAAAGGGACTGCATGGTTAGTTGGAGATTCTTGAGAACTGCATTTTGATTAGCCAAGTGTCTAGTGTAACCCAAGGAATCGCTTAAGTAGTCAAGGTCAAAAGACCAAGTATGACCGTCCTTGAACATTATGCTTATCTTCCAAAATCTCGGGTTCAACGCCTCTTCTATCTTCTTGGCTTGCAAATTGTACACCACGTAGGCCTTACTATGAAATGAATAACCCACAATATAACCATCATCGCCCTTCTCATCAAACTTTCCCAACGGATCACTTGTGTTCGAATGGTCACTTGACAACCAAAAGGTTTTAGGTAGTGAATGAGCGAACCTTTCCAAAGAGAAGTTCATATGGGGTTTTGAGTTGTGGTGCAGTAATGGACACCTGTTTAGCACATAGCAGCAGCGCCAACAACTTGATCCGAACATAGTGGGCGGTTTAGAGTCTGCAAGCATGGATCTAGCGACCTCTATTAAGGTCCTATTCTTTCTTTCGGCCACCCCATTTTGTTGTGGGGTTCTTGGATTACTATAGTCCCTTTTATGCCTTTTGACCCACGTAGTTCTATAAGAATAGCATTTTGAACTCTGTCCCATTATCACACCGAATTCCTTAACCTTTTGTTCAACCGATTTTCAACAAGAGTGATGAATTCAACAAGACTTGAGATGTTTCATCTTTGGTTACGAGAAAGAAAACCCAACAAAATCGCTATAGCCATCGGTGATTACCAAACGTAAGAACTTATGATCAATGCTTCGACTTGAGTTGGACCAAACAGATCCATGTGAAGCAATCAAGAGGTTCGATAATGATGCTCATAGCATTGATAGCTTTGTAAGAAGCTCGTGTTGTTTTCCTTTGTTGCAAGCGACACAATTGTGATCATTTGTGAATACTTTGGAGGAAGACCTTCAACAAGACCCATTTTAGAGTTTGTTAATGGTCTTGAAGTTCACATGCGCCATTCTTCTATGCCATTTAGTGGACTCATCAAGAGATCTTGTGACAACCCGTACTTTCAGGTCATTTCTCGAAACAATTTATGCCTCATTATTTCCACATTTATCGTAAACTAGGTTTACGTGTTCCAAATTCGCGTAACCTTAAAGGTTTAGCAGCGAATTCATGATCATAACATCACGTACATTTCATATGGACTAAGATTAGTCTACATTTCATTGACATCATTTGCATCATGATAGTTCATTCATGACATTTCATTTCACATTTAACGAGTAATTTTTATATTAAATAAACGTTATCGCGTGAGTTATTATTTTTAACATTTAATCCGTTATTTCTAAAAATGATCCGACATATTTTTAATACTTACATTAGTTTATAAAACTATATTTTGAGTTTTCCTAGTGTTTTAAATTATTTGGTATATAAATTGTTAAATTTATATTATCACGACGTTTTCTTAAAAACTACACGATAATTACTATATCACTCAATTTTTACAAGGAATGTATTTTACAATTTTATGATCTCATTATACTTTACTTTGATCTATTAAAAATTTCTTTTACCTAAAATTACCTTAAATACCCTAATGTGTATACCATTCTACAAGTACCTTTACTTAAGTTATTTAGCTTACACTTTTTACACTACATATATATACAATAAAAGAGAAAAAAATATATATTGAAGAAACACAACCCCCTAAAACCGGCCCTATGGGGGTTTCATTTATTGAAGTTGGTAAATGTTTCCTTGAATGTTTAAATCTACACTCCAACACTTCACTTCATATCTCATTTAGTCACTCTCAATAATTCACAAGTTATTAAAGTTTCTCTCCTTGTTCCTCATCATCTAAGAACCGGCCATGGTGATGTTCCAACAAGAAATCACAAAATTTTGCAAGATCAAGTTTATTACAATCTAGATAACACTCTCATTAAGGTTTTGAAATAAAAACCTAGAGTGTTTAGGTTAAACCTTTGTTCTAATCACCTCATCATAGTTTACTTGTAAGCATATTATTATCATTTTACATATTTCATCTTCATTTCATATTTATCTCTTCATTTTTGGAGCAAACATGCAAGACATATGTTGTTTATACCATTTTTACATGATTTTTAGATATATAAATATATAAGGTCATCCTATAATTATCCCCTTGGTATACTTTGGTCTTGATGATGTTTAGGAACCCATGACACCCTAAGAAGGTGTATGGTAGGATTAGATTAGCTTTGGAGTTGATTTGAAGGGATTAGAATAGGTTTAGTACGAGAAAAACTATTTTCGATACGTATAAAATATGTTCTGTCCTTGTTTTGATTTTCTGGAAAATCCGACAGTAGGCAAGACATTTTGGCCTTGATATTTAGAAAATATACTTTAAAACGAATCCGTGGCCGCTTGAACGGATAAAAACGGAGTTATAACGAAGAAGTTATGAATTTTTAAAGTTTGACGACGAAATATATTTTTCCGAAATTTCAAAAACATGTTTTTGGTTAGTACGAGTCAAAACGAGCCTTAAGCTTTACAAATTATTTCGACTTGTCAAAAATATAATAGTATACTTTGATACGAAGCTAAGGACGTATTATCGTGAGAAAACGGATTTGAAACGACAAAGATATGCACTTTTTCATAAAATTGCCGTAACTATTATTTTACGAAAAACTATATTATTTTACTGAGACAAGTGTTACGGTGGTGAAACGTCCATGTTGAGGGCTGTTTTTAACCATGATGTGGAACGTTTTGGAACGAATTGTCTTCTAATAAAATCAAGATCACCGAGCATATTTTTCAAAACAACCAACCGTTTGTATAGCGGAGTTTTAATAAATTAATTACGGTTTCTCAAACTTGGCCGAAACTCACTTTTTACACAACAATTAGACAAAATCACCATCTTTAACCCTTATTATCTTTATGTTCGAGACCTTTATGACGAAAACTCCTGAACTGAAACTTCTAGATTTCGATACAAACTTTCCAAAACCGTCGAGTTCGTTTCCTAACGATCGACACACACCATTTTACGACTAGTTTTCCAAAGCCATTTTTGTTACTTATATAAAAATTCCGGCGACATTGTTTCTGACGAAAAGTGAAAATTTCACCATAAATCATTATAAAACCATTGTAGGATGACATTTTGACGTAAATACTTGTAAAGTGATTTTTGAATGGTCAAGACGTCAAAAGAGTATTTTTCGACGATAAGTAATATTTTCAAAACTCGCAAATGGTATAAATAACATACGTAATGCATGCATATCATAACATTACATTGCAACTCATTACATATCATATCATTCGTAATAGGTCCCGGTTAAAGCATCACATTATACCTCAGTGTACTCACTCTTGTCATCACACCAGTTTACCAAGTGAGTTTTCATAGCCCGTCGATCATGCTTTTAATTATTTTCAAACCTACGGGAGAATACATTGCACAACATTTTATTACGATACCAAGTATGTTAAATTCATTTACATTGCTTAAGTTACCGCATTTGCCAATTGAAAGTCCCCATTACGAACATGAACCGTTAATCTTTGAGCGAGGGTGAGTGGATAGATCTATCGAGGTGGCGCCCCATCCGGGTTGGTGAATCCCAACTAGTCATACGGATGCATTTCATTTAATAACATTATGGAGTTGTCGGCAAACACTCTGGGGGGCATACATTATGAATTGTCTCGTTTGGTGTCATGGGCTTAAAGCAATTGTAATGCTTTTACGTGACATAATTGTCATGCCTGTAACATTTTTACGTGACATAATTGTCATGCTCGATCTATACTTATGTAGTCGTATAAAACATTTACATAAACCTATGATTTCTCACCAACATTATTGTTGACAGCTTTAGCAATGTATTTTTAGGTAATCGAGGCATATTCATCATGACATGGTTTAGGGACCTACCTTTTGAGTCGCGGCGTCGACTTACATTATTGTACATTATGGCACTTTATTTCAAAACCATCGTTTGGACATGTAATATATTGTGTTTCCATAAACTTTGCAAACTTTTGGGACCTATGTTGTAACTCGAAAGCTTTTGTTAAATATCAAACGATGTGTTTTAAAACGACACTTTAGGTCGCTCAATATAACTGTGATTGTGGTGCTATGACAATCAATCCCCAGAATTCCATTCGTCATAAAACAGTAAATTGGGGTGTGATGATTGGCATCGAGCTTGATTATAGAGAACTAGGTTGCATCATTGACCCTAGACTATAACTACATCATCATAGCATCTCATCATTTCATCATAAATACATAGTCATTATACATGCGGTTTTATACGCACATTTTACGAGTTATTTACTTTCATTTCGAACTCGATTGTCACATGGATGCCCTTAAATACCCATCCCATTATACTCACATCACTTTGACATGGAGAATGCCTTGTCAGTCCCTATCATAATTTTAACATCAGTTGACTCAACACCGATAACATCAGATGATGACACTGAGACCTTTTAGGAGGACAAAGTTGCACCTACACCATCACGATTACTATTGATTCACTGTAGGATCAGGACAATTTTTATCACTCAGTTGGGACAGATCATACTATTGGGTAGAATTTATAGGCTTAGTCCTAATGAACCTATTTTCTTAACTCACCACAAGGATTTCCATTATCATCATTGTCATTATTTTCATCATCATTATCATTTCGAGCACCATCTGTACCATCACATATCATACCCGATACTCATACACCCGACTTGCGACTTGGGAAGCGTGCATGATTTGACACACCATTACCATCTACCACTAAGACTATAGACACTACACCATCTCATAGGTTTGAGGACCGTGAGAGTTCTAGGGCTATTGTTGCTAGACCGCCTACTACTCCTACACTTGAAACACGATTAGACCACTAACAGAATGGATAATAAGTACCTTCCTAGCTAATGTGATCTTTATCATTTATTATCTCTACGATAATCACCACCTTGTTTATTTCATTCCTTACTCCAATTGCCCAATTTCCCATCATTTCACGACGATACATCACTATCTTACTAGGGTTAGGCCAACTTTATTCTCGATCAATTAGTAGATCGTTATTACTCGATAAGGTTCTCTTATGTATCCTACAAACCATCCAACAAATTTTATTTCAAATTATCCTGTTGCTATTTCATGAAATCATTTCACTTGATTTTATTTTGAACTATTTTATCACCATCATAGAAACGTTGTTTCATAAAGTTTAAACGCAAGTTGTTTTATTACCAACTTATCAATTGGTTTCAGTCATTTTATCAACTATCTAATATCCTCATGCGAAACGATTTTCATGTTACTCTGAAAAATCATTGAGCCATTATCTTACAAAACAAAACGTTGAATACCATCTAAAACTTCGGAGGAACATAATACCATTTCAACAAAAACAAGCATCACATCATTTGTCCTTGATTATACATGGTCTGATCACCTATGTGTAATTCAGGAAGAATTATGTCATGAAAGTAACGAGCATCATTTCAAAACTCCTAAAACAATTCTCATTTAAAAGCAAAGTTTTACAATCAGATAAATCGTGCATAAACATTTCTTTTGTTAACACTCTATAGATGCTTACGCCATTTATCTCCCACTCAACCGATAAGTTAGGATTTGACGAGTGACCTTTTAGGAAAGACTTCCTATACCATCTGTGAGGAGGATTCCTCGATACAAGAAAACAATGGAAGGATTTTGGAATTACCAACAAGAACTAGAACTAGGTGGTAGGATGATTCAAAACTCAACAAAAATCTTAAGACATCACGAGACCTTTCGAACCACTATTTTGGATTAGAACCCAAACTCTATCATTCCAAAAGTACTAGCTAGACCGAGTTATGAGATTTAATACGAAGCGAATACCCACGAAGCAACACTATAGGGATATACCAAGTCTTCTAACCGAGATCAGAATATTCATTAAATATCGCCTCAACAATATGTGAACTTCCTACAATGAGTGTCCCTTAAAGGAAAATTTGGTTAAATTAAGGTTATCAATATAAACTTCCCCTAAGGCATTGTGTTCTCTAGAAATTCCAAGTAACCTCAATTCCATATCAAGAGATGTCACAGGTTTGAACATGTCGGACAATCAATGACTCCTCATCTACAAGTGAAACTAGAACAGACATTCTTCGACATAGTATAAGCTGATATCTATTTTCTTGCTAGCATGATAACAATATTAGTGATGAACTATTTTTGGAAGCACACAATATCGGAACAAATCTTGAAAACCAACCACTACACCACATCACTTAAACATTTGAGGTTTTGAGACTTTACAACATGGAGCATGGAAACACTTCGATAATCAAACAATAAACATTTTAGTCATAGAGACTAAGCACCTTAGGCAAGTAAGACTCAGGTCATGACATTCGCTAAGACTAGAAACGCGAGGAATCGCAACTGTTACCTATAATCTATATTTTTTTTTCAATAAGGTCCTTTCGATGATTTAACATTTTGAAATCTAACACTAGACACGTGGTATCAATTCCAGTTGTACCTATTATAAGCTATTCGATTCACCTTAGATCGGCGGTCATTTCTGTGATTTCCATAGAACCTACTAGGACATGATTACCGCCTACTATCCTCAGCTCAATGGTTAGAGCGAGAGAGCAATTCCTACATTAGATAATATGCTCAAGCCAGTGTGACTTTCTAGAAATGGTTAGGCAAATCATTCCCCATCGACAAGTTTCTTTACAACAATAGTTAGCTCATGAACATATTGACTACACCATCTGAGGCACTGTAAGGTTGAGGTATCAATCACTTATTCAAGGATTAAAATCAGGAAAGCCCAATTCATTAGTCCATAACTCATTCATGAAGCAAACAAAGAAATCATACAAATCAAAAACCAGTTACAAATAACAACATATGGCTAGATAAGCTACGTCGATGTACGACGCAAAGGATTGGAAGTATGTCCCATAAGCCGCAAACCATTAGAATGTCAAGTTGGCAACAGAATTTATGTTCGAAATTTTGCCTTGGAAAGCGAAGTGCGATTCAGAAAAACATTGGACGAACCGATACGACCCAGATATCCTCATCTTTTCACCGACACCGTGAGACCTAACAACGATTGAATTCAGGGACTGAATTCCTTTTTGGATGGTCGAATGTGACAACCCGTACTTTCAGGTCATTTCTCGAAACAATTTATGCCTCATTATTTCCACATTTATCGTAAACTAGGTTTACGTGTTCCAAATTCGCGTAACCTTAAAGGTTTAGCGGCGAATTCATGATCATAACATCACGTACATTTCATATGGACTAAGATTAGTCTACATTTCATTGACATCATTTGCATCATGATAGTTCATTCATGACATTTCATTTCACATTTAACGCGTAATTTTTATATTAAATAAACGTTATCGCGTGAGTTATTATTTTTAACATTTAATCCGTTATTTCTAAAAATGATCCCGACATATTTTTAATACTTACATTAGTTTATAAAAACTATATTTTGAGTTTTCCTAGTGTTTTAAATTATTTGGTATATAAATTGTTAAATTTATATTATCACGACGTTTTCTTAAAAACTACACGATAATTACTATATCACTCAATTTTACAAGGAATGTATTTTACAATTTTATGATCTCATTATACTTTACTTTGATCTATTAAAATTTCTTTTACCTAAAATTACCTTAAATACCCTAATGTGTATACCATTCTACAAGTACCTTTACTTAAGTTATTTAGCTTACACTTTTACACTACATATATATACAATAAAAGAGAAAAATATATATATTGAAGAAACACAACCCCTAAACCGGCCCTATGGGGTTTCATTTATTAAGTTGGTAAATGTTTCCTTGAATGTTTAAATCTACACTCCAACACTTCACTTCATATCTCATTTAGTCACTCTCAATAATTCACAAGTTATTAAAGTTTCTCTCTTGTTCCTCATCATCTAAGAACCGCCATGGTGATGTTCCAACAAGAAATCACAAAATTTTGCAAGATCAAGTTTATTACAATCTAGATAACACTCTCATTAAGGTTTTGAAATAAAAACCTAGAGTGTTTAGGTTAAACCTTTGTTCTAATCACCTCATCATAGTTTACTTGTAAGCATATTATTATCATTTTACATATTTCATCTTCATTTCATATTTATCTCTTCATTTTGGAGCAAACATGCAAGACATATGTTGTTTATACCATTTTACATGATTTTTAGATATATAAATATATAAGGTCATCCTATAATTATCCCCTTGGTATACTTTGGTCTTGATGATGTTTAGGAACCCATGACACCCTAAGAAGGTGTATGGTAGGATTAGATTAGCTTTGGAGTTGATTTGAAGGGATTAGAATAGGTTTAGTACGAGAAAAACTATTTTCGATACGTATAAAATATGTTCTGTCCTTGTTTTGATTTTCTGGAAAATCCGACAGTAGGCAAGACATTTTGGCCTTGATATTTAGAAAATATACTTTAAAACGAATCCGTGGCGCTTGAACGGATAAAACGGAGTTATAACGAAGAAGTTATGAATTTTTAAAGTTTGACGACGAAATATATTTTTCCGAAATTTCAACAACATGTTTTTGGTTAGTACGAGTCAAAACGAGCCTTAAGCTTTACAAATTATTTCGACTTGTCAAAATATAATAGTATACTTTGATACGAAGCTAAGGACGATATATCGTGAAAACGGATTTGAAACGACAAAGATATGCACTTTTCATAAAATTGCAGTAACTATTATTTTCGAAAAACTATATTATTTTACGAGACAAGTGTTACGGTGGTCGAAACGTCCATGTTGAGGGCTGTTTTAACCATGATGTGGAACGTTTTGGAACAATTGTCTTCTAATAAAATCAAGATCACCGAGCATATTTTTCAAAACAACCAACCGTTTGTATAGCGGAGTTTTAATAAATTAATTACGGTTTCTCAAACTTGGCGAAACTCACTTTTACACAACAATTAGACAAAATCACCATCTTTAACCCTTATTATCTTTATGTTCGAGACCTTTATGACGAAAACTCCGAATCGAAACTTCTAGATTTCGATACAAACTTTCCAAAACCGTCGAGTTCGTTTCTAACGATCGACACACACTATTTTACGACTAGTTTTCCAAAGCCATTTTGTTACTTATATAAAAATTCGACGACATTGTTTTACTGACGAAAAGTGAAAATTTCACCATAAATCATTATAAAACCATTGTAGGATGACATTTTGACGTAAATACTTGTAAAGTGATTTTGAATGGTCAAGACGTCAAAGAGTATTTTTCGACGATAAGTAATATTTTCAAAACTCCCAAATGGTATAAATAACATACGTAATGCATGCATATCATAACATTACATTGCAACTCATTACATATCATATCATTCGTAATAGGTCCGGTTAAAGCATCACATTATACCTCGGTGTACTCACTCTTGTCATCACACCGCCACCAAGTGAGTTTTCATAGCCCCATCGATCATGCTTTTAATTATTTTCAAACCTACGGGAGAATACATTGCACAACATTTTATTACGATACCAAGTATGTTAAATTCATTTACATTGCTTAAGTTACCGCATTTGCCAATTGAAAGTCCCCATTACCCGAACATGAACCGTTAATCTTTGAAGCGAGGGTGAGTGGATAGATCTATCGAGGTGATGCCTCCATCCGGGTTGGTGAATCCCAACTAGTCATACGGATGCATTTCATTTAATAACATTATGGAGTTGTCGGCAAACACTCTGAGGGCATACATTATGAATTGTCTCGCTTCGTGTCATGGGCTTAAAGCAATTGTAACATTTTTACGTGACATAATTGTCATGCCTCGTAACATTTTACGTGACATAATTGTCATGCTCGATCTATACTTGCGTAGTCGTATAAAACATTTACATAAACCTATGATTTCTCACCAACATTATTGTTGACAGTTTTAGCAATGTATTTTCAGGTAACTGAGGCATATTCATCATGACATGGTTTAGGGACCTACCTTTTGAGTCGCGGCGTCGACTTACATTATTGTACATTATGGCACTTTATTTCAAAACCATCGTTTGGACATGTAATATATTGTGTTTCCGCAAACTTTGCAAACTTTTGGGACCTATGTTGTAACTCTGAAAGCTTTTGTTAAATATCAAACGATGTGTTTTAAAACGACACTTTAGGTCGCTCAATATAACTGTGATTGTGGTGCTATGACAATCAATCCCCAGAATTCCATTCCGTTGCAAAACAGTAAATTGGGGTGTGACGGATGCTTTAGCCACCAAACAAGTGAGATCACCACCGGTTGAACTTCATTAAGGTTGAATGTGTATAAGTTGTGAGTTCGAGGAACTTTCAGTAGAATTGGAGTTTCTTACGGGAGTTTGAAGTCTTTAGACAAAGACAAGACATTCATTCTCGATGAAGAGAACTTTGTTCTTAGTGTCACGATTTGTGAAACAGAGAACAAGTTGAAATCTCAAGTTCCTTAACAAAGTACACATTTTCAAAATCCGGATGAGGTGTCTTTATGGTGCCTTTCCGTAATACTCCCATCACTTCCTCCAAAAGTCACATTGCCTCCTCCTTCTATAGGGACAAAATTGTGCATCATATCTCTGCTCCCGGACATGCTTCGGAACAACCACTATCAACAATACCAATATTCTTATGCTTAAGGGATGATCCCGAGATAGTCCCATCACGGCAAACCGATCATGCCTTTCATCCGGTGCACCTTGCAAGCGGCCCAAGCTTGTCAAGATCATGAGCTTCCTCATTAACGAGTTCATGTGCGATCCAGTTGACTGTTCATCCATGGTGAGGAGAGTCAAGCTCCGCCTTCCTCTTTGTTCACGATAGGAAAGATATTTGGCTCCATCTCCATTCTTTCTCGTCCTTGCATTCTCTTGAGAAATGCCCCATCCGATGACATGTGTAGCACTTGACTTTCCTCCTATCAAAGCGAGTGGTTCCTTTCCTTGAAAACAAACTTCCTTCCAGCCTTCTCTTCAAACCTTTTGATGTCCATCGACAACAATGCCACCGCATTTTCACTTCATTTCCTCCATTTCAAGAGGTCCAACCGATCAAAGTCTTCATATGCAAGATCTTCTTTGAGTATCATAGTCAAGAACAAACGAATGAAGAACATCCTCCATCACACTACTAGTCTTAGGTTGTGAAGATTGTGGAGTGGGACGAGTGTTATGTGGTGGAGTGGGAGAGCGGGATCTTTGGAAAGTAGTTGGAACTAGGAGATGATGGAAAATAGTTGGAGCTAGGAGCTTGTACCATCATGTTGGAATGAGATGTCCCAACAAAAGTCGCATGGTTAGAAGAAGATGTACGGTAGGGAGTCCTAACATCCGGTTCAAGAGTTACGAGTGCTGTATGCAACTCATCAAAAGTGAGCATGTCCAACCTCCTTTAGCCTTGAGTGCTATACTAACATGCAACCATGATGGCGGCAAGGACCGCAAGAACTTTGAGTTGCAATCTTCATTATCTCGGTTTAGCATTCACCGATTCAATGACTCAAGATCCTATGGAACTGTCATTATCCTTGTGGATACATTCTTCTTCGATATATTGAAGTCCTCGAAACTGTTGTCTTAGCATGGACTTCCTCATTCTCTTTGATTCTTCATTTCCACCGAACCTTGCTTTGAGAGCCATCCATATGTCTTTAGCATCATCCATATGGTGAAAATCACATAGATGATCTTCGTATGGCTTGAAGCGAATAGTCTTCACTTTATGCTCTCTCTGCATGGCCAAGACTTCTTCGAGCTTTTGGTGGAGCCATGATAAACTTCCCATCCACGTCAGAATCATTTTCTTTAGACTGTTTCCTTTCTTTACTACCTCCCATGATTCCAATCAATATTGGAAATCCAGTTTTCCATCTTCATAGTCCAAAGTTCATACTCTTCCTCTTTAAATAAGGAAATTTACCATTCTTTGTTTGTGAGACCGAAATGTTGCATGGAAGTGGTGTTGGTGTTGTTTGTGTTGGTGACTTCATTTTCATTATCGGATCCGGGCATGGTGAATGAATGTTTTATTGTATGGGGTGAGAATGGTTCTTAGTATCGTAGAGACTTTCCCGAGGCTCGATACCACTTGTTAGAAACACATGCACCTTGATAGATCTTAAGCACTCGGAGATCGTTAGTGTTGCCTATGTAATCACAAGCAAACTAATAGAAGATCTCTACAACTTGGTATTGTAGCGGAAAATAAATACAAGTTATAATAACTAAGAACACTTTTGATCCTCTATGGATCTTTGATTATAGAAACTCTATGTTTCGGATAGAATACAAGACTTGAGAAACTTGAGAAAAGCTTATCTATTACAAACTAACATGGTTTCTTATATAGGCAAGAAACCCTAAAGGAGCGTTGACAATTTACGCTTCTACTACTAAACTAGACTAAGCATGCATCTAGACAAGCATGCAACTAATCATATTGTTTTGTTAATCATCGTGTTTATTCTGAGAGAGCTCTACATAAACGGCGCCAACCTATCTTTAATACGGCGCTGACTTTTACTCTATACTGAGCTTTATCTCTCCTACGTGGTTCCCACTTTTCGTGACAACACAATTTACTTTAACACTTCAATTGAAGTATAGCTTGCGTAATCCTTTCTTCTTCTAAGAATCATTTCTTCTTCTAAATCGGTGATTACCTTAATTCCCAACACATATTTTACGAGTTAATAAATTAGAAACTAGACTAATTTCTTCGCAAAATTGGTAAAAGACAAACTAGCATGTTTTATCTAGTTGTTGTGCTTTGACAATTTAAAAGTACTACTTACAATTGTTGAAATAGTAGAACTATTAAGAGAGAAATTGCATGCCCAATTTTTCAAGTTAATAACATTGATTGATAATTCATCATCTACATAGTAGAATATGTTAGACGATATGTATTAGGCTTTTTGTATTTAGGCCCGTATGTATTAGGCCCATATGTATTTTATATATACTCATATTATGTACCGAATAAGAGAGATACACAGAAGATTATACCGATCATTATATTATCTTACAGAATACACTATTTTAGTACATAAGTAATTATTATGTATGGACTTTCTCAAAGGTGTAGGGAAGTAAATAGAACACTATTTTCTTTCACTGGTTAATGAAACACTTACAATGTTGTCAAATCCAGTAGGAGTATTGTGTTCTTATGGAATTAATCTAATGATCTCTAATTCGGTGGGAGTTACAAGCTTTGTCATCTTGGTCGTAACCCAGATTATCTCTAAAATGTCTTAAGATAATTACTTTCCACTTGTAGACACTTATGTTTTCAAGGATAGTCATGTACGTTTCCTTATTAGACAATGAAGTGGTTCTACATCTACTAGTTATGCTAATATCAATGACATGATCATATTGGCCACATAAACAAACATATGTCGTGTTGTTTATCTGCTACATGATGTTGTTCCATGCACAAGTGGAAGAAATCTATATTGTGTGCAAGGTACAACATATAGGTACACGATTTAACGGATTCTCTTGATTGCAAGGTAAGAGACTAACGTTCTAATATGACTTGTACATATCTAATTCAAGAAACAGTTGGTGTTGCAATTTACGTCATGTGAGAACTTGGCGAGATTGCAACAACAAAGTAAATATCCATGTTACGTGGGATCGTATCTGGAATAAATTTACAGTTTCTAAATTAGACAAGTATTTAGAATATGTGTCAAGATGATATATATATATATATATATATATAAGACTACTTCAAATTAGATATTTATGAATTATTAGAATGACATAAATGAAGTAATCTAATACTACTTCAATTTGTTTAATTATTATTTAGGAATGACATAAATGAAAAATAATGTAGTCCTACATTATTGTGAAGTAAATAAATTAACTTGAAATTACTATTAAAACCAAAAGTTGTGTTCATAATTGTTAATACAAATAAACCGTAAAAACGTTTATTAATATTTTGCGATCTCTTTGTGTTTTGTTGATAACAAATGTAATGTTATCTTAAGTATAATTATAAGGATACATGTTATTTTTGTAAATCATTTACATATAGCCATTTAAATACAAAAATGTAATAATTAAGCATTTGTTGTAATAGTTTATTAGGATGGGTAAAAACCATAACCCATGGACCATAACCCATGGATCTTAACCCATACCAAAGAAGACTTGATAGAATGTATACTTAGATACATTGAATCTAAAGAAAACCCATGGACCAACCCATAACCCATGACCCATAACCAAAAACCCATGGGCAAAGAGGAGCGCACCACGGATCCCTAGGATTACACTAGACGGATCCCAGTGGAAGGGATCCGTGGGATCCGTGGAACAGAGGAGAATTTGCCTATAAATAGAGAGCCATTTCTTCATTCTAACTCACCCTCTTCTTACTAAATCTCTCATACACTCTCATTCTCTTTTAACATATAGATCACTTGATCTAGAGAGTTGTTCTTCTTTCTTTCTATTTGTGATCCTCATATAGGTCCTTCTCTAAGGCGAGATCACGAGCATTCTACAAGTCATCCAAGCAAGGGGTCCTTGATTGATTTGTCACTCCGCAAGATTTCTGTAGCGAAGATCTTGTATTTGATATTTCACATATTTGTTGTGTAATAGTTGTGGTGGTTTGGTCCACCGTGCTACGGACTCGGTATCTAGCTTTGTACCGGATAAAGTGTAAGCAACGTTGTGAAGGCTTCTCCGCCAAGTGAAGGAATTTTTTGACATAGTGCTTGAACTCTCGAGTAGGTGACTCGGGGAGTGGAGTAGGGCAAGGAAGGTGTCCTTGTAGCCGAACCACTATAAATCGGTTGTGTCATTTCTATCCCTTATCTTTGTTTATTTGCTTGCACTATCATTAGATCTATACGTTCTCAACATCCATACGATTTCACATAATATCGGATCTAAAGTTTTTGAAATCAAATTAAAATCGGCAAAACTATTCAACCCCCCCTTCTAGTTTTCCACAATAATTAATTTAGTTAAACATGTTTATGATTCATTGTAAAGACATAAACATAAAGTCTTTTAAGACTTATAATAAAGTAAGACGTTAACTTGTTATGTTTTTTAATTAAGACATATACAAGAAGTCATTGAGTTGATCAATGATTTATAACGTATAATGGGATTATAACAGTTTATGTTTTCTTGATGAGACATGGATATGAAATGACTTGGTTAAAGAGTACTAGTGTTATAAAGCATGCAATTGGCTTGAAAAGTCTATTATACCATTAAGTTGACTAAGTTGGTAAATAGGTAAGCCAAAAGGAATATGTTTATCTTATATATTGTTAGATTATCTTACAATATTAATTCTAATGAATACCACAAGTTGATGGTATGTTCAGTTAGGAGAATCAAACTCTATTTGATTTGTTTGATTCAAGATAACCATAACTTATTTCTTAAAAGTAACAAGGTTAGAAAATTGAGTATGGATTGAATATACTCAATATGACTCCAACCTATAAGATTAATAAAACACCATTTTATTATGGAATGTGATGAATCACATTAAGTTTTAAAATTGAAGATTCGAATTTGTTAAACTACTTATGAATAGGTTATTAACAAACTAAAGTCGAATTATCAATGTGTATTTGTAATGTCTCAAAAAGAGAACAATGTAGTTTTGCTCTAATTGCTAAGTATATATAGATAGTCTATACATTACAAAAGGCAAGTGGGAGTTTTTTTTTATCTTGAAAGATAAAATTACAAGATACATAATCTTCTTAAATACACTAGTAAATATCATGATGAGGCTAGATATGAAATGTTAACCTCAAGATGATGGAATTTTCATTCATAGATATGCAAGGATATCTCAGATATTTGATTTATATGCTGAGAAGAACATGAGTTACAGGATTATAGTAAACCTGATAATCATTATGGTGGATTACCAAATAATGAATTGGGTAAATTACTCATATTATGAATGTTAAAGATGTTATCCATAAAGATAATCAATTTTGGAAATTTGGTTTATCATAATGGTTGGACTAGAGAATGAAGATAAGTTTCTTCCAAGAGATGGAAAACTCTAAGTGGTTTAAATCTCTGTGTAGAAATTATATGGACAAAATTGTACACATATTTAATGCATGTTTTATGACAAGATTATTAATCATACTTAAGCAATTAATTGTGATTGGATATTTTTTCCTAGACACATTAAATATATAAACATGATAATTGTCATACTTGTTTTCATTAATATGAAATATGACAATTGAATATCAAAACTCTTTCTTGAGAAATTACTTGAGCGAGGACGGTAAATAATCGAAAGGTTTTTTGAATTTATATAATCTTTGAATGTGTACGAAGTGCAATAATTCATGAATGGATAAATGCATGCATCTATGAAATTATTCTTATGTTTAATTATTAAATCCTAGTTTTGATTTATAATTGAAATAAGATAAATTTTAAGTATTCCTGAAAGCTACTGGGAGTATTATGTTATGGTTTTAAATCTTATATGTTGTATAACATATAGGAAGTAATATTCCTTGTAAGCTAAATGTTAAGTCTTAGATTGGAATGAAACTTCACTTGTAAGATTTAAGAATTAAAACATACAACCTTGGAATATATGTTTATTATCAATAAATATAAACATGAGCAGTAAAATAAATGATTCTAATAAAAACATGATATATCATTTGGGAAATGGATAAATATCTTTTGACAAGATAGAACATGAATGAAATCTAAGTTTGACCTGTAGATTCATCATGTACATCATGTTGTGCATTAAAATTGTTGTATCATTCTTGAATAAGAAGTGATTTGACAACATTGATATCTAACTAAAAGTTATTAGATAACTTGTGTAATAAATATTCTAATAGAATTACATCCTCAGCCTGGAATTGCTCCTAGATTCTATGGATGAACAATATGTCAATTGTTGTGCAAATTGTCATCAGCTACAAACTTGAAAGTTTGGAAGGCATCAAACACTACACAATAAGATATTAAAGTTTACGGAGTTTTAATGAGCATATTGTTGTTTGTATACAAGGATGATGGTTTAATTGAGATGACACTCAATACTAGGCATGGTAGGATTTCATCCTTGTTAATGGCCATGTGAATTAGTTGTGCTACTAAAAGCGCAGTTGCATTATACATTAAAAGAATAAGAATACTTTAAACTTTAAAATGTTTGAAAGTTTAAATTGTCATAAATTGGTGATAGAGGATGTCACACACTTTATGAATTATTATGTGGATTGGTGAATGCACACATACAAGGACTTCACTAGTTGAATTCTTGAAATAAGTATTCTCAAAATTACGATTGATTAAGTTGGTTGATTTATGCCTTGTCAACAAGTATGATTATCATTACTTGAGGCATAATTCATCAACTGGAATTTTTATGCATTGATCTATTTAGTATTTGGATAAAGGATGTTAAACAATTATTATAATAAATCAAATACTTGGTATGTTTGATTTTATAATATATTGTATCCTATATTTGCATGCTTAATCCGTGAATAAATTAATTTATTCTAAATCGTCCGTTGTCAATTAATGATATGGGAGTATCGTTAAATTAAGACAAATCTGAGTGATTTGGTAGAATATACTTAAAAGTATATTAATGAGAAAGCATATCAATTTCAGATGATATTCAATGAATTGAATATATGACTTATCCCAACTACATGATTTTACTTTATGGATATTGTTATTAAGTAAATCATGAATAGTTATCCTCAGACTTGAGATACCAGATAAGTGTCATGAATGTAGTGCAATTCTATGGAACAACTTAACGCTATACGTAGCTGGTAGTCATAAGGGTTGTTTTCAGAAGTGTTGCAAAGTTTGTGGGTTTGTCTCGTAGTCAAGATAAAATTTGTTCCTTCAAATTTATTTGGAGTTTAATACTGTTGGGCCCCTCGTAGGGTTGACAAGATGTTTGCGTGGCCACGCCCAAAGATCTCCCCTGAATATGTTTAGAAGATTTGGTAATCTTGCTAAATCACTAACAACGAGAAACAGAATGGTTGAATAAAGAATGACTTAAATCCATATCTTTATTTAACATGGTATTAGAAACAAAAAGATAATAATAATGAGAAATCATTAAAAGGTTTTTTCCAGAAGACCTTACTCGAGTCGTGCTAGAGGCATCGAAGTGTTGCTAGACGCTAACCGATGTGATCACACTATTAAGATATATCCAAGTGGGAGTTGTTGGTTTTATGGATATAAATTAGTAGTCTTGAGTTAGGATCGAACTCGAGACCTATAGGATTGCACGCGTTGCGTATGAGATTTAATTATATTAAGTCACAAAATATTTATATGGTCAAACAAAGAAAAAGGAGGGGGTTGAATGTCGAGTTTTAGAACTTAAAGAGGTACTAGCAATGACTTGTTGGACAAGGTTTAATGCTATATAAATACACCCTTTTGGTCTCATTCGGTGGGAGAGAAAGAAAGAAAAAACACACGACATACGACCTTTGCTTTAGATATATGTATCGTAAATCAACATTAGATTTTATCTGATCATCTAATGCGTGCTATGCATGCTATTACCGCATGTATGACATGCCATGTGATTCCATGATTTTAGCCCTTTTCTTCTTTCATTGTACTGATGAGCGACAGGCTTATAATATGGGCTAATTCCCAAAAAAGGACAAAAAGGTGGAGAGTGATCACTTTTAGGTACAAAAATAAAGTATCTTCCCAATTTGGTCATGTGCGAATGTGCGATTCCACTGAATGTGCGACACGTGTCCATTTTTTTAATAATAAAGTACAGTGGTAGGTGGAACTTTGACTTTGAATTTATGTTTAAATGACAAATATACCCTTCTTTAAAATATAATAACAACCTCTCACCTAACTCCCTCATCTACTTCATCACAGCCAGCTCCGGCGACACCCATTTTTTCCGGCCAACTTGTTTTTTTTATAAATAAATTCACAGTATTTTAAGAATGTGGGACTCAATTTTGTTGATATGTTAAAATAAATTGACACCCATCAATATTTTTCATATAAATCAAACACACTATATGTCACAAATTCCAAATAACAAACTTTAAATTCAGTCAAAGAAAAAACCCATCAAATTACATGGAGGGTCCACCTCATCGTCACTTTCAATAATCACAAAAAAAAGAAGACAACAACTTTCAATAATCGTCACTTATAAATTACAAATGGACACTAGCAGAAAGAAAGGTATTACTGTTGCTTACAAATTACAAATCATCACTTACAATATCCGGTTGCACTAATAAAGAATTTCATTTCATGGAATCATTTCCAGTGCAAGTAATGGCTACTTTTTTGATCGGTTTTTTGATCCGGCTACCCACCAAACGCCCCTTCGAGGGCTTTTCTTCATTTGACACCCATCAAAACCAACCCATTTCAACCTCCAATATACCAAGTTACTTCCACCATGTTTTTGTATGTCAAACCCAATAAGAAAACGAGTCAACTCGTGACTCACCACGACTTATCAAGAAAATGAGTCAAACTCTAGTGTTTTCGAACCTACCTTTGTTTTGACACAACAAAATGACCGGTGGTGGCTTCCTGGTGGTGTTAGGGTGGCGCGTATTATTGTACGAGGGGTTAGGGAGGGATTTTAGGCGCGTGACCTAGGGGATCGGGTAGAGGGGAGTGAGGGGAGTGTTTTGAGGTGGGTGGTGTAGTTGGGGAGGTGGCGGTGTGGTGGTGGAGGCGGCGTGTGGGTTGCGGGCGGCTAGGTTAGCCAAAAAGAGAGAAAGGATGATGATGATGATGTGTTTTTATGTTTGTGTGTGTTTGCGTGGGTGGTGAGTGGTAATATACACATGGGACGATTTTAATGTATTTTAACCTTTAAAATTGATATCATTTCAAAATGGTGTGAGTATGTTTGGGTCCGACTCTTATGTGGTGGTGGTGGTCGTGCAACAGATCTGGTGGAACGTGGTGGGTAGCCGGATCTGCTGGTGTGGCTGGCCGGATCTGATGGTGTTAGAAGGTGGTGGCTGCAAAAATGAGTGTGTGGTGAGATAAATGTGAGAGAAATGCTTTATATAAATGGTGGGGGTATTTTGGTCTTTTAACAGCATTAATAATAAAAAACAAAATGAATATATGGGAAAAGTCCCACCTACCACTGTACTTTATTATTAAAAAAGTGGACACGTGTCAACATTCTAGTGGAATCGCACATTCGCACAATCGCACATGACCAAATTAGGAACAGACTTTATTTTTATACCTCAAAGTGATCACTATCCACCTTTTTGTCCCTTTTTGAGAATTAGCCCTTATAATATTATATACAATGCCATGCATGAAATTACTATTTGCATGTCATGCAATGTGCATGTTAATATTAATCATTTTTATTTCTTTTTGTATTATGATCGACAATATATGTATAAAATAAAAGGGTTCGGCCCGATTTATTTTATTAAAAGCCGAACATTGTTTCACGTTTTAATTGTGACTTGAACTAGCATTCTAATTAAATCGCTAACAATACGCGCGTACATGATCGTAGAGAAATCCTATTTTGGATTTTGGTGATTTACACTATTCGACTTTATTAAGTCGACTAGCACTCAAACCCTAATTAGGGTTCATCACTTGCTAGTTTTGTGGAATTGATTCCTGTTCGGCTAGAATCAAAACGGTACGCATACGTTATGTTTATGTTAGTTAATTATTCATTATTCGTTCCTATACGCTTCCGCATGTTTCTTTGATGTTTTATGTGTTTTATATATGATAGTCATGTTATATAATTCCAACACCATATTCTAACCCAAAATTTATAGCTGAGTGATATAGCTAATCATCAATTAACTATTGCAGTTATTTTCCTCATTGCTGGGCATATGGATATATATGTAATTTTGTATTTTTTAAAATAGAAGTATGCAAATGACCTAATAGTTTTGAAACCACTTTTTTAAAAGGCATATCTCAAGAGTAGATGATCAACTTTAATGATGTAACCTAGCGGTAAGGCCCTTCAAGTCTTTAATGGAAGTCAAATTTTAATTTCGTAAGCTTGAACCCGTTGGGACAATTCACACAATCATTGTTACCCATAACTATAAATAACTACCGAGTAACTAGACTTTGTGAATCACGCGAGAGGATTTATATAATCCATAATCTGTGTTCCAAATTTAAAAAAAGCGATTCAAAGAGGTATTCGGTTAACTTATTTTCTAGCTTATAAGCTTATATGAGTTTGGCGTTTGTCTGATAAGCCTATTTTTCGGCTTATCTTAAAACTTAGGACATCCACTATGATGGTTTATAAAAATATGAAAAGGTTCATAATACTGTTAACCATAGTGGACATCAGTTTCATGTTTACATGGTACGAAGAGGTCCAATATTTTATAACTTTTCACAATTTAATGCATTGAGTTATGTTATATATTTATAAAGCTTTAACAAGTTTATCTATAGGCGAAATAGGTTTATAAATCTAAAAGGTTTTTGTGTTTGTGATATGACATAATTATAAACCTTTGGTTTATCATAGTGAATGCTTTTATAAGCTTTTACAAAGTTACTAAGGTTGGCGGAGTGGGAGGTGACCCCTCACCACAAAACCCCACTTCACGCAGTCACCCCCATTTCCCTCACCTTATGTCACGTGTCAAGGAAGAGAAAAAGGGAGGTGAAGGTGAGCTACTCACCTTTCATAGAGTGTGTGTTTTATTATAAAGCAAATTACTTAAATAATCCATTTCAACACTCATTTTACAAATACAAACTTTTTTTTCTTAGTTTACCAAAGTGAACTAAAAATGTCACATCAACATCTTTATCATAGGGGGACCAGGCATGGATTTTTTAATTGTAAAATAAATGTTGTACAATAAAGCTTACACTTTGAAAAGGAATCAGTCAAAATAACATAAAGGTCACAAGCAATATTTGTAGCTTCTAATGCATAGTATACAAGTCAAGGAAGCATGAAAGGGCTATCCAAAAGTTACAAGTCTTGTACATATATTAAAAAATGCAAGCTTATCTTTCTTAAACTCAAATTCTCTAGGAGGCTTCCTTGAACCTTTATTCAAATTCAAAGGAAGAGCAGGCGGTCTAGGCTTAACACCAGGTGTAGTTGCCGCCACATTAGGCCAAACACCAAGATCATCAGAACCCGCCCTTGGCCACTCTTCAGCTCTTGGTATAGAAACAAAGCTACTGACTTGCAGACTCCCCCAGCCACCTCGCCCAGCGCAACCACCTCGCCCATGATTCGCCCAGTCGAAAAGTTCATTTTGGTAAACAATACAGGCGAGGTTCATATTCGTAAATGAGTAATGAAAATAGTTCATTTAAGAAATTTGCTCTTTATTATATTTTATTTGTGAGTGTGTGTGAGGTATTTTGTATGGTATGTTTATAAAGTGAGTATTTTAATGAAATGTTAGGAGAGCGGTTACCACTACGGGTGAAATGTGAGGAGGTGTGAAAGTAGAAAGAAAATTGAGGTGACGCTTAAGTGCTTAACTAAAAAATTAGGAGATGTGACCACTATTTCTAGCCTAAATCCAAATAAGCTATTGAAGGCAATAAGTTTCAATATAATCCAAAAAAGTTAAAACCTTATAAAATATACAGTAAATCGAAAATAAGGAGCCGTTTGGTATGAGGTGATAGCTTTTGGGATCGGGAACCAAAGTAAAAAGTTTTGTTTGTTTAAAATACTGAGATTTCAAATAGTAATATATAGCCTAAATATCCGGATTCCATCAAAGTAGGCAATTTTTTCGATTTACTGACAAGAACTTTGGTTTACTGACAATATTTTGTGTCTTTATTCAAATAAAATTTATTATTTCACTCTCTTTCTATATATTTATTATTTTAATATTCAAATAAAATTTTAAAAATAATTTATATTATATCATTTGAATATTTTCTTTCTCTAACTTTTTTTCTAACTTATATCAAATCTAAATCCAAATTCAAATTTTAATCTAAATCCAAATCGTAATCCTAACCCCATCTACAAACCAAACGGACCCTAAAGAAGGTTACAAATTCAAAATAAGCTTAGGGCCCGTTTGGTATGTGTATGTCACCGGGTATGGTTTGAAAGATGACATAAATTGATTGTTTGGTTGACATGCAAAGGTTTCGAAAGTTGTCAGAAAGCAAAATTTAGAGGATTATACAAATCCACCCAAATATGGTAGGATTACATCAATTAGGCAATTACTATCTTTTTGTGGGCCCTTGATAATTTTGAACCATTAGTATTATTTCTTTTACCTTTTTTGTTATATTTTATTATCTTTTAACAATAAAATTATTAATTCAAATTTTATAAAATAATTTTAAATATTATTTTCTCTCACCTATATCAAATCCAAATCCAAATCAAAATCCAAAATTTCAACCCATCTACAAACCAAACAGACCCTTAAAAACGGGTTGGGATCCTCTCCCATTACTTGAGTCAAGTTGGGAGTACATCAACCATTGGATTAAATCCAATGGTCAAGATTAAAAGAGAGTCTTTTAATCTTGAGTCTTTTAATCTTGACCATTGAATTTAATCCAATGGTTGATGTACTCCCAACTTGACTCAAGTTAGTGGCATAACTTGAGAGGATTTGCATCCCTTAAAAACACACCCGAAAAGCACATGTATTTAAATTTCTCTAATCATTTGCCAAACACTCTCTAATGTGTTTTTTAAGACTTTCCCAAGAATGTTTTTGAAGGAATTGTAATCTTTAGAAGGAATTGTAATTTGATGTAATTGTAATTTAAAGAATTGGAATGTGTTGTAATTGTAATGTGTTGTAATTGTAATTGATGAAATCTATCAATGTGTTTGGTTTACTCGCAACGTAATGTAATTCAATTTTTTTTATAAAACTTAAAAAGCTAATATAATAACGATAATAATAATAATAAATAGTAATAATAATAATAAAAATAATAATATTAATTAAAATATATAATAATAATAATATAGTAATAAAAAAATATTAATAATAAAAATATAATAATAAAATAATAATAATAATAATAATAATAATAAAATAATAGAAATATAATATTAATAATAAAATAAAATAATAATAATTATTATTATAATAATAAAATAATAATAATTAAAATAATAATAATAATATAATAAATAGTAATAATAAAAAATAATACTTAATAATTAATAATAATAATATTAAAAATAAATAATAAATAATAATAATAAATAATAATAATAATACATTATTATTATTATTATTATATTAATTATTATTATTATTATTATTAAATAATAATACTAATAATAATAATAATAAATAATAATAATAAATAATAGATTATAATATTATTATTATTATTATTAAATAATAAATATAATAATAATAATAATAATAATAATAATGATACAATTATAATATTATAATAATAATAATTAATAAAATAATAATAATAATAGTAAAATAATACTAAATAATAATAATAGTAATAATAATAATAATAATAATAATAATAATAAAATAATAATAATAATTATAATAATTATAATAATAATAATAAACAATATTACTTAATAATATTATAATAATAATAATAAATAATATTAAATAATAATAATAATAATAATAATAATAATAATAATAATAGTATTAAAATAATAATAATAATAATAATAATAACACTTTTAAATAAAAAGTAAATAAAATCATAAATTTAATATAAAATAATTATTAAAAAATTAATTATTTATTTAAATATTTATATATAATATAAAATAATTATTATAATTATTATTTATTTTTAAATTAAATAATATAATAATAATAACGTTGAAAGATAAATCGATATTTAACTCGTAAAAATCAATTACAACACATTCCATCAGTTTCATATGTAATCAATTACATCACCTGGACGTAATTGGTTGTAATTCAATTACATTACGTCAGAAACCAAACACCCGATGTAATGTAATCTGAATTACAATTCCATCCATCCTGCCAACCAAACAAGATTGTAATGTAATTCAGATTACAATTACAACACATTACATCGAATTCGTTCGAACCAAAAGGCCCTGAGTTTTCCAAGAGATACAATGGGGCTTCTCTTCTCACTTCCCATTTTCCCCCTAAAAACCAAAAGCCCTTCATCTCATTTTCAAATCACTTTCCGCTCTTTTCACCAAAAATGGGTTCAGAAGCTAAAACGACGTCGGATCATTTACCAGAAACCCCATCGCCAACAGTATCCGAGCTCATTTCAGAGCTCAAAACATGTTTCTCATCAATCAATTTCCAAAACGCTACAAAAATACTCATGAACCGTGAACAAGACTTGTTAAACAAAACCCATTTTCTAGAAAATGAAAAAGATGAAATCTTGAAGGAAAACAAGAAGCTGAATGATTTGTTAAAGAAAAAAGATGCAAAAATTGAGTCTTTGGAAAAGGAAAAAGATGCAAAAATTGAGTCTTTGGAAAAGGAAAATGATGTAAAAATTGAGTCTTTGAAAAAGGAAAATGATGTAAAAATTGAGTCTTTGAAAAAGGAAAAAGATGTAAAAATTAAATCTTTGAAAAAGGAAAATGATGTAAAAATTGAGTCTTTGAAAAAGGAAAAAGATGTAAAAATTGAGTCTTTGAAAAAGGAAAAAGATGCAAAAATCGAGTCTTTGGAAAAGGAAAATGAAGGGCTAAAAGATGAGGTGAAAAAGAAGCAAAATGAAATTGGGGTTCATGAGAAGAAGTTTTTGGATTTGGATGGTAAGGTTTCGAGTTTGGAGAAGTTGAGCAAGGAGTTGTTGGGTTGGGGGGATCATTCTGTTGATTTGGAGGTTAAAAATCCGAAGAATGTTGTTGGTGGTAAGAAATTCTTAATCTTTGTTGTTTTTGTGGTATCTTTGTAGATTAATGTATGTTGAAGTGGTTAACGGTTATAGTATATGGTTTATTGTATGACTCTTGAATGTTTTATAGTATGTGATTACTCTTGGGCTTCTCATGCCGCGTCGTGGGCTTATGGAAACTAGCTATATATTGTGGCTTGTACTTTTTTGTTTTTGTTTTGGTAACCATGGTTTATGACCTTTTGGCCAACTAGTCCACGTGGTTTGAACCCACCTCCACTCAAACGTTGTGGTGGCCATATTAAGGTTGTTTGGACCAAGTGGGAATTGAACTTGAGACCTCTCAGTCTCACATTTAAGTGATAGCCACTTGGCCACCCCTTAGTGGTTTGTGGTTTGTTCGGCTTGTAGTTAGTTTAATGGTTTGTTGTTTGGTAGTTAAAACTTTTCTCAATGTCGATATAAGTAAAGTTTGATCGAAGATATGCATATCTAAGATAAATTTAGAAGTACCTAACTACCTGCTATATGAAACTGATTGGTTCTGATTTTTAAAGTTATGTTATCGCTTTAAATAAAAACATATGAACACCCTCATTAGTATGCTTGAAGTTCTTTTAGGTTGTATTTTTGTGGAACTATATTAGAACAGGAAGTATATTAGTAGTTTTGTACGTTGGATAACTAAAGAAGAGAAATGAGTATGTAAAGGTATCCTTTATTTTGATTTGTGAATTAACTGTTAAACGGATCTCTGCTTTTTGTCCATTATGTTGTTTTGTTTCATTTATGTTTTCTTGGCATAATTAGTTTTCTGGTTATTTGAAGTGATAGTCAGTGTAGTGTTATTAAATCTGTACGTTGTGTTCTGTTTAGACCTATTTTAGTTCTAGAGAGTACAAGCGTTTCAAGAGTTTATGTTTTCATTTATGCATAGAAATGCTAAATAATGACTGTCGAAACTCAATTCTTATGAAATTTTTATTTGTGACAGAAGGTAGTAGACCTCCTCCACCTCCCGGGTTTGAAGAAATATTGGACCCCAAACCCAAAAAGGAAAGAGATTCCAAGGTTCCAGAGATCATCGCGATAGATGATGATGATGATGATGATGACGATGACCCCGGTGATCGTGATTTAATGAAAGTATCTTCAAAAAGAAAACGTGATGAAATTAAAAGAGATGATAGCGATGACGATAAATGTATTTCATTTTTGAGAAGAAAAAAAGTTTCAAAAGTTACACAAGATCATAAAAAAGATAATTATGATAACAAAATTCCAACGAGAACCTCTCATTTGAAAAGTCCATTCTGTGATAGCTCCAGTTCAGATTCAGATAATGAAATAACCAAGATGAGTGCTAAAATAAGCTTACCGAAAGATAGATGGGAAACAAGAGAGGATATGGTGAAAGAATTTGCTAAAAATGATCAGCTTTGTTTGAATGCAATATGTGCTTTGCATAAACAAGATGCTTCACAGAAACATGTAGTTTTAGTACGTCCATTTGATGCATATCGGTATGATCTGGAATTCTGGATGTTGCATTTAAATTTGCATTTCCTTATCTGCAAACTTATTCTCTATAGATTTAGACCATGTTTGTTCTTTTTATTTTGTATCCAGAATCTCCTCCCTGTCGCGAAAGAAAACGCTTTCAGAGCTGTCTTCTTTTGATCTTCATCAGTGTCGACAGTTTGCTATGGATTATTCAGATAAGCTCTTTGACATATATAAAGAGAAAAGTGACACATTCTTCCCTGCTTTATGAAGTTAAGTAAAAAAGGTAAGATGATTAGTATCAAACTCTGAAAGATATGTAAATCTTGGTTCTTTTATGATGTCCTTAAAGGTTGTTGCGTCATCTTTAAGGTAGATTTAACATAATAGGTGCATTTGGGATTCTGGAATCAGGTTTATCGTTTATATATAGTAGTACAGTCGATTAGAAGCTGTTAATAGTTTTGTGAATCTGTTTACTTTCTCTGCAGAATAGTTTTGAACTGTTAAACCTAATTAACTGTTTTAGTTTTTGGTTTTCGATTGTATTAACTAGTTTGATTATGCTAGTTACCAAATTGGTTTGCTTTCTTGAAGATTCAATTTAATTAACAAGATGCATTTTGGCAAGTTCTTAAGAAAATCTTGGAAACTACACCTGAGAGAATGAGAGGTGGAACTTCTGCAGGTCATTGATAATCGTCGAGTGTCTCGAACTCATTAACTCTAGGTTATCATAAAGCTTTATTGCCCACTAAAGGTGTCAAAAAATGTGAGCTGCGGGGTTGCATGATGGGTCGAAGCGGATAGTTTTTTTTTTCAAATGGGTCAAAACCGGCCTGGTTGACCAATTTTTTCTTGTCCACTTTGATCTTATTTTTATGACCAGCTAATCGATTCCAGTATGATTATAAAAAGTTGTTATTAAACTGATAATCTATATATTTTATTAAGTCAGTTAGCAGGTTTTAATACTTGAGCGACTTTCTACCCCATTAACCTCTTTGACCCATGTCAGCCGTTACCAAGTCTTAAGCTAATACCAATTAGAACTTTTGTTGAGACTTGTAGGGTTTTGAGAATTGGCGATTATTTTTTCTGTTATAATGAGGTTATCCATGGTCGTTTGTTTCAACTAGAGATGCACATACGGGCTAAAGGCTCAGCCCGGTCTTAGCCTCTTACGCCAGATCCATGAAAGCCTGAAAAAACTCAGTCTAAAATCTAAATTTCAGTGCAGATTTTGGTCCTAAAGCCTGAAAGACACATTGTGGTTTTTAATTTATCTTACAAGACAATATTTTTCGGGTAAAGTTATTTTACAAGACTACACACATGTTTAGTAAGTTATTTGTCTTAGTTGCAATATAAAACTTATAAAGTATTGAATTATAAGGTTTTTCAGTTATTGTTATGTAGTTTGTGATTTAAATATCAGTTAATGTATGAATTCTATGCAATTTTTGATCATCTAGAGTTCCAGAAGGTAGTAAAAACTATCATTGATCGCGATTCAAACCTGAAGAATAAACAATTAAGCTACAAAATCACTTGAAAATGAAAAGGATTTTGATACACCGAAAAAACCAGGATTTTGTTTATTCAGACCAACTTCTCCACACGAGTGCTACATACGAAGCCTAATCCTGTACTTTGTAATCCTAAATTTCGTAACATATTTATATGTATTCATAAGTATGCTTATGATTCCGAATACAAAGTAATCCACCCAAAAACCATCCATTAGATTATTTTTTTGTTACCACAAAACTTACCATTGGCTCAAATCAACATGTGGCAATTGTCATTTGGAAACATGAGAATCTTGTTTGTAAACTCAAAGAAATAGCTTGCATAGAATCCATGTGGTGAATGGATGAGAACTTTTTTAATAGTGATAAAACAATAGAAACCTCAAGTACTTGAGCCTCTGCGAGCATTCTGATTTCGGTCTTGGTTGATTGATTATCTTCATGTTCTCAACACAGTTTCAATATCAGATATTGAATGTGTGTAATACATAAATTTGAGACGTTGCATCTCATACACAAGTCACACGAAAGACGTTTGTGGTATAGAAAACGCGTAAAGTTTAATGAAATACCAATTAATACCAATATCAGTAAACAGATATGCAAAAAATGTGCCAGCAAGCAGAAATTAGTGTCTCCAATATCAGTAACGTTTACCCGTCAGTGACCCACAAACAAAGTAAGAGACATACAGAATGTAAGCACATATGATATAAAAGAACTTGAGAGCCTGTGCACATTCAAAACTATCCCTGAATATGAGAATTACCATCATAGGCTTGGAGCGAATTCAATCTGGCACCTGTTGCCCTGTTGGAACCACGTACGAAAGAAGTTCAATAACTTCTCACGGCTCTCATGATCATTTTCTCGAACCTTTATAGTGAACTTTTCCAAATTACTTGAGTGTTTCAACAAAAACGTTATAAGGGCGAACTCTTCTTCTGTTACACTTTCCCGATAAAGTAGTGCAATTTCTTTCATCCTAAAGCGCAGACAAGCCGGTGCATGCAAAGGCGGGTTCCAGCTCATGTAACTAGATGGATGATCCTGACAACAAACAAATTTTTTACTTAAAAGTTGAGAATTGATAGCAAATTGTTTGACCTATCTAAAAATTTGTGATTAAAACAGTAATTTTTTTTTTCTTCTTCCTTTTCATGTTAATTATCTAACAAACATTATAATTACACATAAACTTACATTCGAAAAGGTAAGATGCTCAAGCTTAGGCATATTGTGTAACAAAACCAACATCAAGTTCCAGTCTTGAATATCTCGCATATTAAGCACAAGTTTAACCAAGTTAGGGAACATTCGCACGTTTGAATCATTAACCTCATCAACCTCATCAAACGCATCAACCCCGTAAACCTCATCAACCGCATCAAAAGCCTGCAGAAAAGCAAACATTACAAAATGATCATCCCAAAGCCAAATACAAGTTGAAAGGTTCTTTGCTCGTTTGGTGTATATACAAAAAATGACCACAACTTAAATGCCCATGTTATGTCGGTATAATTTTCTCATACAAATTCTATTAGTATAATAATTAGCTGAATATCGTAAATTGATTAAACTTATGATATGATTGACATGTAAACATACCCTCATATATGAAAAACTCAATGTCAATACTTTGGCAGCTGAGATGTTTGTAACAATTTGATCAAAAGATTCAGAATAAATAGTATCAATGTAAGCTTCAACAAGAGACAACGGTTTCACCGTAAAAGAGTACTCAATCTCCATTTCATCCATAATGTAAAGGTATGCCAGATTAGGAGCATCAATCGTAACCTTACACCCTACCTCTTCAAAAGTTGAGCACGTGTGTATACTTAATCTCTTTAAAGATGTCGAAGAGACATTAATTCTCCACAAACTATCATACTCTCTCGTAAAACACAGCTCTTCTAAAACAGGGCAACCAGTAATTAGATTCTCAAATGACCCATCATCCGAAATTTCAATACCTACCAAACTGATTTTCTTCATAGATGGAAAAAGGACCTTATCTTTAGGCACATTTAATTTGAAATCGTCTTCCAAAGTCAATTCAACGAGTGTTTGCAAGTCTTAAAAAAATCCCAACAAGACTCAAGAATATATCGCTCAGGTGGATAATAAACAAATTTAAGCACAAGTATTTGAACTCCACACTGAACAACAATACGAAGCCAGTCATAAACACGCTTCAAATCACAGCCTGGTGCTTTGCAATGAAGAAAGAACCTTTGAATAGGCATACCATCACGAATAGCTAGGGTTTTGTCAACTAAGTCGTAATATTCGTTGGCATGTTCACATGGAAGATAATATGGTATTACCACATGGAGATTAGGGAGAAACATCCAAAGGTCCTTCCACCTTTTTGACAAAACGCTTGTTCGACAACCATCAGCATCTGGTAGTAGAGATAGAATTTGTGTAAGCAATTCGTCTGGTAACATGCTTATAAAATCTTCTTCGGTTTCATCGTTGTTTGCTGATGAATGCTTCATAACTTTTCCCGGATTCAAAATCATGGTTTGTTTCAAACAGGGACGGAGCTAGGAATTTTCGTTAGGGGGGGCTCAAAAATTTTTTCGATAGTCACATATAAATTTTGTTTTTTTAGAAGCTTAAAGTTTGACTAGTTCCATAGTAACATATAAATTTTTGTTCAATCATAATACTTACTGAAATGATAAATTATAAACTAGAAGGGCTAAATTGAACTTTTTAATATAGTACAGCACTAAGCCATTATATATTATATTAATACACTACTACCAATGCAGGACATTTCTTTTTTTATATTTGGGTCATCTTCTTCAGCTTCAAAACCTCCATTGAAACAAGAATGTTGAATTGTTTATTAAATTGCTTCTTGTTTTTCTTTCTTCCCACTTAGATGTAAGGGTAGCTCCGCCATTGTTAGGGGGGGCCAAGCACCCTCCAGCCCCCCCACTGGCTCCGTCAGTGGTTTCAAACAACCTTAAGAAAGCTGTAATATTATTTGGATTTTAAGCGCAACAATGAACGTAATCGCAGACAAGCGAATTCAACATTATATATATGCGTCTAACCCTTCAAGAATATAGTAATTGCTGACAAATGGTCTTCTGGTTGCTATTTCTGTTATATTTAGTCCCTACTTTTAACAATAAGCTGTGCCTTGGAGGATCACTAATCAAAGAATGCCGAGAAGTGTTAATTAATTTGGATAGATGTTCTATATGCGACAATGACCTCGAATCAGAAACCCACATTCTCGTTAGGCCGCTAATACATGGAAGAAGAGTGTAATTGAGTGGTGGAAGCGCCATAGCGCCTCTTCTTGATGCCATTAATCTTGTAGACAAAGTCAATTTAAAGAAATCAGATTCCATCGGATACGTTTGGTGGTTCATGCTACCGTTTGGTTTCTTTGGCACTACAGGAACGCCGACTTCATCTTCGCAGCCTAAAGAAAAACATTGAACTCCTCCTCACGATATCATGACTTACTCTTAAAATTGGATCTCCAGTAGACATATAGACATATGTATATATCCATTAATTGGATAGAGTGATATAATAATCCGTGTAACACTCTTTTGAACATTTTGTAACTCCTATTTGTTTCTCTCGACTGGCCTTTTGCTAGGTTGCTAATACATATCGCCGTTCAAAAAAAGGTAAGCATTTAGACCCATTTCAATAAAACTGCTTTTTTTAACATCAACGGAGATGTATATATATTGACAAAAACTAGCAAGGAGTTAGAAATAGTCACATGAAAGAAAAAAACTTCTTTTTGATACTAATACAAGCTTTACAAGAGTCTAAAGTTTAACCCAAAAAAATTAGCTTTCGAGAACCCGTTTGTAATCTAAGAGTAAACCTATAGTTACGACTTCCGGTCATGCTCAGATATAACCCATGTACCACAAAAACCTCGCCTCTAATATGCCATCTTCAACATTTTCTCAACAAATTATTGACTAATGCAATATAAAAAGATCCGACCTAATGTGTAACTAAAACAATCAAAGAAATCCAAAAGCCATGTACGAGTTTAAAAGTTCACAATTATTAATAAAAAAACAAACATGCCTTGCATTGCAAATCATTATACGTTTATTAATACCAATGTAGCATTAATCCAATGGTTGGAGCACTTGTGTTTGAGTCAATTGACCCATGTTCAAGTCTCATCTTCGGCATTTGCTTCATATAGATAACCAACTTCCCAAAACCTATGGGCACACTGAAGATCCTTTGTGGAATTATATGTTTATTAATGAAGTATTTTTTAATTTTTATTCTACCAATTTCATTAATGGGATGGTATACAATCAATTCAACCTGATAATGGGTAAATGGATCAAAATTTCCACCTCGTTAGACAATTAACACACTTGTGATTAGTAGGTGAGATCAAGTATTCAAGTGTGAGCACCGTATTCTACAGTGAAAAAACGAGAGCGGCCAAAATATAACTTGTAACTTATCAATGGAAAAGTTAGCGTCATGTATGAAGTCAAAAATTTCATTAGGGGGTGTTTGGCAACCCTTTGAAAACGAGATTATTTGATTATCACGTTTTCAAAACGTGAATAATCAAGTTTTGGTGTTTGGTTGCAAACGTGATTATCATTGAATTTGCCTTCAAAACGTTGTTTTGAAATTGGAGGTAGGAACTTACTTTTTGAAAACGTGGTTTTGCAAACATCATTTATGCAAACGTGGTTTTTACCCAAACACCCCCTAAGCAAATATCCAACATTGGGTCAATGAGTCGAAATTTCCATCTCGTTTGACTATGATGAGTCATTACAATAAAAGTTGGCGACATAAAGCATGATCCTTGGATCATACGATAACACATTAGTTAAACAATGTCAACCACTATACTATAATTATAAAACATTGACAACTTCATAGTTCATGCAGTCTATAATCTTTCAATTGTACGAGTTACAAAAGCATCAAAGTATCAAACTATTCCAGAAATTGCATGCACAGATGATTGAAAAAGAACTTGAGCTTGTACACATCCAAAACTATCTCTGAATATAAGAATTACCATCAGAGGCTTGGAACTAATTCAATCTGACACCGGTTGGAGCCACAATAGTCGTACTTCAATAACTTTTCACTCCTCTTAGAATGAAGTTTTCTAATATTCATAGTGAACTTTTCCAAATCACTCGAGTGTTCCAACAAAAACTTTATAATAGCTAATTCTTTTTGTGTTATAGTTTCCCGGTTAAGTAGTATGATTTCTTTCATCCTAAAGCGCAGACGAGCCGGTGCCTCCAAAGGTGGGTCCCAACTCGTGTTAGTAGGTGGAAGCTTCTCACAACAAACAAAAAAATTACATTCAATTTTAAGATTGATAGCAATTGTCTAACCTATCTAAAAATTTGTGTTTAAAAACAATTAATCTTTTTGTTTCGCTCTTCTTCCTATTCATGTCAATTATCTAACAAAAGTTATAGGTATACATAAACTTACATTCAAAAAGGTAAGATGCTCAAGCTGAGGCATATTGTGTAACAAAACCAACATCAAGTTCCAGTCTCGAATATCTCGGATATCAATCACTAGTTTAACCAAGTTATGGAATATTGGTAAGTCTGAATGATCAACCTCATCAGATTCATCATCCTCATTGAACGACTGCAGATAACCAAACACTAAAAATGATCATCTCAAAGCCAAATACATGTTGAAAGTAGGATCTTTGTTCGTTTGGTGTATTAAATATTATACTTACCAATATCATGGTAAAATATATCAAAAATGAGGATGGCTTGAAACCATATATACTATAATTATATCAGGCAATTTTTAATCATAATATAGCGGAATATCTTACATTGATTGAACTTATGATGGACAAGTTAATATATATACCTTTATAGTTGAAAAAGTCAATGTCGTGACAGCTGAGATGTGTGTAACAATTTGATTAGTAGATCTAGAATTAGCATGAATGTAAGCTTCAACAAGAGATAACGGTGATCTCTTCGTAAAAGAGTAGTCAGAATAGCCAAATTCCTTATTATCATCAATGTAAAGGTATTCCAGTTTAGGAGCATCAATTACAAACTTGTCATAATTGTAAAAGCCATCCACTGTGTTATATATGCTTAATCTCTTCAAAGACGTCGAAGAGACCTTTAAATTAATCCCGAAACTATTTAATTCTGTCTCCAGAAACAATTCTTCTAAAACAGGACAACAACTGGTAATCAAATTCTCAAATGACTCGTCCGAATACTTAACGGATAGCAGATTTATTTTTTTCAAACACGGAAAAAAGATGTCATCTTTAGCCACAGATACAAATGAACCTTCCAAAGTTAGCTCAACGAGCGTATTGCAAGTCTTAAAAAAGTCGAAAGTTAACCAAGTATATTCCTCACGTGGAAACCTAAGCTCTAGTATTTGAACTTTACAATTGACGGCAATATGAAGCCAATAAATATAACGCGTAAAATCACATTTCTTAAAACAATATTGTTGATGCATAATCTGGCGCGGGCAGGATTCAACGACTCTCCTTTGCCGTTAGTCGCTTTCTCGAGCCCTAGTAGACCTGCAACAAAGAGAACCGTTAGGAGTGGACCCGAGCCGTAGCCCGGGTCCACCTCCGACGGTCAAGTTAGTATCTTGTTGTGGCATAGCAAAAATGTTAGGTTTAGAGATAACTTGCGTGTGTATATAGGCATGGATTAGGGTTTAGGCGTAGAGTGGGCGTGATGCCGGGCTCGACCCATTCCTGGCCCGGTCCGGACCATACGTCCACAAGCCCCCAAGTCTAGTATGAGATAGCGCATGGCTATGTTATGCTAGACTTAAGTTCGATGGCGCGAGGCGAAAGTGGAACCCGCATGTCGCATCCCGGTAGGGCGTACCTTTTGTACCAAGGCGACACAACATGGTGTGACAGAAGACGTGCTTCATGTAGCAGTATCTTGCTTGTCGCGGCGACAAAGATGTGCAATGAAGACGCGCTTCGCGCATAGGTGCGCGCTAAAGATGTCGACGAAGACGTGCTACAGAGCAGGCGCTCTGTGTTGTCGCGCGACAAATAGGTGCGACGAAGACGTGCTTCACAAGATAAGTTCGCTCCGCGCGACAAATAGGTGCGACGAAGACGTGCTTCTGCTGTGGCGCGCGCAAAGATGTGCGACGAAGACGTGCTTCGCCTGCGCATTACATCCGCCTTTACAACCGACAGAGGACGCCTCCCTACGGTGAGATGGTGCGAATATTTAAATTGCCTTTGTATCGAGCTTGCGCTCGCTTCCAAATAATCTGCGTGGCGTCACGGAAACAGAGAGTAGTATGCACCACGGTAGCCCCCAAGTTTGATGGTGCTACTCGTGTAGAGCATTAAACTTATTTAATCTGCGAAAACACTTAATGCAAAGATTAAAAGTATATGCCGCGAATCGCAGCATATAAAACCTAATAAAATTAAGCAATATATAGCACATAGCATAAAAAATATATAGCACATAGCATATAAGAAAAGTGGCAGTGCGCACCCATCGTGGGATGCGTACCGACGAAATAATTAATTGTATGTTGTTTTTTTTTTAATTTATAAAATAAAAACTCGGATAGATGTACCGTGACCGCGACTAATAGACGCAGATGGATTTATCTTAACCGCATAGACTCGAACGTTTCTGGATGATCGCAGATGTTTATACCACGGGCTTTTGGTCCAGTGCGCTCATGGCGATTGACTAGCAACGTGGTGTTCGCGCGTACGCGTTCTCTGCGAAAATGTCTGAACGCACGGTCTTACGCGGGTAGATTTATCGCGACTGCGCTATTCGAGCGCGAACAGGCGTACCAACCGTAAAAACAGTATCTGCGCGAATTTATCGCGGCTAAAAAATAAAATAGCTCCGATCGTGCGGGTATTTTCTTAGATCCGATCGTGCGGATTAAAAGATAAAATAGATCCGATCGTGCGGATGTTTTAAAATAGTTCCGATCGTGCGGACTTTTCAAATTGTATCTTATGTAAAGATTTATCATTATATAATCTTATGTAAAGAATAAAATATGCAAGTTAACAATATGCAATTTAATTTAACGTGATGTTTGATTTCAGCCATGAATATATTGTCGAATACATGACAAATTATTCCATAAAGTTATTCCATGTAGGACCACGTCTGTTATGGAGAGTTATGTACCTTTTAAAGTGATATTAACATACCGACTTTAGAAACTGATTCGTGGTACGCAGTAACCTTGAATAAAGCAAGTGGTACGCAGTGCTTTTAATTCGCTGGTCCCACGGATGGCGCCAACTTGTTGATGCATAATCTGGCGCGGGCAGGATTCAACGACTCTCCTGGCCGTTAGTCGCCTTCTCGAGCCCTAGTAGACTGTCAACAAAGAGAACCCGTTAGAGTGGACCCGAGCCGTAGCCCCGGGTCCACCTCCGACGGTCAAGTTAGTATGCTGTTGTGGCATAGCAAAAATGTTAGGTTTAGAGATAACTGCGTGTGTATATATAGGCATGGATTAGGGTTTAGGCGTAGAGTGGGCCGCTAATGCCGGGCCTGACCCATTCCTGGCCCAGTCCGGACCATACGTCCACAAATATAGAAAGAACCTTTGAATAGGCATGTCATCACGAATAGCTAGGGTTTTGTCAACTAAATCGTAATATTCGTTGGCTTGTTCACATGTAAAATAATTTGGTATTACTACATAGAGATTAGGGAGAAACATCCAAAGGTCCTTCCACCTTTTCGACAAAACGCTTGTTCGACAAGCATCAGCATCCGGTAGCAGAGATAGTATCTGTGTTAGCAATGCGTCTGGTAACATGCTTATAAAATCTTCTTCTTCGGTTTCATCGTTGTTTGCAATTGAATGCTTAAAAACTTCGCCAAAACTCAAAGCCATAGTTGTTTCAAACCTTAAAAGTGTAATGATTTGCGATGCAACAATGTAATCACATATAGAAAACCTAAACCCTAAGTAATACGGAGTATTTATTCAACATTATATTATATTACTAACGACACCCTTTAAGAAATTAGTAATTTCTGAAGGTGATCTTAAGGTTTTAAATTCTGCTGCATTTGGTCCCTACATTCAACAACACTAAATAAGCACATACCAAGTTTTAGTAATTTCTAATTAATGGCAAGACTAATCAAAGTCTTTGGTTTTTGATGATTAACATAAACTTTTGTAAGTTATTTTATTCATTTTATCTCTAAACTCTCTTTGGGTTTTGTTTAACATAAACGCGTAATAAAACAAATACTTGTATGTTGTTTGATATGTTAATCTAGGGTTTATGTTTATTATTGTTGGTCGATTTTTTTTATTATTTGGGGCGTTCCCCTATTTTATTTATGTCGACACATGTATAAATTTTTAGGGTTTTGAAAATTGTTTGCTAACCTTATTAAAACCTAGAATTAATATTGATTACGTGCTTAATTCATGAATAATTTGTTATGTGTCATGGAATTTTATATGCGATCTTGTGACTATGTGTATAATTGTTATGATATATCCATGACTATACATGCATGTTAGTCATGGATAAGTTGCTTTGATATTGTTTAATTGTTAAGATATATTTATTTACGATAAATCTTGAATTGGGGAAGACTCCAATTGTGTATATTAATGAATCAATTATGTGCAATTTGGTATATTATTAATTATGGGTTTACGCAATCGATTCGTCGATGTATGTGGCTCACTCTCAATTGAGAGAGTGAAAGCCCTAATTAATATATACATTAATTTAACCTAGATATTGATTATTAATAGGGTTTTATCGAATAAGTTGCATGTGGCTACTTGTTTACACGTATAAATTGTTTATTATGTGCGCATTGTTTTTTAGTAGTTTATTTTTTATTTGTTACTTGTTTGTTTATTATGTTAGACAGCTTTAAGCAAAGGGTAATTTTGAATAGAAAAATAATACGGACTAAACAATGGCGAAATTTGATTTGTTTTGGAAGAGTTAAGTTTTCAATAGTTTAATTGATTGGTGACTTTGGTACAAATGGTCCGAACGGCTCACACTAGAATGAACTATAAAGGGTTAACAAAGAAGTGCGCACAAACACCGAAATGATGTCTTAGGTTATGCTTTGCGCTTACCTGGTTCTCTGCCCCCTGTAAGTTCGAATGGAGCTACTTAGTAAGCCATAAAATATGCAAACTCATCTTAAGGGCGAATTAGTCTTAATTCCATGCACCACTTCTGTGGTAATTACCCGAAACACTAAGTGTTTACACTTATGCAAAAGTACGGTATAATGGACGATAATTAACACTAAATTCCTTGATTGGTGAACCCAATACCTCAATCAAAACTTTGATAATTTGATCTTTATGAATTGGTAATAAAACATTTTTTTATTAAATTTATGCTACAAGATTAATGCATGACATCTTTGTACATATTTGATTTGACCACATAAAATCAAAAAAACTAGTACCCTTTTAAATTAAGTTATATGCCATCTAATTAAAAGGAACACTTGAAGTTGCAATTTATGTCATGAGAGTACTTGGCTAGATTGTGATGGAGAGGTAAATCTCTATGTAAAGTGAGACCTTACATGGACATATTTGCAGTTCTTTAAGTTAGACACTTAAGTTGAGTAGGAAGTGAGACTTGGACTCAATGGCATAAGATGGGATGAAACATGTTTATTGCAATAGCGTTGGAAAATATAAATCCCATAATGATCTAGGAGTTGGAAATTGTTTGCCAATTAATGTTCGATGATTACCTTATTATATGTTCGTTGCTAGCGGATCAACGATGTAATGAACCTATGATAATTTGGATCCTAGTTTTCGAGAAAATTATATGGTTATATGTTTATATTACCGTTGGGTATATTTTATTTTCTTGAAAAGTTGTATTATCGAAAATACTAATACTTGAACTTTTTTCTCAGAAATGGCTCAAAATAACGATAACACTAACATCGCACTAAGTTCTGCGCTCAAAAGCTTTTTGGATCGAGAAAAGTTGACCGCTCTAAGAATTTCAATGATTGGCACCGCTTTTGAGAATTGTCTGTAGAGTTGCTTGACAGTTGAAATATCTTTATGAACCTTGCCCGAACAACCAACCGGTCCCGAGGTTACTCAGCTCAAATGGACGCTTGGCAACTTGAGTATAAGCGTCATAATGATGTGGCTTGTCTTATGTTGGGAACGATGGAATCGCTTTCAAAAGCGGTTCAACATTATTTCCCATATAATATGCTCAATGAACTTGAACTATGTTTGAGAAACCACCGCCGTCGAGATTTATGACTTGACCGACGCGTTACACAATCAGAGGCAAGGTGAGGGTAAACCCGTAAGTGCTCATGTATCGGAAATGAAAGGTTACATGGACCACTAAAAGCACTTGGCAAAACTTATGATGATGACATGGTCGTGAATCGATTAATAGATCCCTTAACAAGGATTTTAATGGTTTTGTCAAAATTTCAATATGCAATCGCGGGGAAGACGATTCTTCGACCTACATGCATTGCTAATTAACTATGAGAAAGGGTTGCCTCAAAAGGTTCCTACCGCCTGTACTTGCTATTCGGGTGGAAGGATTAATAAGCCAAAACTGCAGCAGTGCGAACAACAAGAAGGGAAGGGTAAGGAAAAGTTGACAAAGGCAAACAGTGATGGCCTATCAACCTCAACCCAAGAAGAACCCTACTCCTAGGAAGGAAAATCCTAAAGGATCAAGCATGCCACCACCGTAAGAGCGTTGGGCATTGGAAGAGAAACGTGTTTCTATCTTGATGAATTGCGGGCAAATAAGATGAAGTATGAAGGGTCCATGGGCACGGTATTCAGTAATTTATTTGTCGTTGAATTATTTACTCTAAATCATAATAATTCTCGGTATATGATACGGGCTGTGGTATTCACATTTGTAATACACCGCAGGGTTTAGAGTGGAAAGGAAGCTTGCCTATGGGGAGCAATATCTCGCGTGGGAAATGGCGCACATGCACTATTGAAGCCATAGGAACGTTTAGTTTAGTATTGTCTTGGCTTAGTAATTGTTATTAAACAATTGTCATTACGCACCTTCTATAATTAGAGGTGTTGTTTCCTTTCGCTTTGTTGGATGATGGTTTTACTCATACTATTTCACGTAATGGAATTGATGTTTCTTTAAATGGTGTATTTTATTTTAAAGCAATTCGTGAATGGTGTGTTTGAAATTGATGTGATTGGAAATGAATCTAACAATAATAATAATTCGATGTTTAGCATTAACAAGAAGATAAAGTTAGACTTGAATTCTTCTTATCTTTGGCATTGTAGACTTGCTCATATAGGCAAGGCTCGCATGCATATCTTTGCAACAAGAAGGGCTTTTGCAAAATATCAATGATGAATCATTTGATAAATGTGAGTCATGCATATCCGGGAAGATGACTAAGAAACCTTTTCATAGCAATATGGAGAGGGCTTCGATCTACTTGGTCTTATTTATACTTGATGTGTGTGGACCACTTAGACATGTGTCAAAGAGAGGTGCTAGCTACTTAACCTTTACTCGATGATTTCACCGTTATGGTTATGTTTATTTACTAAGCATAAACATGAGGTGTTTGAAATATTTAAGGTTTTCAAAGTCAAGTAGAACCGCAATTAGGAAAGAAGATTAAAGCTCTTCGATCCGATAGAGGAGGCGAGTATCTAAGCCAAGAGTTTAAAGATTACTTAGGCGAGAATGGAATTGTCCAGAATCTCACTTCTCCATATACTCCACAACAAAATGGTGTATCGAGAGAAGAAATCGTCTGATGTTGGACATGATACGATCTATGTTTAATCTTACCACTCTACATTTATCCTTTTGGGATTATGCTTTAGAATCAGTGTTCGCATTCTAAATATGGTTCCCACAAAGAAGGTTGATAAGACATCATATGAAATATGGAATGGTAAAGCTCTAACCCGTCTTATTTAAAGGTTTGGGGTTGCGAGGCGATGTTAAACGCGTGACTCAACAGATAAACTCCAACAAAGATCCAGAAGTGTATCTTCGTAGGATACCCTAAGGAAACTATGGGTTACTACTTTTACTATCCAACCGAAAATAAAGTAATTGTTGTTAGGTATGGAGATTTTCTTGAAAGAGATCTCGTATCTTAAGAATTCATGGGAGAGTTTATGATCCGGAAGATGATCAAGAAGATGCATTACCTTCGAAAACACTAACGTATTTCGGTGAGAACCCGATAGTTTGGGTCCTCCACCGAAGTTGAAGTGATTTACTCAGAGATCCGTAAGGAATACGCGTGCACCGAACGTCTATGTCTTAACGTAGAGGTTGAGGAAACTATGTTAGGAGATCTTGGAGAGCCTACTAGTTATAAAGCGCCATGGCAAGTCCCGATAAGGAAAATGGCGGGTTGCAATGAATGGGGAAATGCAATCCATGAGAGAAAATGAAGTCTGGTAGAGGTTGACTTACCTCCAAACGCCAAGGTGGTTGGAAGTAAGTGGCTCTATAAGATTAAGACCGACATGAATGGCAATGTACACGCCTATAAAGCTCGTCTAGTTGCGCAAGGTTTTACTCAAACTTATGGCATTGATTACGAGGAGACCTTTTCTCCTGTAGCGGACATTAGAGCTATTAGAATTCTCATAGCTATAGCGCATACTATGACTATGAGATATGTCAAATGGATGTCAAAACCGCCTTCTTAAATGGTCGCTTAGATGAAGACATCTATATGAAGCAACCTGAGGGGTTCGTGAATCCACAATTTCCAAACCGTGTATGCAAACTTTAAAGGTCCATTTATGGATTGAAGCAAACATCAAGGCAATGGAATAAAAGATTTGATGAAGAAATCAAAAAGTATGGATTTATTCAAAATCTTGATGAGCCATGTGTATATCACAAAGTTAGTGGGAGTGATGCAGTTTTCCTAATTCTTTATGTCGATGACATATTAATTATGGGAAAAGACATTCCGAGTTTTCAAAATGTTAAGGCATATCTTGGGAAGTGTTTTTCCATGAAGGATTTAGGAGAAGCTGCATACATTATGGGAATCAAGATCTACCGAGATAGGTCAAAGCAGTTAATTGGTTTAAGTCAAAGCGCTTACATTGATAAAATATTGAAGAGATTCAATATACAAAATTCCAAGAAAGGATATTTGCCGATGGAAGTAAAGCATGGCTTATGTAGCGATATGTGTGCTTTAACACCTGCTGAGGTGGCACGCATGCAAAAGTTCCTTATGCTTAGGTCAGAGGATCTATTATGTATGCTTTGTGAGATGCACAAGGCCGATGTGGCGTTCGCTCAAAACATGACCGGTCGATATCAACGAAATCCGGGTGAGCTTCATCGATTGTCATAAACATATTCTAAAGTATCTTAGGAATACGAAGATATGTTTTTAGTGTATGGAGGAAATCCGACACGTAACTTGGTGTTACAGTTCTTGTGATGCGTCCCGCGGTGTGATAAAGATGATACGAAGTCTCAGACGAGTTATGTCTTTGTCATCAATGGAGGAGCAGTTGACTGGAAGAGCAAGAAGCAGAGTACAATTGCGATGTCTGCGACAGAAGCCAAATACATAGCTGCTTCGGAAGCTGAAATGGAGGCTGTTTGGATCAGGAAATTCATTTAAGGGCTTGGTGTTATGCCTTCAATTGAATCGCCCAATTCTGCTGCAATTATAACAACCCGTAAAATTTCGAACAAATTTTAAAAATAAACTATAGTAAATTCGTTACTAAGTTTCATTCCTGGATTTTTCCGAACCTATTTGAATCGAGGACGATACCTTTTCTCTTAAAACATGAAAACCGACACTTGACACACACACCGACATCGATTTAGAGATGACAAAACAATTATAATTTAAATCCTACATAATAACGATTTTATAATTTTACGCTTTTGAAAACGCTTCTAAAAGTATAAGTTTTTATATTTATCGGGTACCGGGAGAGTACGCTTACGTGGTGACTCGACAAAACACGGGGTACAAATAATACACTAATATTAAACAAATAAACTAAACCTAAACTATTCCTAACCTACCCCATATACCCACGCCCTATTACTTTTCTTATCATTTTTTTGTTTCCAAAGTTAAGAGATGGATAGTATCCATCATCTTTTCCTGCTCCTTGTTTCCTACTCCATCATCTTCACGCCTACAACAAACCTTAGACATATCACTATCTCCTTTCTCTCTTTTCCATGGTCAAAGTCACGAGACCTCCTCAATTCCTCCAATTTGATTATAATATTTGCTAAACTTATTCTATCACAAGACCACAAAGTGAAAAAGACATCACATGATAGAATGGAAAAAGGACATTGACATGCTTCTTCTTTTACTCAGTACCATACGAAAACCACAAAGCAATACCAACACGTCTTTTATTTACAAACACACTTTGACATTTTTTCTTTACTTTACGTCAAAACCAAGTACAACATAGGAACTATAAGCTACCAAATTAAAATATTGCAAAGGCCATCCACCCTTTTCCTTGTTTCCTACTGTTCGAACATCTAACCAAACATCACACAACACACCATGTTTCCTTTTCCTCTTTTGCTCCATCCCCATGCACTAGTAATATTATCTTTATGGAGAAGGCCATGCTAGGTTGGTTATTTAAGCCATCTCACTCCACCACAACCCCTCATAACTTTCAAAAACTCACCAAAAACATAAACATCTCACCCCCTTTAATTTGTTTCACAGTCGACTAGCAAGGAGAGAAAAGCAAGCCTTTGGGTTGGTTTTCAACTTCCTTGAGTCTTACGGGTTTAGTACGATATGGGTTTACTATCTTGGAGGTTTGAGTTCACTTGGTCCCGTTCAAGTCCTACCACTCGTTTTCCTCACCACCGCTCTTGGTGTCGTAAGTCTTTCTAAACCCATTTCGATACGTAGCATAGTTTCGTTGTTAAGTTCCTTTAAAGTTTTCAATATCGTATGAACACTTTAAAACTTCTAAACTTGTTTTCATTACACACGTTAGGTACAACCTATACAAACTTAACATATCGTAATGACCTTGTGTGGTTTAAGGATCTAACAAAACTAAACTATTGTCAACATGCATGACACATTTGAAAACGCAAAATACACGAACACAACTACGTACCTACTGTCTTATATGAATTCAAACAAATAGCTTAATGTTTACATGGGATAAGCAGTGAAACAAGTTTTGAGAAGAAAGAATATATGGAACTTGTACATGCAAACACGCATGCTTGGTTTATTAAGTAGAAGATTTATTTACAAAAGAAAACATTTAATCGTTTCCTTAAATAAGTTTAATATGTAAAGGTAAACACAAAACATCCCAAGCTCAAATGGTACCGACGTTGGTTTGTGAGAAAGTGGTCACTGGTTCGAGTCCCAGCGTTGATAGTTTTGCTATTTTTCTTTTTACAACTTTGGCAACCCGCGCTTTAAGCCCCGAACGTTGAATCAAATAATGGTTTTCTTAAGACTAATAAAAGTTAGTAACTTATATAAGATTTTACACTTTTAAACCCTCAACTTGAAAAGACTTAAACATTTTCTTAAAAACTTTTATAAGTTTTGAAATATATAAGAATCTTTACAACTTCAACCCCTCAAGGTTGAACATCTTGACATTTTTATCCAAAATTTTTATAAGTTCAATAAACTTATGCATTTTACCACTTTTTCATTTGAGTAAATATATTTAACACATACCCTTATTTGGCAACCACATTCCCGTAAACTATAAATATTAAATTTTTCCAAATATATTATTTCCTAACAACTCTGATCAATGTATATCGTATATATAATTTTCACATTTCAAAGACTAATAAATCCAATAAATACAATGCGACTTGTAATTATTCTCACTTGTGTTATGATCCAACTGAGTAGCATCCCAAAAACTTTTTCTTCCGCTGCAAACCATTTTTGGGGGTGTTACAGATTGGCATCAGAGCCTTGGTTATAGAGAACTAGGAAATTTTCAAAACCTAGACTATAACCACTTTTACAAAACTTAACCCTATGACGAACACATGCCTGCCTGCCAAGCTGATTGCCTCACTTATGACTCGTTGAAGTCATCTTTGATAAGATATGTGTTTTATTACTGAGAACTTAGTCTCACTATTAGCTATGATTTCTTTACTTATACGTATGTTTACGTACTATCGCGCTACGCCTTCTCCCCCACATAAATGAAATAATTGTTCAGTCTTTCATACCAAACTTTAAAGACATAAGGACATGTTACTAGTATAACTAAGCTAAGCATTGCAAGATTCATTGAACCTCGGGTGAATATAGACTGATCACCTATATTCAGCCAGGGACAGTGAGACATAGCTTGAACACCTATGTCTGACTCAGAGGTGAATGTTGCAATACTGAAAGTAGTTATATTAGTGGTATGTCCGGTTGACCTCCTGATTGACTTCTAAAAAGAGTAAAATTTTCATGTGTTTTCATCATAAGAGTTATAAAGGTTTTACTCCTACACATCACACACTGATGTCACAACATTTTCTCACTACGGTACTTTTTCTCCTAAGTGGACCGCCTTTCTCATTACTACACTCTCTAAACTGACCGTTTTACACCACTACCTTACGCCTCCGCGTCTACATCTTACTAGCAACGTGCATGAAGATTTGCCTGGCAGATGATGCACACTACCACATCGCGCAAGGACACCACAATGATCCATGTTGAAATGGACCACTTTACGCCACCACTTCGCGCCCGCCGTGCCTACGTTATGTATGAGATTTGCTGAGCAGATAATACATAACCAGCAAAAACATTGCATAATGCGAGTTAATGATTATAAGTACCATTTAGACTTGCTTAGCACATTACGCGCGACTAACTAAAATTTTATTTACCGCACGACATTACTCTATGTTTAGATTATATTTTTGGGTCGCTACAATACCATGTCTTCTGTTTCCCATCCCATCGACTTATCGTCTTCATTACGGAATCATTAAACCTCTATTACTGAATCATCGCAACCCATGTATCCATCATCCCATCCTACTATCATTCCCTTAGACGTTGAGATCGAAGTCATCTCGTCATCCATTGCAGTAACAATGTCACCCCTACCCCCAAAACTCGTACCCAATCGATGAACTAGATTTCTTCCCTAGCTGTTCTAGGAACAACACACCTCGACATCTACAAGGGAACCCCTCGCTAAACATAAATAATAAACGGAGGACTAAAAGATCTAGAAATATACCAAGAGTTAGCTTGCAACTCAAGCCACTTTTCTGGGAATAAATTCCTAATTTTCACTCATCCCTTTTGAAACACCAACCATCTGTCCTACTACTACCCTCTTGTGAAATAGTAAACTTTGTCGTTATCTAACGCAAACGGCTTTCAAATATTTTACCGACCATTTCGCGATCATTTTTCCAAAAAGTCTTACTACTGTGCCATTAAACCGAAAACTTACGACCTTACTAATTCTTCATAAACAATGACCTTACTGATACTTTGCAAACTATTTTCTTATAGTGTGATAAACCGATTAATTTACTACTACTTTATGAAACAACAAACTACGAATTTTTCTTGCAAGTTATATTACAGTCTTATAAACTATTTTGCCTTTTTGGTGAGCTGCTTTAACCACTGTATGAGAAAAAAAAATGAAACTTGGTACTCTTACCTCGCAAACTATTTCGCCTTTACCTTGCTAAATATTTTATTGCCACCCTATAAACCACCTTGATATTAATTGAACTACGAAATCTTCTATTATTTGACAAACAATAAGTTGTTTTCTTATAAGCTATTTTACAAATTATTTCACGAGTTATTTTACATTCTGAATTGTTGTCTTACCAAAATATCACAAAGTTAACTACGATTTCACTACTACTCTATAAATAATAAATAAATCGTTTTCTATTACCTTGTAAGCTGTTTTAAAAATCACCTTACCAAGTTGTTACTTTAATACCGAACCACAAACTACGATTTATCATAATAAAAGTATTTTCTTCTTACTCAATAAAGTAGTTTTACAAACCTTTTCATAAACTTTACTGCAATTTCCTTATAAACTATTTACTCCCTTGAAAAACTTTAAAGGATAACCGATATTTTCTTTTGAAAATAAACCAAATTTTCGGAGTAAAAATAAGCGCTTTGTTTTGAAAACAATAATGAGAAATGCTAAGAAACCAAAACTGATTTATCATCTTCAAAAGCTAAGGTATTTGAAATTATTTTGAGAAACAACTTTTGAATTCACACGAAAACCTCCAACTTGGAGCCGATTTCATGTTGACGCTTAAAACTTTATTTAACAAGTTTTCATCACAAAAGCTGAAATCCAGCAGGTTTCTTTACATACATCAAGTTCTCTTTAAAATTTTAAGGACTCTATATTTTCTTATATATACCGATCAAATTCGAGAAGCATAACCTTAACAACTGAATCCTGCCCATAAACGTTTAAACTTATCGAAACGTACGTACCCAACCACATCTTCTTCTATAACGTTTTCACCTTCGATTACTTATATTTAAATAACAATCGTGCCAACAATGAAATGCATGGTGACATTTTTCTAGAAATATTTATTCTAACGAGTCAAAAATTTTCTGGTAAAACCTTATCAAAACTTCTTATGCTAAGAAACGTCAATCATCGACCTTTACGAAATTGTTTTATTTACATCACGTATAAAAACTGGTTTTATAGGATCCTTTCAAGGATACAAATCTCTTACCCAATTTTTCATCCTAAGGAAATTGTGCCTCTTGAAATATTCTTTTTATTCGAATAAATTTATCCACATCCCATTTGCAAAACAAGACTAGAAAATTTCAAAAAAATTCTCTTGTCACATAAGCGACTAACACAAACTTAACCTCGAGGACGAGGTTCCCATAAGGGGTAGGTACTATAACAACCCGTAAAATTTCGAACAAATTTTAAAAATAAACTATAGTAAATTCGTTACTAAGTTTCATTCCTGGATTTTTCCGAACCTATTTGAATCGAGGACGATACCTTTTCTCTTAAAACATGAAAACCGACACTTGACACACACACCGACATCGATTTAGAGATGACAAAACAATTATAATTTAAATCCTACATAATAACGATTCTATAATTTTACGCTTTTGAAAACGCTTCTAAAAGTATAAGTTTTTATATTTATCGGGTACCGGGAGAGTACGCTTATGTGGTGACTCGACGAAACACGAGGTACAAATAATACACTAATATTAAACAAATAAACTAAACCTAAACTATTCCTAACCTACCCCATATACCCACGCCCTATTACTTTTCTTATCATTTTTTTGTTTCCAAAGTTAAGAGATGGATAGTATCCATCATCTTTTCCTGCTCCTTGTTTCCTACTCCATCATCTTCACGCCTACAACAAACCTTAGACATATCACTATCTCCTTTCTCTCTTTTCCATGGTCAAAGTCACGAGACCTCCTCAATTCCTCCAATTTGATTATAATCTTAGCTAAACTTATTCTATCACAAGACCACAAAGTGAAAAAGACATCACATGATAGAATGGAAAAAGGACATTGACATGCTTCTTCTTTTACTCAGTACCATACGAAAACCACAAAGCAATACCAACACGTCTTAAATTTACAAACACACTTTGACATTTTTTCTTTACTTTACGTCAAAACCAAGTACGACATAGGAACTATAAGCTACCAAATTAAAATATTGCAAAGGCCATCCACCCTTTTCCTTGTTTCCTACTGTTCGAACATCTAACCAAACATCACACAACACACCATGTTTCCTTTTCCTCTTTTGCTCCATCCCCATGCACTAGTAATATTATCTTTATGGAGAAGGCCATGCTAGGTTGGTTATTTAAGCCATCTCACTCCACCACATCCCCTCATAACTTTCAAAAACTCACCAAAAACATAAACATCTCACTCCCTTTAATTTGTTTCACAGTCGACTAGCAAGGAGAGAAAAGCAAGCCTTTGGGTTGGTTTTCAACTTCCTTGAGTCTTACGGGTTTAGTACGATATGGGTTTACTATCTTGGAGGTTTGAGTTCACTTGGTCCCGTTCAAGTCCTACCACTCGTTTTCCTCACCACCGCTCTTGGTGTCGTAAGTCTTTCTAAACCCATTTCGATACGTAGCATAGTTTCGTTGTTAAGTTCCTTTAAAGTTTTTAATATCGTATGAACACTTTAAAACTTCTAAACTTGTTTTCATTACACACGTCACGTACAACCTATACAAACTTAACATATCGTAATGACCTTGTGTGGTTTAAGGATCTAACAAAACTAAACTATTGTCAACATGCATGACACATTTGAAAACGCAAAATACACGAACACAACTACGTACCTACTGTCTTATACGAATTCAAACAAATAGCTTAATGTTAACATGGGATAAGCAGTGAAACAAGTTTTGAGAAGAAAGAATATATGGAACTTGTACATGCAAACACGCATGCTTGGTTTATTAAGTAGAAGATTTATTTACAAAAGAAAACAGTTAATCGTTTCCTTAAATAAGTTTAATATGTAAAGGTAAACACAAAACATCCCAAGCTCAAATGGTACCGACGTTGGTTTGTGAGTAAGTGGTCACTGGTTCGAGTCCCAGCGTTGACAGTTTTGCTATTTTTCTTTTTTTACAACTTTGGCAACCTGGCAGTTTAAGCCCCTGAACGTTGAATCAAATAATGGTTTTCTTAAGACTAATAAAAGTTAGTAACTTATATAAGATTTTACACTTTTAAACCCTCAACTTGAAAAGACTTAAACATTTTCTTAAAAACTTTTATAAGTTTTGAAATATATAAGAATCTTTACAACTTCAACCTCTCAAGGTTGAACATCTTGACATTTTTATCCAAAATTTTTATAAGTTCAATAAACTTATGCATTTTACCACTTTTTCATTTGAGTAAATATATTTAACACATACCCTTATTTGGCAACCACATCCCCGTAAACTATAAATATTATATTTTTCCAAATATATTATTCCTAACAACTCTGATCAATGTATATCGTATATATAATTTTCACATTTCAAAGACTAATAAATCCAATAAATACAATGCGACTTGTAATTATTCTCACTTGTGTTATGATCCAACTGAGTAGCATCCCAAAAACTTTTTCTTCCGCTGCAAACCATTTTTGGGGGTGTTACAGCAATCATATTTGCCAATGAACCTGGAGTCATGAAGGGCACCAGACATTTTCTACGGAAGTATCACTATGTTCGGGAACAAGTCCGTGAAGGTGAAATAAACTTATTGAAAGTTCACACAGATGATAACCTAGCTGATCCTTTCACTAAGGCTTTAGCTAAAGACAAGCTTATTGGACTTGCCAATGAAATTGGACTTCGTTTAGCTAATTGTTTCATGCATAACTGTGATTAGTATTTGGATAAAGGATATTGTAAAACATTTATTGTTTTGATGAAATAAAGTTTGGATTATGTTTATTTTCATTTATAATATTGTTGTCCTATATTTGCATGTTTAATCCGTGAATAACTAAGTTATTCTAAATGTCCGTTGTCGATTAATGATATGGGAGTATCATTAAATTAAGACAAATCGAGAGATGTGGTAGAATATACTTGAAAGTATATTGATGAGAATGCATACCAATTTCGATGATATTCAATGAATTGAATATAGGACTTATCCAACTACATAATTTACTTTGTGGATATTGTTATAAGTAAATTATGAATAGTTATCCTCGGACTTGAGATACCGGATAAGTGTCATGAATGTAGTGCATTTCGTGAAGCAACTTAACGCTATAATGAATCGGTAGTCATAAGGGTTGTTTTAGAAATGTTACAAAGTTTGTGGGTTATTAGCTTGTAGTCAAGATATAATTTGTTCCTTCAAATTTATTTGGAGTTTAATCTTCTTTGGACCCTCGTAGGGTTGACAAGATGTTTGTGCGGCCGCACCCAAATCTCCCCTAAATATGTTTAGATGATTCGGTAATCTTGGTCAATTACTTACAACGAGAAACATAATAGTTTTATAAAGAATGACTTAATTCCATATCTTTATTTAACGTAGTATTAGAAACAAAAGGATAATAATAATGAGAAATCATTAAAAGGTTTTCCAGGAGCCTTACTCGATTCGTACTAGAGGCATAGAAGTGTTGCTAGACGCTAACTGATGTGATCACTCTATTGAGATATATCTAAGTGGGAGCTGTTAGTTTTATGGATATAAATTAGTAGACGTGAGTTAGGATCGAACTCGAGACTATGGGATTGCACACTTTACGTTTGAGAATTTAAAGTTAATAATTAAATATAAATGTTATATTTATTTATTTATTAAACGAAATAACTAATGAACGTTAAGTAATTAATGTAATGGATTAACGGGCGTTAAAGGTATTTGGAAAAGGACTAGATTGCAAAGTTTGGAAGTTTCCGGAATCCCTTGGGGATACCCTCATCCGATCGGCCAAAGGAGAAAAGGAAACAAACCCAACTTGTTCACCAAGTTTGCTTGGGTATATATACAAGGCTAGGGGTCTTGTTTTTGCATCTCTTGTATTCATTAGCTAAACCCTAAAACAGTTTTTGTGTGTGTTTTTTAGCTACAAACCGATCGGCCACCTCAAGGGTGTCGATCCACACTTTTCCACAAAACCAAGTTATTTGTTTGATAAAAACTATCATTACTTTAATTCGGTTTAGTACGTGTGTACAAGAACATAGTAATAACACACTATTGTTATTATCTAGGATTGAATTACAAAACGGTAAAGGGTAATTCATATAATCCTAATTAAATCAAATTAGGGTTCATCCGTTGCTAGTTTGTGGATTTGATTCTTGTTCGGCTAGAATCAAGAAATGGTACGCATATTCTTTTATGTTAATTAATTGTTCATTAATAAATCTTATACGCTTCCGCTTGAATACTTTGATGTTTGTGATTATTTATTTGAATGTCTTGATATCTAATTCCAACACACACTAGTATGCGTGTGAACCAATTAGGTGTAGCAAATATATTCACACTTTTATGTGTGAAGCTTTATGAATATTTTTCACACTTTTAAATGTGAGGGTTTTAAAACAATTATTCACACTTTTTAGTGTGATGATTTTGCTTTTGAAATTTCTTCACACTTTTAAATGTTATGATTTTGCTTTTAAAATAATTCTTCACACTTTTAAGTGTGAGATTGAAATTCTTCACACTTTTAAGGTGTTAGGATTTTGAAACAATTATTCACACTCTTAAGTGTGAATATCTTTAAAAAAAAATCACGGTTTATAAAGTGTGAAATAAAAAACGTGTAAAAATGACAAATTTGTTGTAGTGTGCCATCAGAGGATTGGAACTAATTCAATATGACACCAGTTAGGATGAAATTGCCAAAAAAAATAAAAAAATATATATGAAAATGTCTTTTAGTAAAACTAGAATTGTCATAGTTTATGAAATTTCCTGTTAACAAGTAATTCGTGTTTGTTTTTTTAATAATTAGTCGTGAACTTTTAAACTCGTACATAGCTTTTGGATTTCTTTGATTGTTGGGTTTCTTATATATCGAATTAGTCAATTAACTTTTGAGAAAATGTTGAAGACGGCATATATATTAGAGGCGAGGTTTTTGTGGCACATGGTTATGTCTGAGCATGACTAAAAGTCGTAACTATTGGTTCACCCTACAAGCAAGTGCTAAAAAGCTAATTTGCTGGGTTTAACTGGATTTTAGATTCCCGTGAAGCTTGTACTAGTATTGGAAAGATGTTTTTTTTCTTCTTGCATGTAACCGTTTCTAGCTCCTTGCTAGTTTTTGTCTATATATATATACAATTATACATCATCATTGATGTTCAATATAAAAAAGATTTTTTTATTTATTGAAATGGGTATAAATGGTTTGGGTCAACCCATGATCACATTTTGGTCAATTTCTATTTCTAAGAGCAGGAGGTGTGGGGCTCGTTGTGGCTCGCCATAGTGACTAGGCAAGCGTGGAGGTGTGAAGGTTTGTTATAGTGATGTGACACCCGTGGGCCCTGAATGAGTAATTTGAGCTTGTCATGGCACCTTGTGCTCAAATCTTGTAAATAGGAGCTTTTAATTTATACCATGAGAGTATGGGTTTAAAGAGTATTAATTGAACAAAAGTGAACAAAAAGACACCAAAGGATGTCAACCAGTTTACCATAAAACATTTCAGATGCATGAGTTACAAAAGTATCAAACTGTTCCAGCTTTTCCATAAATGTAAGCACATAGGATTGAAAAAGAACTTGAGATTGTACACATTTAAAACCATCGCTGAATATGAAAATTACCACGTGAGGCCTGGAACGAATTCAATCTTACACCGGTTGGAGCCACGATAGGAATTCAATAACTTTTCACGCGTCTTAGAATCATTTTCTCGAACATTCATAGTGAATTTTTCCAAATTATTCGAGTGTTCCAACATAAACTCAATAAAGGCTAATTCCCTTTGTCTTATAGTTTCCTGATTACGTAATATGATTTCCTTCACCCCAAAGCGCAAACAAGCTGGTGCCTCCAAAGGTGGGTCCTGATTCACGTCAAAAAGTGGAAGCTTTTGACAACAAACAAAAAAAAGTTACTTTCAAGTTAGATAACAATTGTCTAAAAATTTGAGATAAAAAAAAACTATTATAAGCCTCATCTTTTTTCCTTCTTACTCTTCGAGTTAATTATCTAACAACTGTACAACAACAACAACAACAACAACAACAACAACAACAACAAACCCAATCCCGCCGAGGCAGAGTATGGGGGAGGTAGAATGTAGACAGATCCTACCCCTACCTCAAGGATAAACCCGGGAGTAAAGAGACTGCTTCTAATGAGACCTCCGGCTTGTGCACGTGTGCGGGTGAGAAAGAAGAGAAGAGAGAGCAAAAGGGCTGCAAGAAAGCAAAAAGCAGGCGAAAAGGGGCAGACCAAACACGCTCAAACGCCAAACAAAAGCACAAAACATACCAGAAAACAAAATCAAGCGCAAAGGCAGGCAAACCTAAGGGAGCAAAACAAAGGAAGGCAGAACAACCAACGGGACCTAAAGCTAGGGCAAAAAAGGCAACCTAAGGGGGCAACAAAGAGCAAGGCAAAGCACGTTAACTGTACAGGTACACATAAACTTACATTCAAAAAGGTAATATGCTCAAGCTTAGGCATATTGTTTAAGTAACCCAGCAAATCATTCCAGCTTCCAGTACTATCTTTGATACCAGTCACCAGTTTTTTCAAGTTAGGGAATATTGGCAGATTTAAATCATCGACTTCACCAATCTCATCAGCCTCACCAATCTCATCAACCCCATCAACCTCATCAACCTCATCAATGTCATCAAACTCATCAACATCATCAACCTCATCAAACGTACGGAACTCCTACAGAAACCAAACACGAAATATGATCATCCCAAAGTCAAGTACAGTATATTCTAAAACGTTATTTGCTCATTTGGTATTGTAGTTTTTCTTAGGTGTTTGTTGGGATGGTTCTCTTTCTTTGTTTGTTTAGTATTCTTGATAAGATTTGGAAAAAAAAAATGTCATTATAATGGTAAAAATTATCTGAACTTAAGAATTTAAACAAACTTTTGAAGGACAAGTAAGCATACCCATAGAGTTGGCAAAGTCAATGTCAATACTTTGGCAGCTGAGGTACTTCTAACGATTTGAGCAATTGAAATGGTATTAGTAGCAATGTGAGCTTCAACAAGAGACAAGGGTTTCTTCCTAAAAAAGAAGTCAGAGCACGCTTCGTCCTTAATGTCAAGGTATTCCAGTCTAGGAGCATCAATCAGAACCTTACAGTCGACGTAAACTATAGTAAAATATATCCTTAATCTCTTTAAAGTTTTCAAAGAGACCTTTATTGTCTTCAATTCATTATAGTCGTCGTGCCTCTCAATACACAATTCCTCTAAAACAGGGCAACCGGTAATGAGATTCTCAACTGACTCATCACCAAAAAACTGACAATAATTAATATATAGCAAACTGATTTTCTTCAAATGCGGAAAAAGGACCTTAGGTTTGCCTTCAGGCACATCTAACTGAAATTGGCCTTTCAAAGACAATTCAACGAGTGTGTCGCAAGTCTTAAACAAATCCCAGAAAAACCTAAAAGTATAACTCTCGGGTGGAAACCTAAGCACAATTATTTGAACTTTGCACTGAACAGCTATACGAAGCCAGTCATGCATGCGATCATAATCTCAGTCCTTAGAACAGTAAAGAAAAAACCTTTGAATAGGCATACCGTCACGAAGGGCTAGGGTTTTATCAACAAAATCGTAAAACTTACCAACTTCTTCCATTGACCAACAAACAGGTGTTTTAACATCATCAACCATATCGTAGAGCTCGTTGTCTCCTTTATTTGACCAACAAAGGGGCATAACAAAATGGAGAGTGGGGAGAAACATCCAAAGGTCCTTCCACCTGGTGGATAAAACGCTCGTTCGACATACGTCAGCATCAGGAAGAAGTGACAAGATATGCGTAAGCAATGCGTCAGGTAATTTGCTTAAGAGATCTTGTTTGGTTTCATCGTTGTTTGAAGATGAATGTTTGGGTCTTTTCTTAACAGCTTTGCTAGATCGCAAAAGCATAGAGCTATTTGGAAGCTAAATTAAAAGTAGGTTGCGATCATCTTGTTTCTGTACATAAAAAGGACTATTGGACGGGCCGGAGCTTTTAGCAGGCCCTGCCTCAGCCCGAACCATGCATATATATTTTTGGGCCTAGCTGATATTTTTTTTTTTTTTTTTTTTTTTTTTATTTTTTAAGACAATTATTTTTCACACCCTACACCATCTATCTCACAATAAATCTCACAAATGCTTCCAACGAGGCTTGAACCCTAGACCTCTAGATTGGTAGACAGCTCACATACATATATCTTTTTGGGCCTAGCTAATCTTTAATTAATCCCCATTTATGCAAGGCCCACAAATTCGTACATGACATAAAGAGTTAGAGACCATTACTTAATATCTGAACTTACTTAAAGTTCTACATCCTACGAAATATTTAAGTTATTCAGTTAATGCATAGACATTCAACCAAAACAGGATTCGAATAAAACACTAGTGGAACATAAAAACATTATTGTCTCAGCTATTGCTAAACATTCCATTGTGTAAAAATGAAGAAAACAAAGGATTAGAAAAAACTTGAGCTTGTAAAAGATTCAAAACAGTCAATATCTCAAGCATCTTGAATAGACTTCAAACAATTTCAAACCGGCACAAATTGGAGCCACGATGAAACTTCAATAACACCTCAAGCCTCATTGGACCAAGTTCATGACCATTAACTGTCAATATGTCCAAATTATCTGAGTGATTCAGCATATACCATATTAAGGTCAACCCTTCCTGTGTTATAGCTTCCCGATTGAGTATTATGATTTCTTTCAACTTGAAGCGTAAACAAGCTGGTGCCTCCAGTGGTGGTTTCCAATACTGGTGGAAGATACGTCCTGCATTTTGGATAGGTAGAAGTCCCTAAAGATATACATAGGTCATAGAGTTAACTATGAGACATAGAGTGAAGGTATGTGTGTTTCGAGAGCATTTATAGATATTCAATAATGAAAATCAGATTACCTGAGGAATTGAATGATAAAAAAAGACCAAGAATGATGGTATGAGACTTAAAAAAGCAATCGTTAAATGGGACTAAAACTATCTTAAGGTAGTTCAAAAGAATGTGTAATAAAGCGTGTTTCTTTAACTTGGATAGATGGTTTCGTTGCAGCATATCTGAAACTAGGAAACTGCTGATCAGTATTTGACCCATAACCGTAAAAAACACCAACTCATATACCCCCAAAACTAATATAAGTGAAAGATAAATATAAAGACCCACAGATTTGATTATAAAAATTCATCGTATTACTCTTTTTCAGCTTTGTGTTAATTATCTATAAAAAGTTATATATACACACACATAAACTTACATTCAAAAAAGTAATATGCTCAAGATTAGGCATATTGTGTAAGAAGACAAAGAACAAACTCCAGTTCGAAATATCATGCATATCAATCACCAGTTTAACCAAGTTAGGGAATACTGGCACGCCCAAACCATCAAGATCATCAAGGTCATGAATCTCATCAACCCCATAGAAAGCCTGCAGAAAACCGAACACTAAATATGATGTCACTATAATTATCATGTTAAAAGGTTCTTTGTTCGTTTGGTGTATTTCTTATCCCATAAGATGTCAATGTTATTATCTCTTGCAAATTACTATTTGTATAATTAGCTGAATATCTTAAACTGATTAAACTTATCATAGACAAGTAAACCGTTATAGTTGGAAAAGTCAATGTCAATACTTTGACAGCTGAGATATTTGTAACAATTTGATCAACAGAGTCAGTATTAGTACTATCAATGTAAGCTTCAACAAGAGATGACGGTTTCTTTGTAAAAGAGTAGTCAGAGTATTCAGATTCCTTTTTGTCTTCAATGTAAAGGTATTCGAGTTTAGGAGCATCAATCACAAACTCTTCATAAAAATCAAGGGTGTTATATATCCTTAATCTTTTCAAAGATATCGAAGAGATCTTAATTGTATTAATTAATTTATCAAGCTCTTGTCTCTCCAAAAACAATTCTTCTAAAACAGGGCAACAAGAGGTAATGAGATTCTCAAATGACTCATTATCTCTATATAGAATAGATAACAAACTGACTTTCTTCAAACACGGAAAAAAAACCTTATCTTTAGGCACTTTTAAGCAAAACTGGCCTTCCAAAGTCAATTCAACTAGCGTCTCACAAGTCTTGAACATATCCCAATGAAAGCCCGCCCAAATTCTACAGGGCGGAAACCTAAGCACAAGTATTTGAACTTTACACTGAACAGCAATTCGAAGCCAATTATCAACGCGCAGAATACTATAGAGCCGCAAACCATAAAGAAAGAACATTCGAATAGGCAAACCGTCACGGGTAGCTAGAATTTTTTCAACTAAATCGTAATACTCGCTGGCTAGTACCCATCGAGGAGTATTCGGTATAACAAAATGGAGATTAGGGAGAAACATCCAAAGGTCCTTCCACCTTTTCGACAAAACGCTTGTTCGACAAGCATCGGCATCGGGTAGTAGAGATAGGATACGTGTAAGCAATTCGTCAGGTAATTTGCTTATGAAATCTTGTTTGGTTTCATCGTTGTTAGCAGATGAAAGCTTCATAACTTTGCCAGAACTGAAAAACATAGTTTGTTTCAAATCTTAGTATCTATAAAATAATATTATTCTGATTTGAAGTGCATCAATGTAATCACATATAGATACACTAAACCCTAAATAATACATTCAACACTATCTTACTAACGCCACCCTTCAAGAGTTAGTAATTGCTAAAGGGGGTCTTTTAAGTTTATTACTCTACTACATTTGGTCCCAATATTTAACTATGTTCAATAAGCACGTACAAACTTGTAATGAATGCTAAAAATGGCAAGAACCAATCAAGGTTTTGTTTTTTGATGATTTGAAACTTAAACTCCGTTTTGCAGTTGATTTGTTTCTAAAGCAACTTCCAACTCTCAAAAAGTTGAAGCATAAAATAAGTTTGGTAAGTGTTTGGCAAAACTAGATGTAAGCTGTTAACTGTAAGATGTAAGCTGTAAACTGCAAAGCTGTTAACATGAGCTCCATGTTGTATCTTTATTTTTATAATAAAAGTGTTTGGTAAATTAGCTGTTAAATGTAATTATAAGATGTAAAATGACATAAAAGGACATATTTATAATTTTAAACAAATGTTTAGAGGGTATATAAGTAATTTAAAGTTTTAATAGCTCTAAGATGTTTAAAAAGCTTCATTTTTTTTTGAACAACACATTAAATAAAAAACTAGCAAGGCGCTAGAAAGGAATTACAATAAGTTCATACAAGAGGATATAGGATCAACCGTCCAATCTATCCAATTGGGTACAAGATTCCTACTTCTATGACAAATCCAAGAATGCAAATAAACCATGATTTCATTCATAAGAGTATCATTCCTTGGTGGTTTTAAATCAAAACAAACTCGATTCCTATACCTCCAAAGAACCCAAAAAGTTGTTTGCAAAACCACATCAAAACACAACTTTACATGGTTGTTAAGACTCACCGAGTCCGCCCAAGAAGATAGGTCGAGAAGGGTTTTGGGACAGTTCACCATACCCCACCAACGCGATATGCGGTTCCAAAGATCAACAGCTATCAGGCAATCAACAAAGATGTGTTGGCTTGTTTCAAGGTCCTCATTGTATAAGGGACATCTAGTGGTGTGTAGATCAATCCCGCGATGGTCTAGGTTGCAACGGGTAGGTAACCGGTTCAAACGAAGATGCCAAGATAGAATATTTACCTTGATTGGGAGATATCTATTCCAACGAATTTTATCCTCCTGGAAGGGCAGAAGGTTACCTTCAATAATCTTCCTCATTGACGACACAGTGTAGGCATTATTAGAATTTAGGGAGCAGACCCATGAGTCTTCTACATCACTTGGGTCAAAGTCACGCAAAAGATAAAGTAATCCATCTAGCTGATTTTTTTCAAGTCCATCACGTAAATCTCTTCTCCAATCCCAACTTCTAGATTTCGACCCATATAACATGTTACATCGATCCACTACTTTACATTCTTTGAACTGTTCTAATGCATACAGTCTTGGGAAAATGTTTTTAAGACATTGTTCCCCCAACCATGCATCGTTCCAAAAGGAAAATAAAGAACCATTACCCATTTTTCTGGTAAACACGGATTGAAGATTAATATCCGCATACACCAGATGTTTGTTCATGTTCATTATTTTATTCCATGGACTTAATGGCATGCTAGATGAAGTTGAGCCAAGAGGATCGGAACCAGTAACACCACCATTTGGGCCATGGATTGATGTGATTAAAACCTTCCAAAGTGAGTTGTTCTCTGTATGGAAACGCCACCACCACTTTACCAACATGGCTAGATTTGAAGCATGAAGACTTCCTATCCCTAAACCACCACATGACGGAGAAGAACAAGTTTTATCCCATGCAATCCAAGCCATTTTGTTAGATTCAAGTGAACCACCCCAAAAAAAATTACGCCTAAGCTTCTCAAGATGCAAAATCACACATTTAGGAGCCAAAAAGAGAGAAGAAATATGTACCAAGTGCACCTAGAACCGACTTGAGAAGAGTAAGCCTACCACCATACGAGAGCTATTTGTTTGAAATAAAAGCTTGAAGTTAATGTATCCAAATGGAGCTACTTATTTTAAAAGAGATTATTTTTGTAACAAAAAGCTAACACCTCCTCAAAAAGCTCCAGGCAAACAGGCCCTTAAACTCCGTTTTGCATTGGATTTGTTTCTAAAGCAACCCTTTTGGGATTTTAAAATAAGTTTGGTAAGTTTTTGAAAAAGTTGAAGCATAATGTACAAATAATCTATGTTGTGACTTATTTTACAGCTTATGAAGCTCATGGTTCAAACTTATTAAGCAACAACAAGCCAAGTATATGTGAGACTCAGTTAACCAAGAAAAAAGGATGGTGTATTGGTTTTGGTAAGCAATCTTCGATTGCAACCACCACTTCATGATTCCTACTTTTAGGCATAGTAGAGATCATGGCTATCTCTTTACTATGTTTATATAGATCCTATACAAGAGGCAGCACTTAGCTAAGTTATATATACACAGAATAACAACTAGTACCACATATATATGTTGGGTTATGCTTCATCTTGTATTTGCTTATCAATGATGTTTTATACTTGTTTATGTTTTGTTTTAAAAAAACAATTGTTATCGGGTAAGGACTATATTCCTACAGCACTTAAATAAGTTCAGTAGCCAATACCCAATGACTGTGTTTGAAACAATATTAAAATGTTTAGGCTGCAACCGGGGATACATTTAACAGTTTTTCTCTTGAAACCAGCTCAAACATAAAAGCTTCATAATCTTATATCCGAATCACATTTATCCAGAATCAGTTTCAAATATTTGTTGTTAATTTTGTGTTAGAACATTATGTCTATTTTCTCAAAGAATTCTGCCCGCACTTTGTGTTTCGGCCCCACTGTAGTTCTATAATAGTATTCTGGCCCAATAATTGATTAAGGTTTTTGTACAGATTTCGTAAACTTTTTGTCTGGATTGTATATTATAATTTGTCCAGTATTAAAACTTTTGTCCAAACAGTCCTTTAGGTTGTTTTGCATCCAAACAGCTCTAAGAAGGATATGTCCAAACAGCCCCAAACTTTTGAGTAACAACTTCTACCATAACAGCCCTGTTTTGTTGCAATGCATAGTGTTTGTAACAAAAAGGTTATGCAAAATTTATTTTTATAAGTTGTTCATTAGCTAACATAGTGTGCAGATTTCAGTTTTACAATAATGTTTAGTTGCTGAATTTTATGTGCAAAAACTATTGCTGAGAATTTATGCAGGAAAATTTTTCTTGGCTGATTTCCTTTTAACAAGAGCTGCCTGTATACTGAAATATTTGTGCATTAGTGTCTCTTTATTGAATTTCAAAGACTGTTTGCTGGAAAATTTTCTTTTCTGATTTTTTCTAAAACTAGTTTGTAAAATTTTCTTTTCTGATTGGTTGCTATAATCTTTGTGCAAAAAATGTCTTATAAAAGGGCGTTTGGTCACTGAAATGTATTTGTAAAAAAGATTTCTAAAGGGGTGTTTGGTTGCTGAAATCCTGTGCAGAAAAGTGTCTATGAAGGGCTGTTTGGTCGCTGAAATTTTGTGCAGATAAGTGAATTTTAAAAGGTTTATTGGTTGCTGAATTTATTATGCACAAAAGTGTTCTAAAAGGTGGTATGGTTGTTAAAACAATTTCATAAAAAAAGGAAGTCTTTTAATTACCCAAAAAAATTACATATAAGTTCTTCCATCCCATATAATACACACATACGAGCGGCACAAGTTTTCGTTCGATGATAATTTCAGGCATAAATGTCATATCCAACAGTACAACATACCGTTTCGATCATTGTACTCTAGGAAACAAAAGACGAATCCTTTTTAAGGGAAGGGTATCAAACACGTGCCTCAATCACGTTATTGAATCGGTTTTATCTACTTTATGTTTTTGTTTAACAATAGTTTATGTTCATACTTCAATTAACCAAATTTTGGTTTCTTGAATAGTTGTATTGCATCATTGTGATTTCTGTTTCACAGGTATTTTCCCTACACATTCAACCATGAGATCAGGTATTTTGTGGTTAGGATGCAGAAACAGGATTCAAATAAATCACTAGTTGGTACACAAAAGATCACTGTCAGCTATTGCTAGATTTTCCATTACTTACAATGGATTGAAAACACTTTGAGCTTATAAAGACTGAAAACGGTCCATGCATATGAGAGTTAGTTTAAGCATATCGGAGAGGCTTCAAACAATTTCAAACCGGCACAAATTGGAGCCGCGATGAAACTTCAATAATATCTCAAGCCTCATTGGATCAATTTCATGACCATTTACCGTCAATATCTCCAAATTATTTGAGTGATTCAGCATATACCATATTAAGGTCAAATCTTCCTGTGTTATAGCTTCCCGATTGAGTATTATGATTTCTTTCACTTTAAACCGCAAACAAGCCGGTGCCTCCCGTGGTGGGTTCCAATTCTTGTGGAACATATATTGTGTATGCGGAGAAGGTAGAATCCCCTAGAGATATACAAATAAAAACTAATTATAATGGTATAACAGAAGAGATAATTAGACAGCAAAAGTAGACTAAAAGAACTATTAGGATGGGCTTCAATCTGTCCTCTGAACTTGTATCAGGATGTTCTAGTATTTGATAAATCTAGTTACTTGAGGAACTAATAGATATAAAGATCCAAGAATGACAGTATAGTGACGTAAAAAAGGTTGGTAAATGGGACTAAAAGTTTATTATTCCTGCACAGTCAATTTCGTTGCAGCAAACATTAAACAGAGTATTTGACCCAAAATAACCATATATTCATAACACTTAAACAGAGTTGCATCAAACACAAATCGATATAAAATTCTTGCTTCCTCTACTGTCTTGCTAGAGAAGCTTATTTTTATAAAATTATCCCCCCAAAATTTATATGAAATAAATATATGAAGACTCATATACTTGACCCTTATAAATAAACTTACATCCAAGAATGTAATATGCTCAAGATTAGGCATTTTATTTAATAAAATCGGCACCGAATTCCAGCCCCAAACATCTTCTATACCAATCACGAGCTTGACCAAATTTGGGAACATGGGCATGTTAAAATCATGATCACATCTGAAAGCCTGCAAGACATTAGTCATCAATATCCAGTCCATCAAAAAAACCCAAAGTCAAATATGTACGAAGATTTTTTAAACTGATTTATACATACCGATACAGTTTGAGAAGTCAATGTTAACATTTTGATAGCCGAGAGGTGTGTAACAAATTCAGTGATGAATCTATTATTATTAGTGTTAATATGAGCTTCAACCGGAGACCACTGCCCCGTGAAAGAGTAGTTTGTGAACATATAATCCTCAATGTAAATATATTCGAGTTTAGGAGCATCAATCACAACCTCAGACTCCCAACTAACATCCAATGTAAAACATAACTTTAATCTCTTCAAAGACGTTGAAGAAACCTTAAAATTCTGCAAGTTATCATGCGACACTTGTCTCTCCAAACACAATTCTTCCAAAACCGGGCAACCAGAAATCAAATTCATAAGTGATCGTGCACCCGAATAACTAACAGACACCAAATTAATCTTCCTCAAAGACGGAAAAAGCTTCTTAGCTTTAGGTACATTTAGCACAAATTCTCCTTCTAAATTTAACACAACGAGCGTATTACACCTCTTAAACAAATCCCAACAAAACTTAACCGTATACTTATCACTTGGAAACTTAAGCTCAATCTCTTCAACTTTGCATTGCACAGCATTACGAAGCCAATCGTTAACACGATCATAATCACATTTCTTCTTATATAAGCTACTATCAATATCATTAATGTGTCCAGGTGGCATTTTAAACTTTACGATAAACTTTTTGATTGGCATACCCTTACGTAGAGCGAAGGTTTGGTCAACATTATCATGCAACTTGCTGACTAGTTCAAGAGGACTATAAACCGGTATAACAAAATGAATACTTGGGAGAAATGCAGAGAGCTTTTTCCATCTTTTTGATAAAATGCACGTACCATTCGCGTCGGCATCAGGGAGAAATGATAGGATATGTGTAAGCAATGTGTCTGGTAATTTGCTTATGAAATCTTGTTTAGTTTCTTCGTTGTTTGCAGATGAATGTATGAGCATTGTGATGGCAAAGTTTGTTGGATCGAAAAAGAGACTGTTTTATGCGGATGAATGTGCGGGTTGTGTTTTGTTTTTCATGGAATAAAATGGAGCTTGAGGAGGTTTTACCGGGTCATTTGTTTTCAAGCAAATAAATATTCTTAATCATCAAATTACAATCAATTGTTTGTGGTGTTGCCATATTTTTTGGGATTGTACCCATCTTTCCAAATTGCCAATCAATTATAATTATTTATTTTTAACTACTAGGCTAGTACCCGTGCCTAGCGGCATCGGTTTCTAGCGGCATACAATTAACGATATGCGATATTGTGGTAAGTGTTTCGTATAATGTTCAAAATAGAACGTGAAAAGATCAATGTCCACTTAGGTTAACAATAACACTTGAACACAATTTGTGATTTTCAATGTCCACTTTTGTCACTTGAATATTACCATTTCTCATATGGTATCACTCTTTTTAATGTACATTTTTTTTTTACACAATACTACTATTTATATATGTAAACTTTTAATGTTTAGAAAATATTAAAATTTGGATTTTTTTTTAAACTCACAATATTTAAAACATAATAAAAGAAAGTTTTAAAAACTTTCAAATTTGGTTAAATTTTTTATTTTCAAATTCGAAATTAGAAATTTTGAACTATCAACATAGTTTTTAATTAAATCTCAAAATCTTCCCATATTTTGAATTGATATATGAAATATTCAAACAGTTTTGAATTGATATAAATATAAATTAATATAATTTACTAAAAATTAACCCAACTAATTACCTACAATTTACAATAGTAATTTACCAACAAATTTAATTTAGATTCACAAATTAATATACACATAAAAATACACAAGATAATAAACCTTTATCAAGAAAACATATACACAAATAAATCAACATAAAAAACAAAATTTATATAAACCTTATAACAAAAAAATAAACAAATTTACATAAACTTAATAACAAATTTTACACTAACTTTATAAACAAATTTACGTGAAGTTACAAAAAAATAACAATAGCTTTTATAACAAAATTTACCAACTGCTGTGAAAAGGAAACCATGTATTACCGTCGCCGGCAGCAAATTTTGCTGAAGCAGCGGCGACGGAGCAGACCCGACGGTAGAAGCTATGGTTTAGGGCAAAGGCAGCGCAACAGCAGCAAATTAGATCTATAAAAAAAAGGGGCTTTTACATATATATCCTTGGAAATTTCAGAAATTACATATATATCTTTTTGATGCATTAAAAGCATTGTATTTTATGCATAAAAAACTGGTACAAAGGATATACATGTAATTATTCATTCAGGGAAAGATATATATGAAATTATGCCTAAAAAAAATACGTAGATCTATGAAAAAAAGCCTTCAAAACATGATATATAATTTTAGATCTAACAAAATAACTCGAAAACCCCTCAAAACTTAACATATACAAGTATAATAGATCATTTGCCATGACAATTATTAGGAACTGATGATTTTAGTTATATATAAACTCACCATGAGACCATATGCAAAGAGTTGAATCCCACTGTTACCATGAAAAAGAAGAGAAAGATATCAAAATAAATACTTATCGGAAATTACTCATACGACATGACAGACCTAGCTTTAAAGATATATAGAAGATGGAAGATAATCTTGCAAAATATTGATTAAAAGCTGGAAATTAAGGCATACCTTGGTAAGCCTAATGATATGGATGTTAAACTATTTCTCAAACCGAAAGCATCTTGAGTTCAAGACACTCTCATATTGAGTTCAAAACACGTGAGGCCCATTTTTTCCAGCACAAAAAGCATTACGGCACTCAAGCAAAAAAGGAATGCCAGCAATAAAATATTCCTAAAATCCTAAGCTTTAGTGTAGTAATCAAACTCACATTAAAGCTCATTGATAATTCTTCAATGCACCTCATAAATACCAGTAAGTTCATAAGCATCATAACACAAAAAAAAAAACGAATTAAACATTTTAATACCTTCAACAGCAATTGAATGAGGGTCCACATGTTCGAAAACAAAAGAATCATTCGTTTTAAGTGTTCAATGCAGATTGGTATGTGAATCCTGTGAAAAAAATTACAATTAGTTCGACCTAAATTAAAACAAATGAAGATCTACAAAAGTAGAGGATGAATGTGAATTACAAATCATTTAGGAAAAAAAAACAATATGATGATGAACTGATGAAGGGGTATGTCAGAATGATACATGTGGGTATTTTAAGGCCCGATTCGGTGAAATAATTGACCGAATATATGACCCTTCTATCATAAGTTTTGCAAGTCTTCCTTCCTTTGTTAGCCTTTTAAATTCAAAAAACTTTTAGCAATTATGGCCTATTTGACTTATTGCATTTTACCTTATTTAAATTTCAAGAGTTGCCAAATATATACTATAGAGTTGTCGAAGTTAGCCCATTGCATGTTTATGAATTCAAGACTTTCCGTATATACTTTCAGTTTACAAGAATTGAATCATTTCAAGAATAGACGAGTACCCGTGTATAGCAACGGGATTTTATAGCGTCATATAATTATAATGATATTTTGGTTAATCACGGGTAATCGTCTAGTTTGTTTGAATTACTATATGACCAACTTGCCACCTGTGTTGCCATATTTGTTTGAATTACTATACGAAAGTCAACCCAGCGAACCGTGTGATGTTATTTGCTGAAAAGACGAGTACCCATATATATAATACGTTTTTTTCTTTTCTTGTTATTTGACATGACACTATATAGGCTAATTTGTGTTTATCTTTTTACATTTGTACATGTATCTACAAGTCCCTTTTTTGTACGTAAGTTTTGTACATAAGTCCCTTTTTTGTACGAATGTCCCTATTTGCATTTTTTACGTAATTTGTTGTACGTAAGCCCCTCTTATGTATATGTACTCACATTCTTTGAGGGAGTGGGATGAAGATGTTATATACCAAACAAAAGTAGTGCACAAGTAGGTGTTAAATAAATGAACATGAACTAAAGCATTGAAACAACAAACGTACGAAAGCCTAATAGAGATACTTGAAATATATGTACATAAGTCCCTCTTTATATATATTTACTCAATAATTCATCTAAGTGTAATTCTAATAGAGATACTTGAAATACATCGTACCATATCTTTTTGTTTACATACAAATTGTAATGAAAGCCTCACATAAGCTTGTTGCAACTTTCTTCGTAACAATAACAAAATGGTAATTAAATAAACCTCAAAATACAAAATAAAACATGATACATGATACATTACTTTAAGCAAATGTATAGAACATGTTGTAATTGTTTTCTATTAGCATTCATTATTAAATGAATCATCACATGACTGAAAATACAAAGAAAATATATTTAATAGGAACTAAAATCAAATAATAACATTGATTAAAAAAATTAAAAAGCTACATAATTTTAGACGAATTTGTATAAAATTCCATCAAAATGCCAAAAACAACTATACTTATCACTAAAACAAATGTTCAGGTAGCTAAACAAAGGTTTTTAGCTTCTGAAGCAAAAAATGTATCTTCAAAATAAATGGGAGTATCCTCTGAAGTTTTATTGAAAAGACGCAAAGTTTTTGGTAGTAGAACACTATATGAATATGTAACATTAAAAGTTTCAAATTGAGGTTGTAAAATAACCAAGAATAAGCAAAAGTGTGGATTCATTAAAACTTATGATGCAAATGCATCATACCAAACTGCCTTAAAAATACTATAGAAACAAAAAAGACGATATTCACGTGGATTAACCATGTCAAATTCAACCAAACGTTCCATGAAACAGGAAAAAGTGTCCAAATGGTTGAACTTTTATCATGCAGTACTTTTCACTCTTTCTTGACTTTTGGATCAAGCAACTTCCCCCGCTTCCTGAATGAACTACTATCTTGAGAAGTACTTGGAGCACTTATCAAAAGTTCGAAGCACGTCCCATTGTCATAAGTAACAAATGCTAGATCCTAACCCAATACAATGAGAATATAGAGGGTTAAAAGCTTTTCTCATCAAATGCTAGAATAATATATGTAGATAAATTGCTACCATAAAAATTTGTGTCATTCGTAGTGGCCTTACTTGAGTTTGGTATGTACTTGAAACAATGCACACAGAGACGTGTGAACAAATATAGACATATCCACACCAAACACGTTAATATTGACAAACAAAAAAAACTTTTCAAATATAATCAAGAAATCATCCCACTTACAAACTTTGCCATTAGGTTGTTGAACTAAAACATGGAATTGAATGGAATGATATGTAATGGATGTATAAGGAGTATTATGACTGATATACGGCGTATAGAGTTTTATATAAGCCCACTGGATGATTTTGAAGTATCAATCAAGCAAATAGTTTGATGTACATATATAGGAATGATTCGGTTTAGAAATCATATTAAAGAGTGTTTTAGGGGGTGATAGTTGTGCATTCCGTAATTACGTAACCGTTTCCAAATTTAAGTTGTTTCCTTTTTTAGTTTCCTTCTATAAGAATGTATATACTCTGTAAGTCGTTTCCAAATTTATATCGTGAGAAACCTAATTTATCTATGAAATGCCTCACAAACAATACGCATCTCGCATTAAATAAGTTGACCAAAAGTGTTTTTATGGCCTAATTTTTAAATTATGTGCGTAAATTCAACATTGTAATTAATTAGTTTTAGTATTTCCTTTTTTAGTTTCCTTTATTACGTTTTTCAACATTTCACAAACCTTGATTTTTCACTATTTCACTTTTCACTTTTCCAATATTGACTTTTTGAACATTTTTCTTTTTAATGAAGTAAAGATGTAATAAAATATATTTTGTTAATAACAACTTTTAGGGCCGTTGTTTGCAAAATCCACTACAAGAAAAAAATGGTTTTAGTGACATGCGATATTTCGTCACTAACATCAAAAAGTCCTTAAAAATCATATACTTAGTGATGAAAACTAAGGTCGCCATTTATCGCTATAATAGGTCCGTCACTGATTTTATTTGGTGATGAAATGCAAAAACTGTCATCAGTGGTTTTATTTAGAGAAATATTTACTTCGTCACTATAGAAATGGTCATTATTTATCACTATAAGCACTTTTTCTTGTAGTGACTCTTCATCTTCATCTTTCTTTTTGTTGTCGCAAAAGTTGATATATCAATAAAGAGACTAGGAAAATCCAAATGATACACTTACATGGTTGTGACTGATTGACTAATAAATTGAATGTTTAGTGAGCACTTACAAGTTACAACGTGATTGGTATTTCAAAGTTTTAGGTGTGATGTCGAAGTAAAAGCACAAGGTATCGGGTGTCATTGGTGAGCCATTGGTGTGCCAACTTTACCGGCCAACATGCCAAACTTGTGCCAAATGCACTCTTTTGTGTTTTGAGCCACTCCACTAACTCAAGCCAAATGCACCTTTTGTGTGTGTGTGTGTGTGTGTGTGTTTTTATTGTGAGTGAGTGGTATATTTGGTGGGGTATTTTGCGGGACCTACAAGTGATGTTAGTGGTGTGTTATGAGTGATGGTTGTTTGAGTTATTGGTGTGATATTTGGAGATGTATGATATGGCGCTGATGTGGCATACCAATAACGTGTTATTGGGTGCTTGCATATCTTGTGCTCTAATATCAACGTACAATTACATTGCGCCAATCAAATTGACACGTTAGTAAGTTAGTATTTTTTTTCCCTCTCTCCTCCTTAACATCATTATATTATATAAATAAGAACTAGCAAGATGCTAGAAATAAATTAAAAAAAAAAAAAAAAAAGAAGTAATAAGTTCAACTATTAATCTTACGACATCCAAAGTTAAGCAAAAAAAAGAGTACAAACAAATACTATCAAAAATGTCACATATCCACATGGAATAATAGTTAAATGCAACACTGTTGCGATACCGCCAAATCAACCACAAAAAAAGAGGCAATGACAATGTACATACGTTGCTTCTTGTCTTTGGAAACTGACCACGAGCTCAACCATCTCTCCAATCAGCGTCACAAATGAATGAAGGCACACAAATGTTGCACCACATACGAACAAGCCTTCAAATGCTCCTAGCGGTATCACACTCGAAAAAAATATGTTGGCTAGACTCCACACTACCGTTACAATATGGACACGATATCTCCTAGATTTCTGTACCTCGATAAGAAAGGTTTAATCGATGAGGAAGCCTATCTAACCTCATACGCCACATGAAGATGTTAACTTTCTGAGGTAAACTTTTATCCCATGTCATTGGAGGATCCAATTAAGGCAATAAAAGATAATCAATGAGACGACGTGTGGATCCTGAAAGGTTTATGGATATAATTTAATATGCGTATGACCGGATTCGAACTCGAGACTTCGGGATTGCACACATTACGTATGAGAGTTGATGTTAAATAATTAATATATATAAATGTTATTATTATTAATTATTTGTCACGAAATAAATATTTAACGATAGTTAATATTTGGCGAAGTTTGGCTAACGGTCGTTAAATATAAACTAAAGGTACTAGAGATGAAATTAAAAGATGGGAAGGATCTAGTATCCCTCTTGGGATGCTTGGCCGATCGGTTTGGGTCTCCAAACCCAATCCCACACAAACTTGTTCTCCAAGATTGGTTACCTATATATACAAACCCTTGTATTCATTCATAACCTTAAAATCTTGGTAACTTGCAAACCTAATTTCTTTTCCTCTTTCCCTCTCCTTGTGCTTGGCCGATCGTGTAAACCCCTTCCCCAAGGGTTTCGATTTTTTTTGGGTAAAGGGTATTCCACCCGGTAAAATATATTACTCCAAAAAACGTTTAAGTACAATGGAATGTGGCTGAAGTACCACATTAACCGCAAGCAATCGCTTGACACAACCACCAAATCATTTATGACAGGCCATAAATGACAACTACCTACAACCAATAAGACTACCAAACTAAAACCAACATTGTTAGGAATTAGAAAATTCAGTCATTAAAGTATCGATCACCTCAAGTATATGTAATCGTTAGAAAACTCGTAGTCGTAGTCATTTAATATTAGTTAGTATTTAGTTAAGTAACACCATGGAGGACGGACGGGTCTTTACCCACTGTATGCCTGATCCACAGCCCGTAGGAGGTGAGTCTTGTAAGAATACTATAAATACCCTCTACCTCCCAAGGTAGAGGGTTGAAGCTTTCAATACCATTTCTCTTTGTTTCACATAGTTCCCAACTCTCTCTCTAACTTTCTCTCTCTAAACATTGTGAACGCCCCATATGATTTGTTGTTTAATGTGTTTGTGAAATCCTATATCTTACAATTGGTATCAAGAGCCATGGTTTGATCACTTATCTTTCATGCTCTTTGTTTTGGTGGATTTCATAAGGTTTTTGGGGTTATAAGTGTTTAGGAGAGTTTGAATCATTTGGACAATCTCTAGTGTTAAAGTTTGAATTTTGATTGTACTTTTGTGTTTAGGATCATCATATGTGTTTAGGTTTTGAATTGGAAGGCTTAAATCATTATGGTTTGGTTGTTTTTTATTGATAAAGTGGTTGTTTTTGAAAAGTGTACTAAGCGAGTTGAGCTACGGAGTTGAAGTTGTTGGAAGCGAGTTACTTTGTTACTGGAAGCGAGTTGGTATAAGCGACTTGGCTATTAAGCGAGTTGTATTAGCAGCGAGTTGGTATATGTGACTTGGCTATTAAGCGAGTTGTTTCTTTAAGCGACTTGTGTTTTAAAGCGACTTGGCTATTAAGCGAGTTGTATTGTCAGCGAGTTGGTTTAAGCGACTTGGTGATTAAGCGAGTTGTCTCTGCATGCGACTTGGCTATTTAGCGAGTTGATTCTTTAAGCGACTTGTGTTGTAAGCGACTTGTCTTTTAAGCGAGTTGACTGTTTAGCGAGTTGATACCAAAGCGAGTTGACTGTGTAGCTACTTGTCTATTGAGACTTGTCACTTCTTCGTGCTATATTTTTACGGTTGTTCTTTTGGTTTAGTGAAATCCCGTGAAAGAATCAGTTTCCCGGTTTAATCAAGGAATTGTAAAATCCCGCAGAACTTGTAATCATGTCTAACAACGTGCCTACTATCGTTTCTACTGTAGCCGAGGACGTTCAAGCAGCAGGATCAGATACTCGTCCACCTATGCTTGATGTAACCGATTATGACTCATGGGCTCAAAGAATCGGGTTGTCTTGTTTGGGAAAGGAAAATGGGGTCAACATTCTCAAATCAATTGATGAAGGACCTTATCGATTGAGACTACAAGAGACATAATTGATATCGCTGCAGATGGAACAATGATCTTTGGATTGGACGGACCAAAGACGTATGATGAGCTCGATGATAAGGAGAAAAGAGATTCGATGTCGATATCGTGGCTTCAAACATTATACTTGTGGTCTTCCAAAAGATATCTACAAGCTTATCAATCACAACACCGAAGCCAAGGCGGTTTGGGATAATGTCAAGATGCTTCTCTCGTGTTACGAATTAACTAAGGAAGACAGAGAATCACAAATTGTATGATGAATTTGAGGACTTTAAGATGAAACCGTAAGAAAGTGTCTATGAATATTATGTGAGATTCCACAAGCTTGTGAATGATATGAGGAATATCAAAATGACCATGTCGAATATTCAATTGAACTCAAAGTTTGTGAACAACATGAATCCCGAATGGCACAAATTTGTCACCTCTGTGAAGCTAACCAAAGGATTGAAGAACACCAACTATGAGCAATTGTATGCCTTCCTTCTTCAGAATGAGAGACATGCTATGTTTGAAAGAATGATTCTTGAACAGTTCAAAACTAAACAGGGAGAAACAAGTTCATCAAATGATTCAACAACATTCTACACCAATATTGGAATTACCACCAAAGCCTCTCAAGTCATACCCACGGGTAATGGTAATTACAAGCTCATTCCTGATCCAGCATATAAGCCTCCAAACTCAAAAACACTCATGGAAAACTTCATCAATCAACTGTCTCTCATGGTTAGTCAAAATTTGAGTACCACTCCTCACACCAACAATAACCTCAGAACATCATCCAACCCACACAATCAAGCTACTGTCAGAGATGGAAAGGTTATGGTGCAACCAGTTCAAGGAAGACAGTATGAACAGGGAAGATGTGGAGTAGGTGGAGGGTATGTGGCTAATCAGAATCATGGGAGAAATGCCAATCAGGGACAAGTAAAGCCAGCCAAGTGCTACAACTGTGATGGTGATGGACATATTGCCAGGAACTGCACATCTCCAAAACACCCTCAAAATGCAGAATACTTCAGAGACAAGATGTTGCTTGTACAAGCTCAGGACAATGGTACTATTTTAGATGAAGAAGAGCTGCTGTTTCTTGCTGAGGGAAATGCCAAGACTTATGATGCTGATGTGGATGAACAACCAATGCAGGGTATGGGTCAGAACAATCCAAATGCATTTCAAGTAGCTGACTGTGATGCTTATGATTCGGATGTGGATGATGAACCTACTGCCCAGACAATCTTCATGGCTAGCATTTCTCCAATGGTCTCTCCAAAGGTCTCATCATCTAAGCAAGCTGGTCCATCCAAAGAATCCATCATCTTAGAGGTATTAAAATTATATGATGAAGTTGATGAGCAAAAGATACATGATAAAGTGCAATCACATGAAACTTGTGAAACAGATATTGTTAATATGGGTAATAGTAATATTGTCCCATATGATCAATATGTGATCCAAAGTGAAAGTGTGATTGAACCAAGTGATGCATCTTCTGCAGTCAATGATGACTATGTTTTTAATGAATTCACTCCATGTGCCCCTGATGATTCTGTTATCTCTGAACTTAATGCCTATAAAGAACAAGTTGCCATTTATGAACAACGCGCTAAGTTTGAGTTAACCACTCGTGAGCAGGAAATGGATGACCAAATGCGTACAATTATTAGAAAAAGTAACTTTAGGGAAGAAATACTAAAACACGAGCTAGATTCCTTAAAAGAAAAGCTTAATAACATGGCTAAGCAAAAACAAGAACTTCAAGAAAATGTGAAAGTGCTTAAGCAGGAATTTAATGCTAAGGAATCAAAACTTTTAAATGAATTTTCCAACCTAAAAACGTTGAAAAACAAACTTGAAAACAAATTGTACGTGTAAGGAAACACCATTCAAACTGCTCACATGATCACTAAGCATAGAGTTCTAAGTGACAAACATAGTGTTGCTTTAGTTGATGAACCAAACCCTGAGGCCTGTAAGAAAGCTAGAGGAGCACAGAAGGTAATTTATGATGGTAATGAAATCCTTAAGCCTAGACAGAAACCTAGTTGCGCTGAGAATACTGAGGAAGATAGGCAGTTAGAAGATGTCACTAGAAAGAAATTGGATGAAAAACTTAAGAGCCCTTCATGCATAGAAAAGAAAATCAGTTACAAAACACCCAACTATGCTAAGGATAATTGGATTGCATTTAACAAGTTTAGACCTCAAACACAATGACCCACAGAACAAGTGTTCGGAAAAGGATATGGACATAAAAAGGTCGATGAATTTGTTGAATGAATCCCCATGTAGGAGAATGCTTCCCGCCATCGTATATCCCCCAATATACCAATGCATTTAGTCCCTAGATATATTCCCACTAAGAGCAAGACCTTAATCAACAAGATGTCATTTATCAATTATTTGTTGATTTTGAGAAGACATGTAAGAAAAGGATCACACCCACTGGGATAATCAAGGGAGAGGGTTTTGAGCAAACTAAAGAATGCTATTTAACCGAGATCATGCCTTTCTTTAAACAATTAAAAGGTCAATTTGAGAGTCTTAAAAGGGATGGATTCGGATATTAAAGAAGTGGAAAAGGAATTTGATGCAATGATTGTTGAGGTCAATGACTATGAGCGAGAATTAAAATATAATGAGATTGAGAGGAAAAACTTGCATACCTTAAATGAGAATCGATTTAATGTATCACTCAAGATGTGTTTTACATCGCCACTAATTGTTCAATTAATGCATCTCAATTTCATGAATTATCTGTTGCTCTGAAAGTCTCCCATGATCGTGTCATTGAGCTTGAGAAAACTAACTCTAAATTTCATAAAAAATTTGAACGGGATGATCATGATAACCTGGTGAAACAGTTTTCTAAATTGGAAGTTGAGCATCTTGCTTTGCAATTAAAATATCAACATCTAAAAGAAAATGTTAATCAAATATCGAGACATCCTTGGATGCTCCTGAATTTGATGCAGTTTTTGAAATCAGCAAACGTGATGAACATATTCGAGCTCACTGTAAGACGATCAGAAAAATGAGAACCCAAATTTCACAATTAAAGGGTGAAAAGAACAATGTGACAGGCTCCCAAATGCCTCCTCCTTTAGATTCTCAGTATTAACGTTTCATCTTCAAAACTTGGTTAATGTTTTACAAAAGGAAAATGAGAGTTTTCTAGAAGAAAATGAAAAGGTGAAACGACACTTTAAAGAGTTATATGATTCAATGAAAGTCACTCGTGACAAGAACAACAAAAAAATAACGTCTCTACAAAAGGAAATTGAGAATCGAGGAGTCGGGTAAAAGGGAAAATGCCACTTGTCTTTAATGAGAATGTTACATCAAAGTCATCTCACGATCAGAAATATCATGATCATAAATACATTCCTCCTCATCTTAGAAATAACGAATCATGCGTTTCATAACTATTTTGTTCATCTTAAGGATAGTCTTGAATGTCTCCGTGAAATTGTAGAGGAGGATTTCATAAATAAGCCCCTTGATAGTGAAATTAGGTTTTCTTGCATTCAGGCCAAACGATCTCAAGAGCTGTTAGAATGCTTAAGAGCAACATGCCCTAAATCCGATGGTAAGAAGGATAAAATAGTTGTGCCTTGTTCTATGCCTGATTTTAAGAATGCCAATCTTGATATGCCTCACTCAGTGCCTAAAGTTAAGCATGTAAGCTTCAATGTGCCGTCAAGTAGTTCTGATCCCAGCACTGCTAAACCTAAAATGCAAGAGGTAGCAAAACCAACTAATGTTCCCATTCCCTCTACAGGAGTAAAAAGTGACACCAAAGCAAGCGGGTCAAAGCCTTCAGGCAATACAAAGCAAGATAGGACCTCGCAAGCTAAGAATGTGCAATGGAAGAAAGTAGAAGACCACCCTAGGAACATTAAGTTTGAGTTGAATAAAACAAATCGTGTTGATTCTAGTATTAGCTATAAGCGCATCGTAATTAATTCAATTCGCTACTTTTGACAAAACATGTAATGATGATTATTTGGTTTCATTACTAATCATGAATGTGGTGTGAATGAGTCGATTAATGCTGTTAAATGCCCTGTTAAGATAGTGAATACAAAAAATCAAGCTAAGAAGGCTAGAAAGCAATGGAGGAAGAAGGTTAGAAAACATTGGAAACCCACATGAAGGAAATTTAGTAACATAGGTTATCAGTGGATACCTACTGGCCGCAAATTCAATCTTAATGAGATTTGCCCTAATTTATCTAGATCAATGCCCATTAGGAAATGGATGCCTACTAGTAGAACTATTCCTTTAAGAAATGAACATACTTTGAATAGGTCAAATCATCGACACTAGTAATCGCATCTATCCCCGATGATTCCATTGTTTCTACTTGATGTGGGTGTTCCAATCATCATTATTAACCAAATGGAACCCATTCTTGCATGGGGATCCCAATTATCCGCTTTTCCATTCTTGTCTGTGTTCAATTGTAGATTGTTCAAATCGCTCGTGGTACTGGACTCAGTCGTTCCAAGCATATGACCGAGACCGGTCACGGCTCATGAACTTTGTGAGTAAATTCATCGGGACTGTTAGATTCGGGACCGATCATTTCGGTGCAATTATGGGTTATCGAGATTATGTTGTTGGTAAAAGTGTAATCTCCAGGGTTTATTATGTAGAAGGTCTTGGTCATAACTTATTTTCTGTCGGTCAATTCTGTGATTCTGATCTTGAAGTAGCCTTCAGAAAACATACGTGTTTTGTTAGAGAACTTGATGGTGTGGAACTTTTAAGAGGAACACGAGGTTCAAACCTATACACCATCTCTATCGAAGATATGATGAAGTCTTCTCCAATTTGCTTGTTGTCAAAAGCTTCGAAAACAAAGTCATGGTTATGGCATCATCGTCTCAATCACTTGAACTTTGGCACCATAAATGATCTCTCCAGAAAGGACTTAGTTATAGACTTACCTAGACTAAAGTATGAAAAGGATCATATTTGTTCAGCATGCCAATTGGGAAAAAGCAAGAAGTATCCCCACAAACCCAAACCTACAAACTCAGTTATGGAAGTTCTTCATACCATTCACATGGATTTATGTGGACCCATGAGAGTGCAGAATATTTTCGAGAAGAAATATGTGTTAGTTGTGGTTGATGATTACTCTCGATTTACTTGGGTTAAATTCTTAAGGACAAAGGATGAAACTCCAGATATCATCATCAAACTTATCAAACAACTGCAGGTTCGACTTAACAAAATTGTCAGAATCATCCGAACAGACAATGGAACTGAGTTTGTTAATAAAGAACTTAGTGAGTTCTATGAAAGTGTTGGAATCACTCATGAAAGAAGTGTTCCACGAACTCCTCAATAGAACGGTGTAGTTGAAAGACAATCGAACTCTTGTGGAAGCCGCAAGAACAATGCCGATTTACTCAAAGGTTCCAATGTTTCTCTGGGTGAAGCCATTGCCACCGCATGCTACACTCAAAATCGACCCTAATTCACACTTCTCATGGAAAAACTCCATATGAACTTGTCCACAATCGAAAACCTAATCTTTCATTCCTTCGTGTGTTTGGTGCATTGTGTTATCCAACTAATGAGGGTCAAGACTTAGGTAAACTTAAAGCTAAAGCGGACATTGGAGTATTTGTAGGATATGCACCAAGCAGAAAAGGATACCGAATCTACAACAAAAGAACCCGAAATATCATGGAAACAATTCACGTTACGTTCGATGAGCTGACCGGTCAAATGGCTCCAGGACAACCCAGTTCTGGACCCGCATCATGAAGTAGTCCCATCAATTCAACTCTTGTATTCGATTCTTCGCCAGCAACTAGTTATGTACCTCCCATACGAGCACACATCTTTAAACTATCATACGAGCACACATTAATTAGACATAGACTCCCACAACCTTAGTTTAGATAATTAGATAATAGTAGAGTAATCGGTAGAAATACCAACCCCCCAAATCCAATACCCGCGATTCGTACATTTCCATTTCATAAAACATAAAAAGATAAAAAATAATCTTCCTCAACCTTAACCTTAGCGTAGTAACTCCTTACTAGCATTCCTATTCCCCAGAGAACGATATCAATACCCGTGACTTACCCTAATTACTACACTACAATGATTTGGTTCATCGCCTAGGGTGTTATAAAACTTGCTCGAAGAAAAGGAAGTTTCCTTGACCCCGAATGATGCGTGTAGCGTTATCAAGTTTTTACGCCGCCGGGAATAGAATAGCTAGTTAGTAGTCCACATCGTTTAGGTTTCTTTGCTTGATTCCTATCAAGTAAACTTTTTCTCATTTTTAGCTTTCTCTTAGTCTATCCCCCTTCTTCGTGACCCTCGTTCGTAAAAACCATCACTCAACATGATCCGTATCTTCCATCGAAGATTCTTCACTCTACCCGTTCCCAATCCCGAGATTGAGAACGCGATCCCACAAAACCCTTCACCCACTCACCATTTTGGTAATCACCTAGGGCATAATGAGATAAATTGGCAACAACAAAGTCCTTTCTATTACTCCGATTCTGATGAGGAATTTGATTATGGTGAGGCACTTGATAGCGGAGAGGTCATTAATGAAATTGAGGAAGACCCCTCCCAATGTTTTGACCCTAGGTGTAGTATTGAGAAAGATGGCCCTTTAACATGCAATTCCTTGCAAAATAGGACTAGAAGGGTTCGATGCTTATTTGAATTCATTCTTACCTTTAAACTTAATCTCAAGGACCTATACAACAAAATCAAGGTCAATGAGTTAACTTATCAAGGAACAATGTTGTTGAAGCGATCATTTATTTGCACGTGTTTGTCGAAGTTTTGCTTATTTGGTAGAGTTCATGGTCTTAGAAGACTTAGGAGAATTTATAGATAAGGACCTCACTCAAGTAATTTTGGAAAACCTTTCAAAAATTGACTAGGTTGAATGAACGGATGATTGATGGTCTAATTACATTCTCCGATGAAGTTGAAGATTTCGTCTACCAAATGCCACGTGCTCATCCTAGGTTTAAACATAAGGACATTGAGGTTTGTAATAGAATGACCCCTATTCCATTGCTTAGTGAAAGGGATAGGCAGAGTGGGCTTAGGTACCCATATGAGAAAACTAAGCGATATTACAAAAAATGCCTTGAATTAGGAGTTGATTACAAAAAGAATGAAAGAGTGTTGGAATGGCTTAAGTATGAGCACGAGAGGATAAGTGAGGAAACGTAGAGCACGACTATGAGTCTAGCTACAAGAATCTTAAATAAAGAAAAGCGCTTCGTGGGAGGCAACCCATGTTTAATTGTTTTCTTGTTAGTGTCTTATATCTTTTATTAATTGTTTATCCTCATGTTTAAATTTGTAAAAATGCTTTATTTTGTTTTTAACCTCGTCTTAATTGCATATAAAGGTATTTTACATAAGGGATAAGTGTAGGGAGGATTACACACGTTTTCAAAAGAAACGTAAACATGAGAATAACAATTAACTAAAAGATATTTATGTTTGTTTGTTCGAGTCAAATGCTTGTATCGAGTCATAATGGATGTTTTGCAGAAATTTTTCCAGATTCTAAAGATGTAAATTTTCCGAATTTTTCCGTAAAATCGCACCGCTTTTTGTCAGATAACTGACGGCGTCAGATTGCAACTGACGGCGTCGGGAAGGAGTAAAACATCGATTACTTTTTTCTCGTTTTCGAGCTACTTATAAATTTTTGAATTTTCCGTGTCTTAATTTTCTTAGAAATTCGTAAACATCCATTCCACAAGCATTATATCCTAGTTTAAATCGAGTCTTATATATATTATTACCGCCGATTTTACGCGAAGGTTTCGTTTGTTTTCTTCAAGTGTGCAAGTTTAGTTTGTCAAGAAGAAGTTACATAAGATTGGAAGGAGCTTTTCACGCAATAATTCTTCTTGGAAAAGAGTTTAACCACCACTTTACACGGATCCTACCGAGCTAATCGGGGAGTATTAGTTTCTTCGTTTTTAATTACCTTCTTTTATCATAACTTTGATACTTTCGGGAACATTGGGGACAATGTTCGGTTTAAGTGTAGGGAGGAAAATAAAGCGGAACTTTGAAACTATGCTTATCCTTGATTATTTGCTTTGTCCAATTGTGATTGTGTAATAAACCATGAGAAAATGTCGGTTAGGGTAATTTTGGCACCAAATTTAAAATATTTCATGACATATAGGAGTAGGCCATTAGTCTTAACAAAAGCGTCTCACGGATAGGAAGTTATATGACTAGCACAAAACCCTTTACCACCCAAATTCCACCAAAATGTGAGGATCGCCCTTAGATTAGTAGGAATAAAAGCATTCATCTTCAATGCTTAGAGTGTGAACCGGTAGTATATTAGATTCTAGAACTTGTTTTGTGATGCATTCCGAGATCGCAAGTGAGGCTACACTTGTGTAGTTAGGAATAACTAAATGATAAGAGGCATTAGGATAACCCTTGTTTGATACACTGTAATATAATTACTTCTTCCATATCGGTTGAGTAATTCCCCACACCCTTTGCGTTGTACTCATCTTTAGTACACGATACCCTAGTTAACCCCTCGAGCCTATCCTTTTCGCGGTTCTCGTGATGTTTCGATTTTCCGAATATCAATGAAGAGCATTGTTTACACCCCACCCCAAATATACACCCAAATCGCCTTAGCCTACCCTTATGCACTCACTTTTAGTGCAAATGTTTGTTATCACCCTAAACCCTTAGTTCAATTATCTAGTTGCTTGCATAAGTTGCTAAGTCGAGTCATATCCTTTGTATACGCTTTTGGGATGATTGGGATTCATGGGAAAAGTTAAAGTTTATGAAATGACGGAAGGGAACGTAAATTCAAATTCCTTTGTTTGCATAATAATGTACCCCAAGTGTTTTGATCTTTTCAAATCGGGTCAAATTAGTGTTAGAGTAATAAAAACTCAAGTGTAGGGATGTGCCTATAAATCCCTAGTATTTTGATGTTACCGTAGAGGATGGTAGAGTAAAAGTGTATGAAAAAAAAAAAAAAAAAACGTCACGGCTACCATCCTACATCTATCCTTTAAATTTATGTTTATTTATTTCGGTTATCTAGAGTTTAGAGTGTCGAGTCTTGGCTTAGCAACGCCATTCTTCGTATGCATTTAACATAGAGATTTTTGACTTACCACCACTAAATAGCCTATCCCACCAAACCCTTGTTTCCTACCGTAAGCCTAACATTACAACCCTTTAAAAGACCTCTTTGATAGTCTTTCCTAGGTGCTTACGCCAAAGCGATGGAGGTTTGATCTATTCTCAAGCCTATGGTAATCTATGTACTAGGACCGTTAATGAGTGTTTATCTTCCATTTCCTATTTGTTATATTTCATATATACACCGAGAGAGATGTGAGTATCCAAACACCCCATGTGAGGTGCTAGTATGTAATTCCGTGCTTGTTATGACTTTCTTGGGGCTTATATGTGTTGTGGACCGTTTTGAATTAATGCTTCATGACCCCTAACTTATAAATTAATTAGCTAAAAGCACATTTGCTTGAGGACAAGCAAATAACAAGTGTAGGGATATTTGATAAGGTTTTAAAAGGTACCATTTTGAGGGTCGTTTAAGTCCTTATTTGATCACTTTTGTATCCGTTATTGCTTAATATCGTTCCTTTTCACTTTTAGGTCTCTTGAAGGCAAAATGCTGGAATGGCACTTATTTGGACGAAAAGGCGCGAATATATGAAGAAAATGGCCAAAGTCAAAATCGAGACACTCACGATTCTTTGAAATTAGAAGGCGACGGCGTCGGTGTTAATGGCGACGCCGTCCCAAAATTATTGATACGGTCCAACCCAAAACTCGTATTTTCAAGTGACGACGCCTAGTTGTGAAAGAGTAGGCCGTCGCTACTCGGGCGGCCTAGATGCAATCCAGACGACGCCGGTCAAGAGGACGGCGTCACGGACATAAGGTGACCGCCGCAAGGTTAACGTGCCAAGACGAAACCCTAATGACGGCGACACGGCGCGCCACTAAACATAAGGTGACGCCGTCGCAATTGTAATCTTATATATAGAATCCAATTTTTAGTCTTGTGTGGAGAGTCTTTGGAGTAAAACCTAAAACCGAACCTAAGGTGTCTTGTACAGATTTTAGGTTTTAAACCCTATCTTACATCAAGATAAGTCTTTACTTCATTAATTCAATTATGTCTTTGATTATTTGTGTGTATGCTTGCATGTTCTCCATGTCCGGCTAATTTACTTGTGTGTTTGCTTAGGAAGTATGAAACTTAATTATTGAATATTGATTGGTTGTTTCTTATCTTAGTTGATTAATGATCTAATAATGCGATAGGTCATTCGTTGTGTACTTAATGCTTGATTCATCTTTGTGAACCTTAGAATATAATTACCTGAGTAGTTGTAGGCTAAACCATCCAAAGAGCGCCTTAGAGTAGGAGTTTATCATCCCTAGTGGGTTTGTAGACGAGACCCTTTGGTAAGTTCAAAGAGTTGGGAGAAACGCATACCCTACAACTTTAGACACACAACGCAACTAGGAATAAGGACGTGACAATTCAACCACCAATAGGAGATAATTAAGGTAGTACACACTAAGTAAACACATCTTTAAACTATCATACGAGCACACATTAATTAGACATAGACTCCCACAACCTTAGTTTAGATAATTAGATAATAGTAGAGTAATCGGTGAAATACCAACCCCAAATCCAATACCCGAGATTCGTACCTTTCCATTTCATAAAACATAAAAAGATAAAAAATAATCTTCCTCAACCTTAACCTTAGCGTAGTAACTCCTTACTAGCATTCCTATTCCCCTAGAGAACGATATCAATACCCGTGGCTTACCCTAATTACTACACTACAACGATTAGGTTCACTGCCTAGGGTGTTATAAAACTTGCTCGAAGAAAAGGAAGTTTCCTTGACCCCGAACGACGCGTGTAGCGTTATCACGAGGCAATCAGAATCTTCTTGGCTAATGCTGCAAGTAAGAACATGGTAGTCTATCAGATGGATGTAAAGACGGCTTTTCTTAATGGAGATCTTAAAGAAGTCGTATACGTCAGTCAACCGGAAGGCTTTGTGAATCCAGAGCATCCTACTCATGTCTATCGCTTGAAGAAGGCCCTGTACGGTTTGAAGCAAGCTCCAAGGGCATGGTATGATATGCTATCAAAGTTTCTTCTATCTACCGGATTCAGCAAAGGAGCAGTTGATCCAACATTTTTCACCAGAATGTCACGCAAACATTTAATTCACGTTCAAATTTATGTTGATGATATTATCTTTGCCTCGACTGACCCCAATGAATGTGACCGATTTTCTAATGAGATGGGTTCCAAATTTCAAATGTCTATGATGGGACAAACGTCATTTTTCTTGGGATTGCAAATTTCACAAAGTCCCGAAGGCATTTTTATTAATCAATCTAAATATGCAAATGAAATTTTAAATAAATTTGGATTTGATTCTTGTGACCTGCTGACACTCCCATGATAGAGCGTACTAAACGGATGAGGACCACTCGGGGATCATGGTAGACCAAACGAAATATCGTAGTATGATTGGATCCCCGATGTACCTCACGGCTAGTAGACCGACATTCATTCGCTATTTGCATGTGTGCTAGATACCGTGTTAAGCCTACCAAAAGCACCTTGAAGCGATTAAGCGGGTCTTTCGGTATCTCCAAGGAACCATCAATATGGGTCTTTGGTACCCAAAGGACACCGGTATGTCACAAACGACCTATGCGATGCCGATCATGCAGATGTCAAGATACACGTCGAAGCACGTCGGAGGTGCTCGATTTTTGGGTGATAAGCTTGTGAGTTGTCTTCAAAGAAACAAATGAGCACTTCTATATCTTCTACGAGGCTGAATACATAGCCATGTCATCTTGTTGTACTCAAATCCTATGGATGAGATCCCAATTATCGACTATGGCTTTGAATTCAACAAAATCCTCAGATTGTGATAACAAAATGCCATTGCTCTCTTGCAACAACGTTCAACATTCAAGAGCAAAGCACATTGACATTCGACATCATTTCATTCAGGAACAAGTGGAAAATGGTGTGGTGGAACTCTATTTTGTGAGGACTGAATACCAGTTAGCAGACATCTTCACCAAAGCTCTTCCTAGAGAACGTTTTGAGTTTATCCTTCCACGACTTGGTCTAAAGTGCCTACAACCGGAAACACTCAAACGTCTTCAAGCGGAAGACGAGGAGTAAATGGTTTTCTCTTCTTCATCTATCTCTTGTATATACTTATTTTAAAACCCACAAAAAGAAAATAGAAAAATATAAAATTTTCAAAATCCAAAAAAATTAGAAAATCTTGAAAAATCCCAAAAATATTGTTATTTTGTCATATTTTTCTTTATTCGATATCATCTACGGACTTTGTGTTGACATTCAAAGAATGTCACGGGTTTTAGATGTTACATTTAATCGTAATATTGATAAAATTAGAAAAGTATTGAAAAATTAAATATAATAAATATAAATTAAAAATTATCGAAAATATGAATGAACTTAGATAATTATAAATAAGATTAAAAAAAAAGTATAAATGATCATGTAGAAGCATTAAAGCTAAATAATAAAAAATAACATATCAACTATCCTAATAACAACTTAACATTAATATTATAAATTACTAAAAGATAAGTAGCAACTAAGTTCTAACTATAAACTACAAATAACTAATATGAAATATACTCTAGAGCTACAATCAAGAGTGCAATTTAACTTACAATAAATAACATTAAAACAAACTAAGTCTCTAGCAACCAACAAGAGATTATTGTAATTTAGCATTAACAACTATAATGTAAAGCTATGAGTCCAGTAATTATAAATAAAGTTAAATTTCACTAGAAATAATTAGAATACAGAATTATAAGCAAAATTAACAAATTAACAAAAATTCGAATAAATTTGCAAATTACTATGAACTTAATTACGATTTAGTAAAGTTATAATCATTTGAATTAATCATTCTTAAAATTATCAGATTATTCAATTTCTAATTTGATAAGATAATGAGATTAATAATAATAATGACCTATAATCAATTACAGAATTATCAATTGAAATCGAATGAGGAATCATTCAATTGATTGTTTTGAAATGAATATAGCTGAAGCAATTATTTAAGATACTGAATATACTGATTTATAACAAAATAATTAATATTAAACTTATTACATCAATCAAAACTAAACCATCGTAAACTAAACTATTTAAACAACATTTGACTTTAAACACATAGATCACTAAATTCAGCTATAATAACTTTCACTTAGATACTAATCTATTCAAATTGCTTAATCTAAATATACTTAGAATATAATAGCTAATTTAACTAATATCTAAACTATAAATAGAATAATTAAATAATAATATGATGAAAATTAGATCTAAATAAATTTAAATAACTAGACTATATAGATTAATATGCTAATACTATCTACATAATTAATAGCTATTAAATGATATCGCCAAATTCACTATAACACCAATAATACTAACACATTATCACTAAACATAAGATCACAATTATCAACTCACTATTTCACACTTATGCACTTAAATCAATCTTTAAACTATATTAACATAAATTACATTAATATACAACTAACAAATTAATAGCGTACATTACTTATGACTTAACTAAATGCTTTAAACACTGAGATTAATTAACTTAGTAAATTGCACTTAGATCAATAAGCACTATGGAATTAACATAACAAATATAAATTAACATTAATGAACTCTTACAATCATATAAGCTAATAAACGTACCACTTCATATACAGATCTTGATAGATACACTTCACTGAATGATTAATGGTAACTATCTTTGGAATTTAAAATCTCAGTGAGATTTACATGAGCATTTATGCTGGTTTATAAGATGAACGGAAATAAGGTTGCATGTAACACATTCAATTCAAAATAAATCATGATTAGTGCATCAATGACTCTGATATTCTCACTCCATGCTTTTGCTACGCTGCTGCAAATATCATGAATCATCTAAAGCTTCCGCTACTTTGATAAGAAGAAATCATAATCCATAATGTGAGCATGTCGGTCCACTGTCACAACGTCACATAATGTCAACACCACAATGGAAGAGTCAGAGATTTATGCAAGCTGTTGATCTCAAAGCTGGCTCAAAACTCATCATCACGTGGATCAGTTAAAGACCTCCACTTGAATTATCCAAACATGCGGAACATGAAGAATCAAAGACTACGAGCTACTTAGCAAAGAACTTAATATCCAAGAACAATCTAATGTAATATCTGTTTGTATTCATTATAAATTGAGGTGACCTCCCTTAGGGGGAGATTGTTAGGAATTAGAAAATTCAGTCATTAAAGTATCGGTCACCTCAAGTATATGTAATTGTTAGAAAGCTCGTAGTCGTAGTCATTTAATATTAGTTAGTATTTAGTTAAGTAACACCGTGGAGGACAGACGGTCTTTACCACCGTATGCGATCCACGACCCGTGGGAGGCGAGTCTTGTAAGAATACTATAAATACCCTCTACCTCCCAAGGTAGAGGGTTGAAGCTTTCAATACCATTTCTCTTTGTTTCACATAGTTCCCAACTCTCTTCCCTTTCTCTCTAACTTTCTCTAAACATTGTGAGCGCCGATATGATTTGTTGTTTAATGTGTTTGTGAAATCTTATATCTTCTTGATTCGCTCCAAGCGGTCTATCTTTTATTAGTCAACCACTTGTGAATGGTCAACCATAAAGTCAAACATTTCGAAACAAAATGCAATTAAGTCCGGAGGAGTTTAGTGTATCCCCGGTCGTTAAGTCCCAACGAGGTGTGTAAAGCTGTAATCTGCGAATCTGTGATCGGGTGAATATTGAGCAGAAAAGGTTATGATTGATTACACTAAGGAAATTAAATCTAAAAAACTTTGAAGTCATTTTAATTCTATATTTAAAATCGTTTAACGATTAAAACCTAAAACGTGCGTTTAAATAAAATTACGTGAGCGTGCGAAATAAAGCGTGAAAATAAAGAAAAATACCTACGGATATGAAAATGATATTTTACAATCCTAATAATAAAAGAAAATTATTGGAAAAATAAAATTATTTTTATGACTATTTATTTAATCATTATTAATTAAAACTATTTTAACTATTTAATAATACCCTAAAATATAAGAAAATATGAAATAAAGCTAGAAAAGTGAAATTATGACTTAGAAAATCTAAAATAACTAAATAGAATTTTAAAACTAATTTTGTATTTTTCGATGATTTTTCTATTTTCTACAAATTTAAAACTATTTTAAACTAATTAAATGGCTAAAAATTATAAATTTAACTAGGAAAGATCTGGAAAAATTATTTTTTGCTTTTTATATTTATCTTAATCTATGAAAATTAAAACTTATTTTTTGAAGCTTTTACGATTTATTTGTATTAAAAGCTATTTAAAAGTCTTAAAAGCGATTTAAAATAAGAAAAATAGCAAACAGTGATGAAATATTATGAAAATTCAGGAAAATTCTAAAATATTATTATAAATCTACAAAAATAATAGAAGTGATGCGGTGTGCAAGAACTGAAGTCGATGTGAAAAGTGCTTAAAAATAAGCACTTAAAATAAACTATAAGCTACCTAAGTGCACCAACTTATCACGAAGCTAGAGTATGCTAAAATTACTTAAAACCAACCTATTCCAACTATCCTAAACCTCTGAAAAGCAATCTACAATGATATGATTCTATTTAAGCCTAGAGTAAATAAGCTCTAACTGCCTAACTTTAAGCTACTACACAGGCTTATCCAATAAGCTATAGAGGAAAACAGAACCTAGGTCCTCTAGCCAACCAACCAAAGGGATTATGTACCAAATTTCAGCCCATAACAAGCTATAATGAAGCTTGGAGAGGACACCAAGTTGCATGTACACAACTCGGTGTATCTTTGAATTTGAGCAGGGAAAACCGACTTATTGAGCTACTATTTAAGAGCTTATAGAAGTTCCCAAAATTCAACAAAATCAGATTCTGAAATTTGACCAACTGAACTTATTAAACCCAAAATTTCAACGATTTGAACTAAAACGAATCATGAAAATTCCACAAAGTTTGGCAAAATCACTTTTCCACTTTTGACTTTTATCGATTTTGCAAAGTTTGACTAATATGAGATTTGAATTCAATTTGTGAACCGATATTGATGTTTAATGATAATATGGACCTAATGCAAGCTAGATTAACTAATTATGAACACGAATGCAAGGAATTAGCTTGATTCAATCGGTTTGGAAATGAAAACAGTGCTATGCAATTTTGACTTTTAAAGTATGAATATGCGGTCTATAAGCTAAAATAAGTTCTAATATCCTAAATACTACTTAACCAATAAAACTTAACCTTGACTAACTCTCTAACACCAAATCGATCCGAATCCAAACACTAGTTAAAGCAACCGATTTGAGCTTTAACACACTAGATCACTAATACTTCCACTATAATGCTTAATCTAGATTCACTATGTGAGATTACTACTAAATGAACTAATCTTAACAACTAAACTAGTCTAATTTAACTAATGCAAATTTAGACTTAATGCAAAACTATAAACTTAAGACAAGAATGAAAATATGAGATAGCAACTATAAATTCTCAAATTAAACTAAACTATACTAATTATGATGCTAAATAAGCTATTCTACAATGAATATAAGTCATAATGATTAAGAAGGAGAATTAGTACTCACAATATGTCCGACCACTATGGCTTGCCAAACAAATCAAATAACCACAACCTAGAACGATTATCAACCCAAATCAAACACAATATCAACCCGGATCCAACTCCATATCAAAAATCGATCCATGCACCTTATGAACTTGCGGTTTGACTTTTGTTGACTTTTTGGAATCTTAAAATTTAAACGATGTAGATTATTTTAAACTTATAAAAGCTTTAACAAGCTTATATAAGCTCACATGAGCGATAACAAGCTTATACAAATCTGAGTAGCTTAATTCGACTTAATAACACCATAAACACTTAAAAACTTGGAATTTTCATTAACACTTGGAAATTGTACAAAGATCAACATTAAGCAGACTTAAAATAACTTGAAATGATAGCTGAAACTAAAGTCGATAATACTTAACCCATTACAATACGATTTTAGCTAAACTACTCTACTTACACTAATACTTTAACTACTCGCTTCTTCTTTTTTATATTCAAGAAAGGTCTCCTCTCTCCACTCGAGCATATCCCACCACTTGGATAGCTCCAATTCATCCCACCAAGCACTTGTAATTTTGGCGCTAAAATATCCAAAAGGTAACGTGTAGAGTTTTCGGGCATTTAATGCCCTTGGTTTGTTAATGGAGGTGGAGGGACAAGGTGGGAAAGGTTGGTGATGAGTGGTGGACGGTGGTGGTGAAAACCAAAAGTGAGGAGCGATAATGGTGGGTTTCGGTGTGTGAGGAGAGGAACATGGTGGCGGTTTTATTATTTAAACCGTGGGTTAGTTTTGGGCTTTAGGCAGAAATGGGCTTGGGTTGGGTAAATAATACAAAGGGTCCGGTTGTTTTGAGCTTATAATATCACAAGGACCAAGTTTGTAATTTGTGCAAAGTTGAGGGACTGATATGTAATTATTCCAAAGTATCTTCAAGGACCTAATCTGCCAAATATGATAAACCAAGGACCATAAATGTAATTATTTTCCATTCTAAATTTCCAAGGACCTTTTGTGTCATTTTTGAAACTTCAGGGACCTAAGTTGCCATTTTTGCAATTTTAAACTTCAAGGACCAAGTTTGACAACTCATGAATCCCTAGGGGCTTTAAATGACATTTTACATGATTTGAATATCCAGGACTAGTTTGCCAATTTATGAAAGTTTAGGACCTGAAACGTAAATTATGTAAACTTTGTTGTTTTAATCGCCAATCCTTTTGCACTTGTAACACATAAAACACATTTCAATGATATTTATAACATTTATATAGTCATTTGTGTGTTTTGGTACATTTTTATGGTTTAAATAATATAAAATATATGTGTATTTAGACACATATCAAATCCCCACTAAACTATTGCTAGTCCTAGCAATCTTTTATGAAAATTTAATGGATTTCATCTCTTTACCAAAAGCCATTACTTGGGTAGCCAATTGTTTCGGTTCAAGTAAGAACCTTGGTACAATGATAACCAAATGATTTTGAGCAAATCACCGACTTTCAACGGTTTTGATTTGTCTTTACCGAAGCCGTTTGCTCGGACTAGCCAACTCTTAGATAAAATATCAATATTATCTTTGGTGAGTCGATTACCAATTATGGCTTTCCAATCGCCTTTACCACAAGCCATAAACTTGTGGGCTAGCCAACTTTTCACTAATTAAAGATATGGTGGTGAACACCATACAATTTTGGGCAAATTGCAAGCCGTCAACGGTTTGAGATATCTTTACCAAGAGCCGTTTGCTCTGGATTAGCCAATCCTTATGTGGGTTAGACATGGTAGATGATTACCATTTGTTGTGTTTAGTACATAGTACTTCCACTAAAAAAATTTAAAATTTGGCCATTTTGGGGAAAAAGGGACTAAAGGGTACATTTATGATCAAATTAGCGAATTTCCCCCAAACTTAGAAATGAATATTGTCCTCAATATTCAAAGTCCCGATATTATCTGAATCCTTGAGCGTAAAAGATAACATTACTAGCTAAGTGTAGAAACACAACAATTATTCTCTTTTTAATATTTACAATTTTTTAACACTTTATATACTGAATGGGGCAACTCCCCATACTAGGGTGGTACACACGGTGAAAACCCATGTTTAATTATTGTTTTTGATTACCGAGTCGCTAGCTTGACTCGACCAGAATTAATTTGTTCATGGGAAGTAAGTGGAAGAGACAATCTCCATCGGACTTTCATTCAAGATGTTTGTATAAACATTGAAGTGCGTGAAAGTTCCACACCGATGAGATATAGAGACCCGGCTCACGGATGATAAATGAAAATGCGGGGTCAAAGATAGTGTCTTCATTCCCAAGGAGTGAAGAGCAGGAGAAGTCACCGTATAGGTGAAGAAAAGAAAGAAAATCATGATAAAAATCATGACTAACTCATCATTATCGAAAGGAGAATTCATGATTTCTAGATCATGAATCTCATCATTTAGCTCATTTGATCTAGACATATCCCGGTGTGTCTAGATCAAAGTAGAATTATCATACTCCGTGGATATATGATATGAGTGAGTTCACGGAGAACTCTTCATGAAGAGAATCATTCACATGAAGTGAATTTGTGAACTCTTGTTCCATTGTGGGCTCATCACTATCCTCGTCAAAGATTGGATTGTTAGAAATCCAAGTGAATTGATTCAATTCAAATAGAGGATTGGTGAAAATAGCTTTAATTTTTAGGAACAAAGTGATCAACATTCTCTATTGAATTTATTAGGGTGAGAAGTGAGTGAACGATCATTATAAAGGAGATTTTCAAGTTCTCCTAGGTCGACTTTGAAATCAAAGAGATCATCATCACTTTCCGATGAAAGTGGATTGATGTGAGCGAGTTCATCGGTGAACTCCTCAAGAAGAGGATCGATCTGTGGGAGTGATGCCTCAACATACTCGATGTTTCCATAGGAAGCACAATCATCGCTAAGATCGGAGAAAGTATCAAAATGATCTTTTGAACACTCAAGAGGAAAGAGAATCACACATATGATCGAAGTTCCACGTGACTCTCTCGGGATTGGGACAAGGTTCTCAACACTAGACTTTATGAATTCGTCCGATCCCTTTTCGGGAACAAGTGTCAAGATGCTCGTCCCCATGTTCGAGAGTGAGTGTGAACCTCGGGTGTGATAACAACGATCGAGGGAGTTGAGAAGGACTAGCATACATATTTTTACAATTTCCATTTGTTCTTACGCTAGTAATTCCATCATAGTCTTTTCTCCCCGATTTTTCATGGAAGGAATTTCAACCGATGAACTTGATGAACACGTACAAAATTGACGAATATCAAGGGTAACTTCATCATCATCTTCATCGAGAATGAAAGCAGAATCGAGAGCTAGATTTGGCTGCTTTTGTATTTTAATTAATTCCTAATAGAGTTTTCACCGGCAACTGGGAATCTAATTTAGCGACTGCTCTTGACTAACAATTCTTCCATGGATTTTTGATTTGGATTATCTTGGGAATGTTTACATTCCTTCAATCTTTCACTAAATCCAAAAGATCAAGGAGAAGATTTTGAGGAAGTGGCTTAGGTGAGGTGGTGCTGATTCATTTGGTCTTGTAGAGGTTGGTCATGATACGAAGAGTCGTAATTGTAACAAGGAAATGGATTCCTTGTTTGACAATCGAGCTAAAGTGTGGACCTCCACAAGACTCACAACAAAATGATTGTTGTGGTGGTCATGTGAATAATATGGAATTTGGTCATTTCAAAGTCACGAGTGTTACCGAAAACTGTTCATAGACAAACGTGTTCCGGTTTGACACTCAAATTCTTGATGAGGACCTCCACAAAATTCACATGAATATGTCTCAATCTCATGATGTGGTAGGCGATGGAATAAATCGGTCGTGTCATGGTAAGAATAGGGATCTTGGTTACTGACGGACCCATTTCCCGACTCTACCATGCTAAAGCGAGACAATTATCATCATTATGAGGCGACCACACCATTGACAACCAAGAAGGTGAGGATAAGACATAGAAAGAATCAAAGGGTTCCAAAGGGTAAGAAATGAAGAATCAAAAGGGTAAGAGGAATATTTTGGTATTTTTGAAAAACATGTTGTAAAACAAAGAATGAAAATATTTTTGTAATCGATTAGTCAAGCGAATTAACTTCACGATAATTTTGGTTTTATATGAAAATAAGGAAATATGGACAAAGATGGTAAATATACAATGGGTGTATATTCAACAATCACCGATGCTTCAAATTAGTACGCTGTGACACCTCCCGTATGCGCGCCAAATTTTGATTCGCTCCAAACGGTCTATCTTTTATTAGTCAACCACTTGTGAATGGTCAATCATAAAGTCAAACATTCGAACAAAATGCAATTAAGTCCAGAGGAGTTTAGTGTATCCCCGGTCGTTAAGTCCCAACGAGGTGTGTAAACCATGTACAACGAATCGTGATCGGGTGAATATTGAACAGGAAAAGGTTATGATTGATTACACTAAGGAAATTAAATCTAAAAAAAACTTTGAAATCATTTTAATCCTATATTTAAAATCGTTTAACGATTAAAACCTAAAACGTACGTTTAAATAAAATTACGTGAACGTACGAAATAAAACGTGAAAATAAAGAAGTAAAATACCTACGGATATGAAAATGATGTTTTTACAATCCTAATAATAAAAGAAAATTATTGGAAAAATAAAATTATTTTTATGACTATTTATTTAATTATTATTAATTAAAAACTATTTTTAACTATTTAATAATACCCTAAAATATAAGAAAATATGAAATAAAGCTAGAAAAGTGAAATTATGACTTAGAAAAATCTAAAATAACTAAATAGAATTTTCAAAACTAATTTTGTATTTTTCTGATGATTTTTCTATTTTCTACAAATTTAAAACTATTTTAAACTAATTAAATGGCTTAAAATTATAAATTTAACTAGGAAAAATCTGGAAAATTATTTTTTGCTTTTATATTTATCTTAATCTATGAAAATTGAAAACTTATTTTTTGAAGCTTTTCCGATTTATTTGTATTAAAAGCTATTTAAAAGTCTTAAAAGCGATTTAAAATAAGAAAAATAGCAAACAAAGATGAAAAATTATGAAAAATTCAGGAAAATTCTAAAATATTATTATAAATCTACAAAAATAATAGAAGTGATGCGGTGTGCAAGAACTGAAGTCGATGTGAAGAGTGCTTAAAAATAAGCACTTAAAATAAGCTATAAGCTACCTAAGTGCACCAACTTATCACGAAGCTAGAGTATGCTAAAATTACTTAAAACCAACCTATTCCAACTATCCTAAACCTCTGAAAAGCAATCTACAATGATATGATTCTATTTAAGCCTAGAGTAAATAAGCTCTAACTGCCTAACTTTAAGCTACTGCACAGGCTTATCCAATAAGCTATAGAGGAAAACAGAACCTAGGTCCTCTAGCCAACCAACCAAAGGGATTATGTACCAAATTTCAGCCCATAACAAGCTATAATGAAGCTTGGAGAGGACACCGAAGTTGCATGTACACAACTCGGTGTATCTTTGAATTTGAACAGGGAAAACCAACTTATTGAGCGACTATTTAAGAGCTTATAGAAGTTCCCAAAATTCAACAAAAATCAGATTACAAATTTGACCAACTGAACTTATTAAACCCAAAATTTCAACCGATTTGAACTAAAACGAATCATGAAAATTCCACAAAGTTTGGCAAAATCACTTTTTCCACTTTTGACTTTTTATCGATTTTGCAAAGTTTGACTAATATGAGATTTGAATTCAATTTGTGAACTGATATTGATGTTTAATGATAATATGGACCTAATGCAAGCTAGATTAACTAATTATGAACCCGAATGCAAGGAATTAGCTTCGATTCAATCGGTTTGGAAATGAAAAGCAGTGCTATGCAATTTTGACTTTAAAGTATGAATATGCGCCTATAAGCTAAACTAAGTTCTAATATCCTAAATACTACTTAACCAATAAAACTTAACCTTGTGACTAACTCTCTAACACCAAATCGATGTGATACCAAACACTAGTTAAAGCAACCGATTTGAGCTTTAACACACTAGAGATCACTAACTGCTCCACTATAATGCTTAATCTAGATTCACTATGTGAGATTACTACTAAATGAACTAATCTTAACAACTAAACTAGTCTAATTTAACTAATGCAAATTTAGACTTAATGCAAAACTATAAACTTAAGACATCAATGAAAATATGAGATAGCAACTATAAATTCATCAAATTAAACTAAACTATACTAATTATGATGCTAAATAAGCTATTCTACAATGAATATAAGTCAGTAGCAGACAAGAAGGAGAATTAGTACTCACAATATGTCCACCACTATGGCTTGCCAAACAAATCAAATAACCACAACCTAGAACGATTATCAACCCAAATCAAACACAATATCAACCCAGATCCAACTCCATATCAGCAAATCAGATCCATGCACCTTATGAACTTGCAGTTTGACTTTTTGTTGACTTTTTTGGAATCTTAAAATTTAAACTGATGTAGATTATTTTAAACTTATAAAAGCTTTAACAAGCTTATATAAGCTCACATGAACCGATAACAAGCTTATACAAATACGAGTAGCTTAATTCGACTTAACAACCACCATAAACACTTAAAACTTGGAATTTTCATTAACACATGGAAATTGTACAAAGATCAACATTAAACAGACTTAAAATAACTTGAAATGATAACTGAAACTAAAGCTGATAATACTTAACCCATTACAATACGATTTTAGCTAAACTACTCTACTTACACTAATACTTTAACTACTCTGCTTCTTCTTTCTTTTATATTCAAGAAAAGGTCTCCTCTCTCCACTCTGAGCATATCCCACCACTTGGATAGCTCCAATTCATCCCAGCCGTGCACTTGTAATTTTGGCGCCAAAAATATCCAAAAGGTAACGTGTAGAGTTTTCAGGGCATTTAATGCCCTTGGTTTGTTGTGGAGGTGGAGGGGACAAGGTGGGAAAGGTTGGTGATGAGCTGGTGGACAGGTGGTGGTGAAAACCAAAAGTAGGAGCGAGAATGGTGGGTTTCGGTGTGTGAGGAGAGGAACAATGGTGGCGGTTTTATTATTTAAACCGTGGGTTAGTTTTGGGCTTTAGGCAAAAATGGGCTTGGGTTGGGTAAATAATACAAAGGGTCCCGTTGTTTGAGCTTATAATATCACAAGGACCAAGTTTGTAATTTGTGCAAAGTTGAGGGACCGATATGTAATTATTCCAAAGTATCTTCAAGGACCTAATCGCCAAATATGATAAACCATGGACCATAAATGTAATTATTTTCCATTCTAAATTTCCAAGGACCTTTTGTGTCATTTTGAAACTTCGTGGACCTAAGTTGCCATTTTGCAATTTTAAACTTCAAGGACCAAGTTTGACAACTCATGAATCCCTAGGGCTTTAAATGACATTTACATGATTTGAATATCCAGGACTAGTTTTGCCAATTTATGAAAGTTTAGGACCAAACGTAAATTATGTAAACTTTGTTGTTTTTCATCGCCAATCCTTTTGCACTTGTAACACATAAAACACATTTCAATGATATTTATAACATTTATATAGTCATTTGTGTGTTTTGGTACATTTTATGGTTTAAATAATATAAAATATATGTGTATTTAGACACATATCAAATCCCCACACTAAACTATTGCTAGTCCCTAGCAATCTTTTATGAAAATTTAATGGATTTCATCTCTTTACCAAAAGCCATTACTTACGAGTAGCCAATTGTTTCGAGTTCAAGTAAGAACCTTGGTACAATGATAACCAAATGATTTTGAGCAAATCACCGACTTTCAACGGTTTTGATTTGTCTTTACCGTAAAAGCCGTTTGCTTCGGACTAGCCAACTCTTAGATAAATTATCAATATTATCTTTGGTGAGTCGATTACCAATTATGGCTTTCCAATCGCCTTTACCACAAGCCATAAACTTGTGGGCTAGCCAACTTTTCACTAATTAAAGATATGGTGAAATGAACACCATACAATTTTGGGCAAATTGCAAGTCGTCAACGGATTTGAGATATCTTTACCAAGAGCCGTTTGCTCTGGATTAGCCAATCCTTATGTGGGTTAGACATGGTGGACTGATTACCATTTGTTGTGTTTAGTACATAGTACTTCCACTAAAAAATTTTAAAATTTGGCCATTTTGGGGAAAAAGGGACTAAAAGGGTACATTTATGATCAAATTCGCGAATTTCCCCACACTTAGAAATGAATATTGTCCTCAATATTCAAAGTCCCGGCTATTATGCCAAATCCTTGAACGTAAAAAGATAACATTACTAGCTAAGTGTAGAAACACAACAATTATTCTCTTTTTTTAATATTTATAATTTTTTTTAACACTTTATATACAACAGCGGGGGGCAACTCCCCCATACTAGGGTGGTACACACGGGTGAAAACCCATGTTTAATTATTGTTTTTGATTACCGAGTCGCTAGCTTGACTCGACCCCGAATTAATTTGTTCATGGGGAAGTAAGTGGAAGAGACAATCTCCATCGGACTTTCATTCAAGATGTTTGTATAAACATTGAAGTACGTGAAAGTTCCACACCGATGAGATATAGAGACCCGCTCACGGATGATAAATGAAAATGCCGGGTCAAAGATAGTGTCTTCATTCCGAAGGAGTGAAGAACAGGAGAAGTCACCGTATAGGTGAAGAAAAGAAAGAAAATCATGATAAAATCATGACTAACTCATCATTATCGGAAGAAGAATTCATGATTTCTAGATCATGAATCTCATCATTAAGCTCATTTGATCTAGACATATCCGGGTGTGTCTAGATCAAAGTAGAAGTTATCATACTCCGGTGGATATATGATATGAGTGAGTTCACAGAGAACTCTTCATGAAGAGAATCATTCACATGAAGTGAATTTGTGAACTCTTGTTCCATTGTGGGCTCATCACTATCCTCGCCAAAGATTGGATTGTTAGAAATCCAAGTGAATTCAGATTCAATTCAAATAGAGGATTGGTGAAAATAGCTTTGAATTTTTCGGAACAAAGTGATCAACATTCTCTATTGGACCGTTAGGGTGAGAAGTGAGTGAACGATCATTATAAAGGAGATTTTCAAGTTCTCCTAGGTCGGCTTCAAATCAAAGAGATCATCATCACTTTCCGATGAAAGTGGATTGATGTGAGCGAGTTCATCGGTGAACTCCTCAAGAAGAGGATCGATCGTGGAGTGATGCCTCAACATACTCGATGTTTCCATAGGAAGCACAATCGTCGCTAAGATCGTAGAAAGTTTCAAAATGATCTTTTGAACACTCAAGAGGAAAGAGAATCACACATATGATCGAAGTTCCTGTGACTCTCTCGGGATTGGGACAAGGTTCTCAACACTAGACTTTATGAATTCGTCCGATCCCTTTTCGGAACAAGGTCAAGATGCTCGTCCCCATGTTCGTAGAGTGAGTGTGAACCTCGGGTGTGATAACAACATCGAGGAGTTGAGAAGGACTAGCATACATATGTTTTACAATTTCCATTTGTTCTTACGCTAGTAATTCCATCATAGTCTTTTCTCCCCGATTTTCATGGAAGGAATTTCAACCGATGAACTTGAATAACTGTATAAAATTGACGAATATCAAGGGTAACTTCATCATCATCTTCATCGAGAATGAAACAGAATCGAGAGCTAGATTTGGTCGCTTTTGTATTTTAATTAATTCCTAATAGAGTTTTCACCGGCAATCTGGGAATCTAATTTAGCACCGCTCTTCACCTAACAATTCTTCCATGGATTTTGATTTGGATTATCTTGGGAATGTTTACATTCCTTCAAATCTTCACTAAATCCAAAAGATCAAGGAGAAGATTTTGAGGAAGTGGCTTAGGTGAGGTGGTGCTCGATTCATTTGGTACTTGTAGAGGTTGGTCATGATACGAAGAGTCGTAATTGTAACAAGGAAATGGATTCCTTGTTTGACAATCGAGCTAAAGTGTGGACCTCCACAAGACTACAACAAAATGATTGTTGTGGTGGTCATTTGAATAATATGGAATTTGGTCATTTCAAAGTCCCGAGTGTTACCGTAAAACTGCTCATAGACAAACGTGTTCCCGGTTTGACACTCAAATTCTTGATGAGGACCTCCACAAAATTCACATGAATATGTCTCGAATCTCATGATGTGGTAGTGATGGAATAAATCGACCGTGTCATGGTAAGAATAGGGATCTTGGTTACGATGCACCCATTTCATGACTCTACCATGCTAAAACTGAGACAATTATCATCATTATGAGGGCGACCACACCATTGACAACCAAGAAGGTGAGGATAAGACATAGAAAGAATCAAAGGGTTCCAGAGGGTAAGAAATGAAGAATCAAAAGGGTAAGAGGAATATTTTTGGTATTTTTGAAAAACATGTTGTAAAAACAAAGAATGAAAATATTTTTTTGTAATCGATTAGTCAAACGAATTAACTTCACGATAATTTTGGTTTTATATGAAAATAAGGAAATATGGACAAAGATGGTAAATATACAATGGGTGTATATTCAACAATCATCGATGCTTCAAATTGTAGTACGCAAAGACACCTCCCCGTGAATGCGCCAAATTTTGATTCGCTCCAAACGGTCTATCTTTTATTAGTCAACCACTTGTGAATGGTCAATCATAAAAGTCAAACATTTCGTAACAAAATGCAATTAAGTCCGGAGGAGTTTAGTGTATCCCCGTCGTTAAGTCCCAACGAGGTGTGTAAACCAGAATACAACGAATCGTGATCGGGTGAATATTGAACAGAAAAGGTTATGATTGATTACACTAAGGAAATTAAATCTAAAAACTTTGAAGTCATTTTAATTCTATATTTAAAATCGTTTAACGATTAAAACCTAAAACGACGTTTAAATAAAATTACGAAGCGTCACGAAATAAAACGTGAAAATAAAGAAGTAAAATACCTACGGATATGAAAATGAGATTTTTACAATCCTAATAATAAAATAAAATTATTGGAAAAATAAAATTATTTTTATGACTATTTATTTAATTATTATTAATTAAAACTATTTTAACTATTTAATAATACCCTAAAATATAAGAAAATATGAAATAAAGCTAGAAAAGTGAAATTATGACTTAGAAAATCTAAAATAACTAAATAGAATTTTCAAAACTAATTTTGTATTTTTCGATGATTTTTCTATTTTCTACAAATTTAAAACTATTTTAAACTAATTAAATGGCTAAAATTATAAATTTAACTAGGAAAAATCTGGAAAAATTATTTTTTGCTTTTTATATTTATCTTAATCTATGAAAATTGAAAACTTATTTTTTGAAGCTTTTCGATTTATTTGTATTAAAAGCTATTTAAAAAGTCTTAAAAACTGATTTAAAATAAGAAAAATAGCAAACAGTGATGAAAAATTATGAAAAATTCAGGAAAATTCTAAAATATTATTATAAATCTACGAAAAATAATAGAAGTGATGCAGGTGTGCAAGAACTGAAGCTGATGTGAAAAGTGCTTAAAAATAAGCACTTAAAAATAAGCTATAAGCTACCTAAGTGCACCAACTTATCACAGAAGCTAGAGTATGCTAAAATTACTTAAAACCAACCTATTCCAACTATCCTAAACCTCTGAAAAGCAATCTACAATGATATGATTCTATTTAAGCCTAGAGTAAATAAGCTCTAACTGCCTAACTTTAAGCTACTGCACATGCTTATCCAATAAGCTATAGAGGAAAACAGAACCTAGGTCCTCTAGCCAACCAACCAAAGGGATTATGTACCAAATTTCAGCCCATAACAAGCTATAATGAAGCTTGGAGAGGACCTGCAAGTTGCATGTACACAACTCAGTGTATGCTGAATTTGAACAGGGGAAAACCAGCTTATTGAGCAGCTATTTAAGAGCTTATAGAAGTTCCCAAAAATTCAACAAAAATCAGATTCTGAAATTTGACCAACTGAACTTATTAAACCCAAAATTTCAACTGATTTGAACTAAAAACGAATCTGTGAAAATTCCACAAAGTTTGGCAAAAATCACTTTTTCCACTTTTGACTTTTTATCAGATTTTGCAAAGTTTGACTAATATGAGATTTGAATTCAATTTGTGAACTGATATTGATGTTTAATGATAATATGGACCTAATGCAAGCTAGATTAACTAATTATGAACCTGAATGCAAGGAATTAGCTTCTGATTCAATCAGGTTTGGAAATGAAAACAGATGCTATGCAATTTTGACTTTTAAAGTATGAATATGCAGTCTATAAGCTAAAATAAGTTCTAATATCCTAAATACTACTTAACCAATAAAACTTAACCTGTGACTAACTCTCTAACACCAAATCTGATCTGAATCCAAACACTAGTTAAAGCAACTGATTTGAGCTTTAACACACTAGATCACTAATATGTTCCACTATAATGCTTAATCTAGATTCACTATGTGAGATTACTACTAAATGAACTAATCTTAACAACTAAACTAGTCTAATTTAACTAATGCAAATTTAGACTTAATGCAAAACTATAAACTTAAGACAGCAATGAAAATATGAGATAGCAACTATAAATTACTGAAATTAAACTAAACTATACTAATTATGATGCTAAATAAGCTATTCTACAATGAATATAAGTCATAATGATTAAGAAGGAGAATTAGTATCACAATATGTCCAACCACTATGGCTTGCCAAACAAATCAAATAACCACAACCTAGAACTGATTATCAACCCAAATCAAACACAATATCAACCCGCATCCAACTCCATATCGCCAAAATCGATCCATGCACCTTATGAACTTGCAGTTTGACTTTTGTTGACTTTTTGGAATCTTAAAATTTAAACCGATGTAGATTATTTTAAACTTATAAAAGCTTTAACAAGCTTATATAAGCTCACATGAACCGATAACAAGCTTATACAAATACGTAGTAGCTTAATTCGACTTAACAATACCATAAACACTTAAAAACTTGGAATTTTCATTAACACTTGGAAATTGTACAAAGATCAACATTAAATGTGCTTAAAATAACTTGAAATGATAACTGGAAACTAAAGTCGATAATACTTAACTCATTACAATACGATTTTAGCTAAACTACTCTACTTACACTAATACTTTAACTACTCGCTTCTTCTTTCTTTTATATTCAAGAAAAGGTCTCCTCTCTCCACTGAGCATATCCCACCACTTGGATAGCTCCAATTCATCCCACCAGCACTTGTAATTTTGGCGCCAAAAATATCCAAAAGGTAACGTAGAGTTTTCGTGGCATTTAATGCCCTTGGTTTGTTATGGAGGTGGAGGGACAAGGTGGGAAAGGTTGGTGATGAGTGGTGGACGGTGGTGGTGAAAACCAAAGTAGGAGCAAGAATGGTGGGTTTCAGTGTGAGGAGAGGAGCAGTGGTGGCGGTTTTATTATTTAAACCGTGGGTTAGTTTTGGGCTTTAGGCAGAAATGGGCTTGGGTATTGGGTTGGGTAAATAATACAAAGGGTCCGATTGTTTTGAGCTTATAATATCACAAGGACCAAGTTTGTAATTTGTGCAAAGTTGAGGGACTGATATGTAATTATTCCAAAGTATCTTCAAGGACCTAATCTGCCAAATATGATAAACCAAGGACCATAAATGTAATTATTTTCCATTTTAAATTTCCAAGGACCTTTTGTGTCATTTTTGAAACTTCAGGGACCTAAGTTGCCATTTTTGCAATTTTAAACTTCAAGGACCAAGTTTGACAACTCATGAATCCCTAGGGGCTTTAAATGACATTTTACATGATTTGAATATCCAGGGACTAGTTTTGCCAATTTATGAAAGTTTAGGACTGAAATCAGAAATTATGTAAACTTTGTTGTTTTTCATCGCTTTTCAATCCTTTTGCACTTGTAACACATAAAAACACATTTCAATGATATTTATAACATTTATATAGTCATTTGTGTGTTTTTGGCTGTTTTTGTGGGTTTAAATAATATAAAATATATGTGTATTTAGACACATATGTTTGTGAAATCCTATATCTTACAAGCATAAAATAAGATACATCAGAAATTTTATGCAAAAAATATAAAACAACCTAGTTAAGACAAAAATTTTGAATTTCAGCCGTCTTTAATTGTGCAGGAGAGAGGCCAAAATCATCAACATCATATTCTCCTTAGTAGCAACTAGCTTCTAATTTTGGTTTAGGCTTATTAAGCTTAACACCCCCAATAGGCCGAGAAGGAGCAACTACATTCTTCCTCTTACTCTTACGATTCCAATCACGAGAACAAGTGTTTGGTTTGTTTGTGATCAAGAACCTAGCTTTTCACTTCAATTCGATATTAGTACGTGTGTACAAGAACGAAGGACAAATACATTTGTGTTTGTGGGATTTCTTGGTGGTCGACTTCTTTGAGTCGAATATTGTTAAAACCTAAGCTAGGGTTTGTTTTTTTGTTCCTCGTTCACATTATCGTGTGTTTTTCTTGAATTGCTAAAAGGTACGCATATTCTTTATTCGGTTAATTAATTTACATATATTATTCCTATTACTTCCGCTGCATGCTTTGATTATGTTTACTTGTTTTTATAATTGTTATGATTAGTAAAAACCCAACAGTGGCATCACGAACCGTTAATATGTTGTAATTAATTACCGAAACACATAAAAATTGAATCTTATGATTTTTACATGCTTTTATTGGTTTCTAGGGTTTTGAATTTGAAACCCTAATTTTTTTTATTATGGGTCAATTACCCTTAATTTATTTTATTAGGTTTTAATTTTGTAAAACTTGTAGAAACCCTAGGATTGCATGTATATTTTATGTGGTTTTAATGAATAATTGTTATGTGCCATGTATTATGCGTATCTTGGGTTCTAATTGTTATGAGGAATCCATGGTGGAACATGCATGTTTGCTATGGATTATTGTTTTGATTAAATTGTTAAGTGATATACACATGTTTATTTGTTGGATAATTATTAAATTGGGGAATACCTCAATATATCTAATAAAAATTCGTTATGTGCTAATTGGTATATTATTGACTTTGCCTTACGCAATCGACTTGTCGATGCATGTGGCTCATCTACCTTGTAGGTGAAAGCCCTAGTTAATGTATGCATTATATTACGCTAGAATTGTTTATTAGGTTTTATCGAAATAATTATGCATGTGGCTAATTGTTTTACATATGTTAAATTATTTAGTTATATGTTTATATTATTTGAGTTTGTTTAATTTTTATTAAAGTGTTTTTTTGTTTATATTGTATGACATGTTAGTAAGCAAAAAGGGTTTTTTATGAATAGAAAATTAAATGGACTAAATAATGGCGAAATTGATTTGTTTTTCTAAGTATTAAATCTTGAACTTTTAATCGATTGATGCAACTGTACTAAATGGTTAGAACGGCTCACCCACTAGAACAAACTCAAAAGGGGGTTTAAAGAAGTGTGCACAGTCACACTGAAAGGATGTCTAAGGTTATGCTTCAGCTTACGGTCCTCTCTTTACAATGCTTCGATTGAGCTACCTAGTATAACCATTCTATTTACGAAGCATCTTAGTGCAAAGTTGTAAGTTTCTCAACGATCGATTAAAACTTTATAGAATTTAATCTTAGCAATTAAAATTTAAGTAAGTTTTTTAGAAAATTTTATGTTATAAAGTTGTATGCATGCTTCTTTGATTACACGTCAAAAATTGTACCCTTTAAATTTAAGTTTATGCCATCTAATGATATGAAACACTTGAAGTTGTAATTTAGTTATGTGAGACCTTGATCTAGATTACGATAACAAGGTGAATCTCTATTTTGTGTGAGACCTCAGCTTAAATAATTCGCAGTTTCTAAATTAGACAACTTAATTAACTTAGTTAGTGAGACTTATAACTTAATTAAGTTAAGGCATATGATGGGATAAAACATGCTTACGTTTTGCATAATTGTTTGGCAAAATTGTAAATCCCATAATTTTTAGGAATTGAAAACTTGTTTGTCAATTATTGTTTTTCAACAATTACCTATTCTATACTTTCACCACTAGCAGATCAACTGATATGGTGAAACTATGATAATGAGGGTCCTAAATTCAAGGAAAATTTTATGGTTAATATGAATATTGACCAAATGGTATTTTATTTTCTTGAATGTTTATTTATCGAAAGTACTAACTTTTGAACTTTTATTTTCTGTAGAAATGGCTCAAGCTGAATCTACTGCACTAGCCTCGTCGTTCAAATCTATGTTTGATCGAAAGAAATTGACTGACAGCGCAAATTTCAATGACTGGTATCGGCAACTCCGAATTGTCTTGAGGGTTGCTGATAACATCAAATAGTCCTGAGTTTCTAAGCGTTAATTCCCCCCTTTATCATCACATTTTGAGAAAATTATTAGTGAAAACATCCTTATTCTTTATTATTTCATTTCAGGACGCATTCGAAGTAAGGAAGCTGCAAATGGACGTTTTCAAGCCCTATTGATTCAACTGTCTCTTAATTACGGCGTAACCAAGTGATGAAGTTACGACGCAACTAAGATTACGAAGACTACGGCGTAACCCTCAGCTCAGGTTACGCCGTAACTACTGATATGCACTAAATCAACAAAGACTACGGCGTAGCTCTCAGCTTAGGCTACGCCGTAATAAATATTTACACTGGATTACAGAAGCGACGGCGTAACTCCAGCTAAGGTTACGCCGTAAACTATGGATAAGCACAGAAGATTGAAGGAAGTTACGGCGTAACTACCTAATAAGGGTACGCCGTAACTAGTTTGAAGCCTATAAATAGTCGATGGTTTCACCAGTTTTTATCATCTCTCCTTTCCCAAACCTTTTAGGGTTTGGGGAGATCAAAACACATAAGAAGAAGCATGGTTTAGGAGCACTGAATAACGAAGTCCTCGTCTACGATTTCCTTTGTATTCGAGTTTGGATTCTTTTTATATTTTTCTAGATCTTATATTATGAATTCATATCATTAATTAAAGTTTGCATTTATGTTATTGTTATTCTCTATAATTCTTTATAGACATTTGCTAGTCTTTTCATAGATCGCTAGCCTTGGTAGTATCTTAAGGGCTAGGAGATATGACCAACTGACCCCAGTCTAATAGATAGCGAAGTATGGAAGGAATTGGCCATAGTACGACCACTCTTCGTGTGCGAATTGACCAAATGATCACTTATCAAGTGGAGGTATTTAAGAGGTTAGGGGGAATCAAAGTTCCTAACGGCCGGGTTCCCACCGTCTAGATCTAGTAGATTTGGTACTTAATGACTGCTATTAGGTTGCCGAATGATCCCGGGTGACCTGCTCATCTTGGTGAGGAATCTAAGAACCATAGGCCATGACGAATCGACCAAAGGATTCTGGTGATAATTAACCACTATACTGAATCTTGGTATCGGGAATCAATTCATATTTGTATTCTTTATTAAGCTTCGTTTATCTATCTCTTTTTCCTAAATTTCTGATGTCTGTGTAAGTAGAATAATAGCTTAGCTATGGATATTATCAACTTTGTCATACCCATATATTATCAATATCTTTTCTAATCATCTTAGTTCTTTGAAGGTCACAGCTCTCTTGAGACGATACTCGGATTTACCTAAGGCTTTACTACATCTGATCGGGTACTCTGCCCGTTAGTATGTGTCTATCCTAAGTTATCTAAGTTTTATAAATAATAAAAGCATGACGAAATAGCACATCAGCTTTTTGGCGCCGCTGCAGGGGAATTGTTAATGAAAGATCTAAGGTATTTCATATTCACCTCATTAAGAGATTTGAGCACTTCCATATGGTACGTTTCTAAATCTCTCTTATTGCAATTATACATTATGACGCTATTAGTTACGGCGTAACTACTTTCATGAGTTACGACGTAACCGTATTGCAATTTATTAAAATTATTATAAAATCTTTTTGACTAATTAGTTACGGCGTAACCTCTTTTTAGAAGTTACGACGTAACCACTACACAATCAGATATATAAAAATCTGACCTTTGATTAAAATTAATTACGGCGTAACCCTTATTAGGATTACGACGTAACCCTTTCACAACCAATTAATATTCTAAAAATATTAGTTACGGCGTAACTAATTAATCGAATTACGCCGTAACTATCTTGGCGGTATAAAAACATTACGGAATAAAAACTAGGTTTTACACATACACTTTCACCGCCCACATAAACAGTAAAAAATTTATCCGAAAATTTTTCATCGAGCTCTCTTCATCTTTATCATTCTTCATGGCTGGTAAGATCTATCTTTACTCTTTTTGATTTGTTTCTTACAATTTTTTCAATTAGGGTTATATTTTAATATTTTAGGGATCTTGCCTATTTGAATTGATTATTGATATTGGCTTGATTAATTGATGATTTTTATGATTTCCCCATGTTATTTTGATTCGTGTCCTATCACTATAGTTCGATTTGGGTGTTTTGGCTTTATTTAAATGGGGTTTGGGTCAAACGCAAACTTTGTGGGTTAGGCGCGGTCCCTCAGCACTAATAGGTTAAAAAATTATCAAACCCTTTTACCTCTTGTAAATAATTAATGGTTCCGGCGTAATATATTGCGTAATTGAAATATCTGAGGTGTTGAGTTTCTGGGGAAGTTACGGCGTAAATTGGGGGGGGGGGTTTAGTTACGTCGTAACCATTATATCTGTAATTACGACGTAACAGTTTGAAATAGCTACGCCGTAGCCATTGAAATTTCCTAATTATGACGTAACTCTTATTTTGGTTACGCCGTAACTTGACATCAGTAAGGTCTGCACTTACTGTTTCTTGTCTTATTTTCAGGTGCAAACAATCCCACGAATTGGCCTAGGTTTTTGGCACACCCTAATGCTGGTATTAGGCATTTGTGCATGGAAGAATATGAGAAATTAAGGGGAAATAATATCAGTCTACCCGAGGCACTTGATTTTGATGCATTTGGTACTTTGGAAAACGGTAAAGCTGGTAGGAGATTAAGGAAGTTTTGCAAAATTAAGTTCACGTATAATGCTGGGGAGTTCACGTGTAGTGCTTGGATGAGGCTATTCAGGATCACGGAGCCGGTCATTCTGGAGTACGTCCGTGAATTCCTTACTGGTGTGGAATTCCGTACTGATATTGGTGATGATGACACTGAGTCATTGTTTTTCCAGCTTGGGGGCGTTTGGAGAACTTTGACTCTTAAGCAGTTTACTACAAGGATGGGTTTGTATACTGAGGAGGAGATGGAAACAGAGGCTTTTAAACGGTTCTATAACACGTGCTGGAGAAGAAGGGATGAGTCCCAAGACCTTGCTGGTTATTTAGACCAGATCGCTGTCTCGAGTGGTTATGATCCTAAGAGCCCACCATCATACGTGATGGTGAGGAACCCTATCCGTGGATTGGTGCACCGCCTTCTTGCCTGCTCTATTCGAGCGATGCACTCAGCCAAAGAGAAGATGACCATGGATGATCTTTAACTGATGCAGGGGATGGAAGGGGGGAACAACATTGATGTTCCTTTCTATTTGGCGAGATTTATGGCTGTGGGTGCTAAGGGGTTTTCATCTAGGAGTCCTTTGCAGGGGGCTCATTTCATCAGGAGATTGGCTAGGAGTTTTGATCTTATGACCGATACAGCTTTGGCCCGATTGACCCGTGGTAGGGATACTTATTTGATAGGCCTGCCTAAGCTAGTGGAGTTCGGGATTTGCATCCAGGATGTATATGGTGCGATTGAACTAGCTGGGACAGCCCCGAGGAGAGAAGAAGGGGAGGCTAGTGGTGCAGGTGGTGAAGATGAGGAAGAAGCCGAGGAGTAGGTGCCCAGGGGACGAAGAAGGGCACATGTGAATGTTAGGGAGAAGTTGCAGATCATTGATGAGAGGCTTGAGGGAATGTCATCCCACTTCAACGAGGAGATCGAAAGCCTCGAAGTGGGTCTTTATGGTCTTAGTAACCAAGTTGAGGGTTTTACAGGTACATTGGATCAGGTGCAGCAGCTCCAACAGGATTTCTTTCATTGGAGTGTGGATCGGACTAGCCAGATGCTGCAGCACATGCATTTGAGCCACCCTAGGTGGGAAGGTCCGGAGTACGTGTACCAGCCCAATATCCCCGATATCGGAGTCCAAGGAGGAGTGGCCTTCATGCAGTCCGACGCCACTCCTGGAAGCACCACGAGCACTCCATATGAGCCATCCAATTCCACTCCATGGATCATGATCTTCCTGGGGACGAGTGATTTCCCTATTTGATGAAACAATTTTAAAACAATTTGAAACTGATGTCTGTAATAACTTAACTACTTGGATATTTACATGTTCTATCGTCAATTGTACCCGTCGAGTACAAAAATTTCACGATATCTTTGTGTGGGTTTTGGTTACGTGATGCGATTCTGGCGTAACCTTAGGATTAGTTCGCCGTAACCCTACTTCTGATGGGAATTTTTGAAGCAACACAAATAGTTAAGGCCCAGAAACATACGCATTAGCCACCCCATGACCCACATTCAACCTTTAGTGAGACATCTTGGGCAACCATTCGAGAGGGGAGTTTATTTCTTTCTTGATTATTTTTCTTTTCTATTTTATATTTCCTTTTTCTTCGTACAATTGGGACTTTGTACACTTCAAGTGGGGGGTGGATAGGAATAGAAATGAAGTGTATGATTACTTAGCTTACTTGCCCTAATTTTCTAGTTGGTTTCAAAATTTTAAGCTTATTTGAAACATTTTTGTCATATTTTTAACCAATCTAGAATCACATAAAGCCGAGCACACTATAATCCTTATTGCCATTGGTGAGATTTAGCCTTTTCGTTTCCCCCATTTTACCCAAATCTACCATAAATTGAGTGTGCCGATAATATTGTAAACTTTAGAACTTGGCTTTTACATCACTTCGAGACCATAAACGAGTAGTGTATCAAGTTAGCTTGGTGTATTTGGAAAAGGCGATTTTAAAAAAGTAAATGTTTTAGGATTAAACCCAAAAAGCCCATATGTGTTCACTTGTGTGCGTTTATCGATTAGTCGCATTGGCTTTTCGACCCCCATGTTAACCCTTTTTGTTGCACTCACCTTTAGTGCAAGATACCCCTAGTTACACCCTTTTTGAGCATATCCTTTCATTTTTTAACCCTTATTTTCATTACAACCTTACACCTTAGCCTACCGTGTAGTTTTACCTTTTTACCTAGAAGCCATTGTTCACCCTAATTTGAGGTTCAAATAATGTTCCAAGAAGCATATCTCATCATCTACATCTCGCTAAAGATCGTCAAAGAACCCAAAGTAATCACCTTATGCTCAGTTCAAGTGGGGGGAAATTTATCATTGCATATAATATCGTTGAAAAAAAATAGAAAATAAATAAATAAATAAATAAATAAATTTTGAAGTATGATTGTTAATAGTGCGAAAAATTATAAGCACTACATGAAGAAATTGGCATTGAGAATAATCTTCTCGATCACATTCAAAGGTTGGAAGAATAAGTTCAAGAATAAAAAATGGTGGATTCCGGAGGCATGTACTGACCATATGAAGATGAACCTTGAATTATTGGTTGGACGATGGCAACTCGGTTTTAAGCTAAAACTATTTGTTTTCTTTTTCCTTTTCACCCATTAAATATCCCATGTCTATCCTTACCTTTTTTTTCGTGAAGCGTGTCTAGATGATGCAGCAAGCAATCCTTGATGTCTTGGCCATGCATTTGGTCATGTATCATTGATTTTGTTCACTTCGCCGTGACACGTTAGTAATGACACCACCCCTTAAGCCTTTGAAACTCAACCCAACATTGCTTTCTAAAATTTGTCTTAACCTTAGCTCTAGTGGTGGAGTTGTGTGTAATTGCCAAGCTTATGATAGAATACTTACTATTTCCGTGCAATTGAGTGATCACCCCGAAATTAACACTTAGTGTAACATATTGGATTTCACAAACACATCAAATCATGATTACAAGTAGGCGTATAACTTGAGGTTTTAGAGAGAGAAATAGTTAGAGGTTTGGGAACTTAGTGAGAGAAAGTAAAAATATTATTATGAGCTCCAACCCTCTACCTTGTGAGGTAGAGGGTATTTATAGTTTCTTACATAAACGCCACCTACAGGCTGTGGATCAGGCATACAGCGGGTAAAGACCCGTCCGTTCTCCACGGTGTTACTTAACTAAATACTTCCTAACATTAAATAACTATGACTACGAGCTTTCTAACGATTACATATACTTGAGGTGACCGACACTTTAATAACTGGATTTACTAAATCCTAACAATCTCCCCCTAAGGGAGGTCACCTCAAACTACATTGAATACAAACAGATATTACATTAAGATTGTTCTTGGATTCTTGTTAAAGTTCTTTGCTTTGAAGCCCGTAGTCATTGATTCTTCATTTTTGCATGTTTGGTTAATCCAAGTGGAGGTCTTTAACCGATCCACGTGATAATGAGTTTTGAGCCAAGCATTGAGATCATCGACAACATGAATCTCGACTCTTCCATTGTGGTGTTGTGACTTTTGGACCGACATGCTCACATTACGGATCACGATATCTTCTCATCGAGTAGCGGAAGCTTTAGTTAATTCATGATATTTGCGTGACCTAGCGAAGCATGGGTGAAAATATCGTAGTCGTTGATGCACTTATCATGATTTCTTTAGAAATGAATGTGTTGTGTGAGCATGCGGCTATAGATTGACCTCTCCATTACGATCATTTTGCACGTTGGGCGTACACGCATACAACAGATTAGCAATAAAGCGTCTGAAAGTGTCTTTGATCACTTTCGTTGAATTGAGGTACACGCCCATGGTTCCCGTTGATCGAGACAAGTACGACACGTGATCGGTATAATTTGAAGAATCTCTTTGACAGGTTTCGCATTGTTCAAGTCGTTCTCGCACCGAACGTCTCAAAGAAGACAACACGGAGTGAGTGAACCAACGAATTTGAGATTCACTGATTGATGAAAAGAGATTTGAAAAACAATCGAGTATTGCTTAATAAATTCTAATTGCAATACAACGAAGGTTTTAAGGAAAATCAATTATCAATCATAAACACCTTTTATTTTTGAAATATTAATACACAGTTGATGTGCTAGAGAAAATAATTTTAGGCACACCGACCGGTTTTTTCAAAGGTATATGTCAATCCATAACCTGAACCAGGATTGATTCATAATTTTGAATCGCCTCATTATGGATTGTCATATGTAATAGGTAGCTTTGTTATGGCCTTTATGTTTGTTTAAGGTCAAGCTTATGTAGAAGGCCCATAAGCTTGATCCAAGCCAATAAGGAATAGGGAAGGAGAGGAGTGTTGCCCTAGCTCCTTGCCTATAAATACATTGTAATAACCTTCATTTGAAGGTTGGTTGTTCAAGTTATTCTCTTTCACTCACTCTACGCATAACCGGTCGAGTATTCTGTGTGTGTGTGTTTGGTTTACTTGTTCAATCGCCTTATCTCTTTCTCTATAAGCTTGTGTTGTAAAACTAGTGACCTAACAATGGTATCAATCGCCTAATAGTTGAGTGAATCGTATTGTTTGAAGTGAGTTTTGGTCTCACGCCTAAAGATAACATCCTTATCTTTGGCTTGATCAAAAGCGTATTTTTACACTTTTGAATCCAAGATTCTTGTACTTTCAACGTTTTAGGGTGTTAAAATACTTGTTTTTGGCAAAAGTTTCAAACTTTATGCGTGGATCGTTGTTTTCAGCTAGTTTTTGAGCGAGGGTGTAATCCTACGCGTAGCTGTTTTAGAAGCTTTGGATCATCAAGTTTCACACTTTTGTGTTATTTTGGTGATATTGAAGCTATTTCATCACAAAAATCGGTTTAGAAACATCTTTGGGCAAAATCATTTTACGAGTAGAACTACGGCGTATCAAAACCCTAATTCTACGCATAACTTTATCCTTGGTTTGATCTTCGTTTTAGTGGTTTACTCCGTGTTTTCTTGCTTGGATAAGTCCTAAAAATCGTCGACTTTGGATATCTTTTGCCTTTGTGAAGTGTAAAGATCACTTGGGATAAAACCCAAACTTACGCATAAGCATAAGCTTACGCGTGAAAATCCTATGCATAAGATTCATCTTACGCATAAGCCTAGTCTTACGCATAAGTAATCCTCGCCTAACTTTCTCGCCTAACTTTTGCCTTTACGCATAACTTTAGTCTTTTTCCACGATTACGCGTAAGCTAAACCTACGCGTAACTATTGATTGTTACGCGTAACTTTGGTGTTTCTACGCATAAGTGCTACTTTTTATTGTGATTTCTCGCCTAAGGATACTTCATTAACATCGTTTCATTCGACTACAAAGATCCATCAACACAAGTTATCAAAAAAAAAAAAAAAAAAAAAATTTATTTTGGCGGAAAATTTGAGTAAAATTTATTTTTTTGAGGAGACTAAAGTTTCAATTTTTACGCGAGATTCAAATTTTGGTTTAACTGTGAAAATTTTGGTCAAAAATTCAAATTTTGGGCCTAAATTCAAATTTTCGGGTAAAATTTGGCGTCAAAATTGTCATAACTCAAATTTTCCTTCATCCTTAGAATTGAATTTGATAGTGAATTTCAAATTTTGAGAGTCAAAATTTTTCAAAATTATTTTGGAGGAAATTGCAATTCACTATATCGACCTTCACGTGTGCTATATCGACTTTGCACCTTTTCTTCTCTTTGATTCTTCTGCGGGGAGTGAAATGGATTACGATCATAAAGATCCGTTTGTGGCATTGCAAGAAGGATTCATGGCTATAACTCTGGCATTCAAGCGTCGGACATCATCTAATTCCCAATATCCCGCATCGTACAAGGTGCAAGAGTTCTTGTACATGAAAAGAATGCTCTAATGGACGTTGAGAATGTTGTGAGTCTTGCATCATCGTGTCATGCGGACAATGAGGTTGTAGCATTGGAAGCGACATGACGACGGGATCTGGAGAAGATATCATACTTAACTACGACACGAGCCTAAGCGTGACGAAGAACAAATGGTTGAGGAAGATATCTTACCCACCTATGACAACGACACGAGCGGATGGTCGGGTACAATCTCATTGTTGATCATATTACGCACTGCAAATGCGATACAACATCTTGAGCAACTGAATTGATAAATGAAGGAGAGGTTGACGATGTGTTGCACAATGTCGAACAACTATCTCACGTCGAGCCCTTACTTGTTAACAATTCAAGCTGAAGCGTCAAATCAAACTCTTGAATCGAAAACATTCTTCTCAAAAGACCATTGCTCGGTTTCATAAAGATTTTCAAAACTAGAGGCACATTGCATCTCTCTTGAACTTAAACTTCAAAACAAATCTTTTCTTGAGAACACAATGGTCAATCTTCAAATGAACAAAGTAATCATGTGGATACATTAGTAAAGAAAATGAGCATTTAAAGGCTCAACTTCAAGCAAAGGGCTTGCACATGTTGCTTTACAAAACAAACTAAGAAGATTCAACGACAAGAATGTGGATACTAATTTTGCAAAACCAACAATCTTGGGAAATCGTCTCTAAAACCAATCGAAAAACAATCGGTAGTTAGACAACCAAGCGCTTTTCAATCGAGCGTTCAAAATCGTCAAAACCACGGTTTGCCTCCCAAGTTGTTGAGAATAATCATTTGTCAAAACCGGTCACCCCACATTCTGGGCCAATGAATAATGCTTCATTCTATTAAACATGTTTACATTATACTGTTTACATTATATCTCAACAAGTAGTCGCTCTGGCCAATCTAGGACTAGTTCAAATCGTGTCTAAACCGAGCATTAAGCGTAAAGATTCATATGATTCAAATGGCGCATACAAGAACTATGATCTTGAAAAGGCTAGGAAAAGGGCACTACTCCAAAAGGATGGAATCTTAGGTTCACGACCTAGTGTATCACCTTGAGTGTATTACTTAACACTTTGCTTGTAGTAGCAAACCAAAACCTAAGTTTACTCAAGCAGTTAGAAATAAACCCGTTGCTCTAAGCGTAAAATTTGAAACCTAATAGGTGGATCAATATAGGACATAAATTCTTCCCAAAAGAAGTTTCAACATCCTTAGATCTAACCTTAGATGGATACCAACGGGTAAAGTTTTCAAAGCTACGGTCTTAGGTGGATTCCTCTGAGCAAGATACTAAGTAGTTGCACCAAAACAAGTGAGATACCCACTACATCCATCCGTGAGGCGGAAAGGAAATCATCAAAATAGCATGTTCGGTGTCAAGAAGATAATTGACACTACATCTTTATGCCTCTAACACACGGAACCCGTTACACTTGGGGATCCATGTTTCTTTTCTTTCTTGCCCCCCTTCTATTTCTCTATGCGGTACAATGACTATGGCTCCTCTTGCAATCTGACATAGGACCCGTTTCTCACCGTCAAAAATATCATGATCCATCATTTGTTCCACCATTGTACTTAATCGTCATGAATTGGAAACATTGCTTGCTCCTACGGTTAAAGATTACGCCAAAAGTCGTGCTTGGATGTATCGAATGTTTCATTGCACAACCGATAATACTCTAATTTCGGATACACACGAATCTACAACAACAACCGATCTTCTATAATAGAAGATCAACACCTTCAACAACAATGACACGGTGATGATCAACATAATGAGCAGAGATGTTTTATCGTGATTGACTCTCTCGAAATATTTTGGTACTTCACACTTGTTCGATCAATTGGACATACATGGTTTCATTGTCTCCTTATACATGGTTTATTGTCTTCAATTCATCATCAACATCGTGGTGTATGATTACGAATCATTGAAAACATCGAGGGGAGAGAGTGTGTAGGTGGTCATTGCTTCCTTGTTCTTCTACATGCTTCTTTGCGAAAACCCAATGCCTTCTTGAATTTCTTCAATTAGGGAAAGAAATAAGGCGATCTGTGGCTCAAACGTCTCACTTTGGTGTTATCGTCTCAATTTCACGGGTGATCTTGTGTGAAGTTACCCAAATATGATGTTAAGATGCCTTACACGGTCTTGGCATCGAGTTATTGCCTATTCACGGTGATTAGTATTCGAAAGACCACAACATTCGGGGAAAGTCGTATCACTTAGTCTTTCGTGGTTTGTTTGGTGTGATGCGTCTACATCGTGAGAAGATCTTGTTGATTTACGGCATGTCCCTCGAGCGGATCTTCCGCAATTAGTCGATTTTCTTTGTGTGGTTTCTTGCTCATCTACAAATTCATTGCATCTTGAAACCTTCAAAAGTTAGAGAAATGTAGACTTCATCAAAGTTTAAAATCTGCTAAAGGCGGTTGTCGGTTTGGGGATCTTGATTATGAAACTTCTTCACAATGGCTTCGAGCATAACGACTTAGAACCGGTCACAACCGTTTAAACTTCCTCAAACCCCATCATCACCGAAGAAAGCCCTCATTAACTCGTCAACAAATGGAAGGTTATTTGCTCCTACGTTACGTGACGATATTGATGAGCGTGCTCTGGTGTATCCATTGTTTCATTGCACAACGACAATATTCCTATACGATACACCGCTACAACAACTCTTGTTGAAGATGCACCTACACCAATTGACTCCAACACAACAGTTGAACACACCGCTTCCAACAATGATGAACGGTGATGATATTACGAATGAAGTACCCCACCCGCAGATTTTGATCCAAATCGTTCTTGAACCCGTTTGCCAATGAGGCTGCTGCACGGATGTCGCGGAATCTTCAACAAACCATTTGAATCCTCGAATCGCACAATGTATACCAACATCAACCCTCTACACATAGATGGACAAAAGACCATCCTCGGCTAACATTATTGGCAACCCGAATCAACCGGTCGTTACGAGACAACGTCTTCACTCGGATGGTGAACACGCATTTATGCACTCACCGTCGCCAATCTGAACCTAAAAACATTAAGGATGCAATGACAAAGACAAGCTGGATTGAATCCATGCAAGAAGAACTCAATCAATTCAAGCGTCTTGAAGTATGGGAGCGGTTGAAAGACCAACGAGGGTCTATGTCATTGGTCTAAAATGGATTTGGAAAAACAAATTGGATCTTTGAAGGGAATGTAATCCGAAACAAGTCACGGCTAGTTGCTAAGGGTTATCGTCGGGAAGAAGGATAGACTTTGAAGAATCTTTTGCTCCAGTTGCTCGTCTTGAGGTTGTTCGGATATTTCTCGCGTTCGCGGCTCATATGAACATGACGGTCTATCGGATGGATGTCAAAGCGGCGTTTCTAAATGGACAACTTAAAAAGCGGTATATGTCGACCAACGGATGGATTCGTTGATCTGAGTTCCCGAACCATGTCTACAAACCGAACAAAGCTCTTTATGGTCTCAAACAAGCCCTCGGGCATGGTGCGATAAGCTATCATCTTTCCTCATTGCCAATAATTTCACCAAAGGCTCGGTTGACCCAACTCTTTTTATACAATATCACGGGCACACATCTTAATTGTTCAAATTTACGTGGATGACATCATTTTGGGTCAACACATAAAAAGTTTTCAATCGCTTTTGCAAAACTCATGAAGAAAAATTTTGAAATGTCCATGATGGGTGAACTTACGTTCTTTCTAGGGCGCAAGTTCATCAATCACCCGTGGTATTTTCTTGAGTCGATCCAAATATGCCCTTGAATTGTTAAACAAATTTGGAATGAATACTGTGATACTTATGCCACACCAATGGCTCATACCAAGAAATTAGATCTTTGATTTACATGGGAAATTGGTTGACCCTACCAAATACCAAGTATTATTGGGTCTCTCATGTATCTAACGACTAGCGAGACTGACATTGTCTTTGCCGTTTATCTATGCTCCGTTATCGATCGCGACCAACTGAAACCCACCTCTACGAGGCTAAAAGAATCCTCCGATACATCAAGGAACCATTAATTTGGGGATCCGGTATCCAGAAGGATTACGGTTTTGAACTAATCGCTTTTGAGATCGATCACGCGGGATGCCTAGACTCGAGGAAAAGTACTTGAGAGCACTACAATTTCTCGGTGATAAGCGGTGTCTTGGCAATCAAAGAAGCGGATTGTACATCATCATCATCAATCAAGCGAGAATATGTAGCCATGTCCGCGTGTTGTGCTCAAGTCATTTGGATGAGAACACAACTCAAAGACTATGGTTATGTATTTGTGAGAATCCCGATGTCTTTGCGACAATCGGTGCCATTGCAATCTCGTGCAACTCGATTCGACACTTTCGAAATCAAAGCACATCGATCTCGCTATCATTTCATCAAGGATCATGTGGAGCAGTGCCGTTGAATTATACTTTGTGGTCTTGAATACCAATTGGCGGATCTTCTCACCAAAGCCTTGCCTCCCGCTAGGTTTAATGAGTTGATCCACGGTTTGGTATGAGGTGTTGACTCAAGAGGAATTGGATGACCTCTTAAAATCGTCTTAAAAACACATCAAACACCAAAACATCTTTTGTAAATAAATAAAATCTTTCAAAACAAAATACAAAAATATAAAACACGATAAAACAACAAAAATATTCTCCTCATCTATTTTCTTTAACATGGCAAGTACATTTCTTCCGTCAACACTTGCATCTCTCAAAATTCGTATTTTTCGATCAAGTGTTGAGGGGAGAAATTTATCGCTAACCGTTTCAAAACATAAGTGTACTTGCATGTTATCACATCTCGGTTGTTTCGTTATACAAATGATGGTGGACTTTACGGCTCAATGACACTCCTCGGACTAAAATTCTTAAACCGTTTAAATTTATCAAGCCGAGGGGAGTGTCGTCATGATTCTTTCTCAAAATCTTTGTTTGGTAACCTAAATGGAAGTTAAAAGGCTTTGGTTGAAAAAGGAAAAGGTGGAGGGACTGAAAGCTGTCATAATCCGAAAGTATTTTTCAATAAAATACCCACCTACCATTCTAACCACATTTATTGCTAAAACCTTCAAATCCTACGCCTAAAATCATTCAAAATTGCGTGTCTCGGATCTTCATTTTGTAAGTGTTTGTGTGTTCATAACAAGATTACAAACAATGGTTTTAAACCATTTTGAAAGTTAACGGCTTGATTTTAACCTATGGGTGATTTTGTGTTCTCTGCGTATGCGTATGAACACATAATCTTGTTTATGTGTTTGAAGTTAAAAGGATTGTGTCAAAATGATTTAATATCATCTATAATACTTTTTAAACATCAAAGCACCTAGACACACAAATTGAGTGTATTTGAGATTTAGGGTTTATGCGTAGAATTGGGTCTTTTCAAATGTGAAGGTTTTTGGTATAAAAGATAGTCATATAAGGTTGTTTTCAAGTTCAATTGAACACATGTAAACCCAGAAATCACCCAGAAACAACTATGATACTTAATTCGAAAATTAGGGTTCAAGTTCATATAAATTGGGTATTTTTGATTCAAGGCTTATTTGATGTTAAAACTTGGATAAAACTACTTTATGGACTTCTTAGAACTACCAGAATCAATATGATGTTCATCCCATGGCTAAATCTCATACGCGTAAGTTTAGGGTTTAGACTACGCGTATGTGATTCTCGCGTAACGATTAACATGGACTAGGATGTTGTTATCTCGTGATAAATTGTTGTTTTGTGTGAACATTGATGAGTTGATAACTTTATTTCGGGCTTTGCTACGCTTAAAACACTCGAAATCAAGGTCATAAGACTCTCTACGCATAAGGATTACCCTACGGCGTAGTGATGTTATCGTAAAATAAAACCTCGCATAACTATTACGCGTGGGTTCTACGGTGGGACTACGGCGTATCACGTGAAGGATATGTAAACGATGACCTCTCGCATAAGGTCTACTCTTACGAGTAAGCCTTACGCGTAAGGTTTTTATCGCCTCTGGCGTAAGCTCTCACGCGTAAGGTCCCTTTTCCTCACGCGTAACATTTCTTACGCATAAGAAAGGATCCTACGCATAAGCTTTAGCCTCTGCGTATGTCACATTGTTCTGGCGTAACTTTGTCAATCCTACGCTTAAGCCATTTTGACCTTCATTATGAATTGTTACGTGTACAAAACTTGTTAATAAACTTATCATAACGTCACGAATCCAATAATGTCACTAATAAACCAAAGCGTTTGATATGTTGTGAACAATAAGTGATAACATAAGCTTTAAAACTTAAAGTTAACTAACTCACGAAACATTTCACGGCGTCATTAGACTATTGGACATACAAGTGACTTAGGACTCGTAACAATCATTGACGTTGTACATTAAATAACTAGACAATAAGACCTTACATTGACTAACATTATGTCTTTCGATATGTTGGTTCTTTTGGCTAATATTATTTGAGATCACGACATGGTTGCTCAACCAAACATGGATGCACCAAATGTTCTCTCCATTCTTGACATCTACCCTAATGGCTACCCAATGAAGATTGGAAAGAATAATCTCGAGTTGACTTGACCTCTCACTTGCTCGAGTCTTCATGCTTAATCGCTATTGACATTACGAGGACTCATCCATATCGAACATGCTCACACATTACGCAGCAGTTCACGAGATCTATATCCAGCAGTTACGGAACACCATGGAAAGGGTCAAAGGAAGGATTGCGCGATGGCGGTGACTCGAATCACAAAGAATCACCATCACACTGCGGACTTAAGGGTCATTCTCTTAATTCTGAAGTCGAACCGGACAAACTTTATGCCACACCTCTTGAAGAGCTCACTCTCCAATTCTTAATCGATATCGGTTATGATGAGGCTACGGGAGTAATCACCAAACACTCTCACGTAGAGCTCAAGAGTATTCCTCAACCTTGGAGAACACTCTACATGATCATCACCAAGTCTATTTACGGTCGTGATAGCGGCTATGAGCATCCTAAGCTCATAGAGCGCAAATATTTTGGGCATTTGTCAACATGAAACACATCGCTATTGAAGCTACGATTTGGGATGACATGATGTCATTTCTCAACAAACTTGGCTCAAAGATTCCCTACATCGGATATACCAAATTGTTGATCCGAGAGAGCACTTGGACTACATTCGATATTCCCAAGAGGCTCAATGACCACGACAATCACGACATGTTGGTGAACCTATTCGACCATCGAATGAAGGAATCATCTACAAAGAAACAGGTAGCGGTGTTGCAGTTACCTTCTAGCGAAGATGTCGAAAGCTCGAAGCGTACAATAGGTATCTGGAAGCGGTAAGACAAGGCAAGGTTGGTCACCTCGATGAAAGATCTTACGGTACACCTACTCGGAGAACTAGAAGAGGAAGTCTTGGAAGTGTTACAAGTTCGAGTCACAAAGGAAGTTTCCCAAACGAAACCCTCCAAGAAAGCGGTTTGTTCCGTAAAGAAGCTACTCCCATTCCTAAACCCAAACTGAACGAAACAACGACTTGAGGACGTAAGTTACGAAGATACGATCTGAGATGAGGAGGTTCTCTTCTCGAATAGCAAAGGATGTGTCCGACACTCCAAAAGTACGAAACCTCCAAGTCCTCAAGATGATAAGGGTAAAGGAAAGACTCGGTGCTTGTACCTTATGATCTTTGGCTCGAGAAAGTGAAGGAGAACCACTTGGAGACATCTTACGAGAAGAAATTACATCAACTTAGACATGAACACAAAGTGAAAAATTTGCTAATGAGCAAATGGGTGGACCGGAGGAACTAGTGGTCTTGCTCCTCCGAACCATCTCGATGCGGTTAATCAACCCGATAAGGGGCTGGTACCACCACTCTTTGCAACAACAACGACTGTGAATGACACTATTGAGTTTGATAATCTAGAATCCGAGAAGGAGAAGAAGGATAGAGAGTCGACTATGGCGATTTTCTTCGGATAGTCCAACACATACTCGGATGGAAACATCTCGAACCACGAAGGACCAGTCTCCTCACATCTCCTCTTCATCCGATTCTTCTTCACATTCATCTCAACCACCATCAACGAAATCAACAAAATCCTCATCCAAATCCGTGAAGAAACCAAAATCTTGGGTTTCTCAAGCTCATGAACGGTTCAAAAAGTCATCAAGGAAGTCGAAAAGAAAACGCTCTTAACAAGAAGTTGAATTTCTTTCTTGATCACATCTGACATATATATAGAGAGAACGAAAAGAGGAACAAGGAAAGGAAGTTTGTGCGAGAATTCATGAAGAGTCATCGCCGTGAGCAACTAAGCGAAATGATTGAAGGTTACACAAACGGTACCTTCGTGACAACGTTCCTAGACTTACACTGGAGATGTTTACAGACAACTCTATCCAAACTGTTGCACACGCCAAGCAGCGATGAAGTCAACACCGATGTATGTCGGCATCAATCATGTTGATCCCAAAATCTTCTCGAATGCTGAATTAGTTGATCGGTGGTGCTGCAAATGTCTAAGCGTTCATGATGCTTGCCTCTCATGAAAGCAAACTGTTAGAAGCATTCTTGCATTCCAACTTAATTACGCATGCCGAGAAGAAGTCAGAGGCCTAAGCGTCATAGAGACGATGATGATCGGGATCGGGATAAGGCCGCGAGGCTAAGCGTCAAAAGATGTCGGTGAATCCTCCTCGATGCCACCTCCTCCAAAACCAATTCTGCACAACAAAAGTCTTCTCCACCACGGTCTTCCACCGATAAACCTCGGGACGATTCCGAGTTACCACCCTTGACTCGAGCGGTGATCACTTTGAGTATCGGGTGGTGGCGATGAAGAGGTCCTTGAGCCCCAACAACAACCCTCCTCTCCCAAACAAGTGAAGAAACCCGAATCATCATCAAGGCCTTCTAAAAGCAAGAAAAAGGCGACTCGGCCGGATGTCGTATCATGGCTAGATGACGATACAACCGCGAATTTGAATGGTTCTCCACACTTGTTAACAACACTCCCTACCACGAAGAAGGTCAAGAATTGGTAGAGCGGTAGTACATTGGAGCATGCAAAATCTTGCAAGAAAAGATTCCGTGTGAAGAAGATGGCGAAATCCGAGTTGAAGCGCATCAAGAATGGCGCATTCATACGTTGAAAAACATTTCGGAAAGTGCAATCGAGGTTGAATATCACCTTGAAAACATTGCTCGAGCCATGTCTAACAACATGGATTGGCTCAACCCGAAGCAAACATCGACTTCACTAAACGGAACAACCCTCCATACTACACTTGTTGGACCAAACCTCTACCAACAATCGGCCAACCGGATGAACCAAGGATTCCCTTGGATATTTTTCAACACGGACACGGAATTTCTTCTCCATGGTGGCGATGGTTCACGAAAATCGCTACATCATTGACTCTTCCATTCCAGTGACTTGTTACTCAAACGCATAGCTATCGAGGAACGTGCAAATCACTTGTTCTCGACAAAGTGCAAGCATCGACCAAGATGCATTGTATGGGATTCATCATTGGCACGAGCGCGAAGAATCTACTACGAGTTGCACGGTTCAAAAGTCTCAACATGAAGTGTATAGCTCAAAGGACATCGTGGCCATCAAACACATTGATCTCAAGTCTAAGTGGGACTACACATTCTTGAAGAATATCATAGTCAAGCGACAAGATGAACAGGACTATGAATTCTCGAGGTGACTTTGAGAACTTGTCCTCAACGACATCGAAGACATGTACCTTGCCAAAGTGCAGGTCGTATGAGACAATTCTCAACGAAATTCAACGTGAATTTATCAAGTCACTTCTCATCTTCATTAGGCGCATTGTGATCAAAGAGCGTGTCGAAGATATCCGATGGCTATTGAATCATATCGAAGCGTGTAAACCTCACTCCACCACGCTTGATCTTCCGACATCAACCAACTCAAACAACTTCGCTCATCGGCAAACCTTTCGGCATTGTTTACGCGGTGAACTTCGCGAAGCGCTTAATGGCGTGTAGTGAGCTCCATAAATTCGGGATCATACCTTGAAGATGGTTAGGGATGGATTGGCGTGCAGATTGAAGGATATACGCTGAAGGTTGGGAATCCTAAGCTGGAACTCTCGGGATAGAAGGGATGTGAGAAGGATCATCACCATGATTGATGAGCGGTTGTTCGAAGGGATCGATTCGAGGCGCTTGGAGAGCTATGTTGGTGGTAGACCCGGATAAACATCACCGGCTTTCAGCATACATGCGCACTCCACAGGAACATCACTTGCACTTCACGGTACCCTTGAATTGTTTCCTTCATATGATTTTGGATGAATGATTATATATGTGAATGGCTTGTGCACACATAACGATGTACAACCCGTAATGGTCAAGAAAGGACCACGTAGTGCGCCTCGGTGCCACAATCCTTATAAAAGGAGCGAAAGCTTCTTATTTTTGAGTAAAACCTATCAAACCTTTCAATTTTCAAGGTTTTGCTCAAAAGACAAGTACTTCCCATAAGATTTTCAAAACCTCAACCGTTTATATCACTAATTGAGGGGTATTTGATGAAAACTTTGTTCACAAATTGTTCACGATGGTCACTCTTCCCATGACACTCAAAATGGTCATATTTATTCTCAAAATGTTTCAAAAATAACATCTTATATGCCATTTTGAGGGAGAAAATTATGTGATAAGAAATATGTTGTACAAAATGCAAATGAATCAGTGTACCTCGACTTAACCAACGAATTGACGGTAATAAACTGTTTGTAACTCGAAAAGACTTGTCTGGACGGGTAATAATTTCAAGCTAGTTCGCTAGTGATGTAAGCGTGTCTCGCAAAGGACTCGTCTTAGTAGAAGGTACCATTCGAGAAGCTCTTGATAGACATGAACTACGGCGGGTATGACAACCTTTCGAGGTTTGTCTACACCTTCAAGGTAGTTATTAGAGCTAGTTGTCACCTAAAAGCGACAATGTAACTCTTTAACTATTCAACGTAACCGTGTCTCGCGGAGATTGTCTATCTTTAGTGGATCAATTCATAAAGTCGCGCTCTTTCCTCACTTGTGCATTTAACCATTAAAACTATTAAGCACATGTGGAGGGAGTATTTATGCAAAACTTATCTCTCACGTGGTTCAAACATGTTTTCATTAACAAACTCTTTGAGAGATATTTTAACTTCGATGGTTATAATGGCAAACATAGGTTAGTCATGGGTTATAAGGTGACTAAGGTTAGGAATAACCGTCCTATGATCCGCCAGAGCCGGAGGGATCTACCCAAGGACACTACCATTAGTTAGTGTTAGAAGTCCTTAGGAATGATTGTAAAAGGAGAAAATGAGAATCGGAGAAAGAAGGAGTTGAAGAATCAAAAGAAATGTAAAGTAAAGGGTGAAAAGAAATAGCCCTCCAGTTATTCAACTTAGGGCGGACACAGGGTTCAATTCATATACTCTTGGTTGTCACTTAGTGACACCGGTATTGAAGATTAAAAGTCGTCATGGACCCGATGGCGCATGCACTAAACCTTCTTAGCCACTCAAGTTTCTCTCAGCGAAGCTTGTTTCATTCTCACGGGGAACCCTACATAAACTATTGGCTTTCTCTTAGAGATCGTTGGTATTGAAGAAGGAGACCCTCTCCCTAGTCTCCGCTCGGGAAAACCAAAACGCACTTGTTGAGTCTAGAGCCACGAGATTCATCAAAAGATCTCTTAGGAACACTTGACATTTAATCACTTGTTGATCAACAATAAGGTCTTGATGATTCGATGGTTCATATCGAGTCCTTCACGGATCTTAGCAATGTCGAGAACATTTATGAGAGGTTCACATCTGTGATCCTCGGTGATTGAATGGAAACTCTGCCGGGTCAACATCAAACAGCCACGGCGGCGGTCGCTTCGGTAACTCCCGTGGATTACGCGGTGTGTCTCAAGCGGTCTCTGATCGTGAGGTGATGCTTGGTGTACCTCGGCGACTCATCTGAATGTAGATGTACTTGGTACATCGCGTTATCTCACTTGTGGGACTCCGGTTCGAGAGCGGCCTTTGTAAAATTAGAGTTGTGTTTTCACACTATCTTGTTAACACTCTCGAAGTTCAAACTTGTAAGTCTTAGGAAACCGCTTATTTCTAACCGTTTGCAATGTTTTCTTCTTATGGAAGCTACGGGCGGAATGATCGTCTTGATTCTTCTCATGCTCACGCCAACATCATCACTAATGGAAGTTCTATTCAAAAGCAACACAACCGTCGAATGATTCTTCGTCTAACCAAAGAGTCTACAAAGTTAAAGACTTAAAGAACTTCATCGATATTGATTTCCAACGTCAAAAGCGTGTGAGCATGTTGAAGAATGACGTGGAGACATTGGAGCGGCGAAGCGATACACGAAGCGGTGATGCGAGACAACAACATACTATCACTTTCACCACAAAGAACAAATGATCAAAGAACAAAGTTAAAGATGGCGTCGAAGCTTAACCGTTCAAAGATAACTATCTCTACACCGGGAGATTGTTTGAATCAAGGCAATTCCTCTCACAAGAAAGAAGAATGCGGAAGGCGTCACGACTACTATTACATCAACGCCTTCACCGTTTACATTCATATATACTTGAGGGAGATTGTTGGAATCACTCCTAAACAATATTTCAAGTATTTATATTTCATATGTAATAGGTAGCTTTGTTATGGCCTTTATGTTTGTTTAAGGTCAAGCTTATGTAGAAGGCCCATAAGCTTGATCCAAGCCCAATAAGGAATAGGGAAGGAGAGGAGTGTTGCCTAGCTCCTTGCCTATAAATACATTGTAATAACCTTCATTTGAAGGTTGGTTGTTCAAGTTATTCTCTTTCACTCACTCTACGCATAACCGGTTTAGTATTCTTGTGTGTGTGTGTTTGGTTTTACTTGTTCAATCGCCTTATCTCTTTCTCTATAAGCTTGTGTTGTAAAACTAGTGACCTAACAAATTTTGACAAATGTCAAGTCGAGATGATTTTCAAAAATTGGGACCGAGTTATTTTATTAGTTTTCAAAAGATAACAAATATTTGTTTTAGAATCGAGCATGAGATTTGAAAAATAAGATAAAGCATGGCTCTGTTCTTTCTTTAAAAACGGGTTATAGACTGAAATGACTATAAGCCTTGTTTTTCTTTCTCTCATTTTTTTTTGTACATTCGAACAACATCTAAAGACCCGTGTCACTCTTTGAATGACATCACAGAGATCGTAGATATCATCGAATCAAGAAAAGCATGATAAAATGCCAATATTTTTTGAAATTTTTTGAGTTTTTCAATTTTTATTTATTATTATTATTATTATTATTATTTAGGATTTTTGAAAGTTTTATATTTTTCTATTTGCTTTTTGTTGGTTTTGAAATTTTGTATTTTGCTTTTTGAAAAAATATTTACAAGAGATGGATGAAGAAAAAACTTTTACTCCTCTTCTTCCTCTTGAAGACGTTTGAGTGTTTCCTGTTGTAGACTCTTTAGACCAAGTCGTGGAAGGATAAACTCAAAACGTTCTCTAGGAAGAGCTTTGGTGAAGATGTCTGCTAACTGGTATTCAGTTCTCACAAAATACGTTCCACCACACCGTTTCCACTTGCTCCCGATGAAATAATGTCGAATGTCGATATGCTTTGCTCTTGAATGTTGTAAGTTGTTGCAAGAGAGCAATGGCACTTTGTTATCACAATCTGAGAGGGATTTTGTTGAAGTCAAAGCCATAGTCGATAATTGGGATCTCATCCATAGGATTTGAGCCCAACAAGATGACATGGCTATGTATTCACCTCTGTAGAGGATATAGAAATACTCATTTTTTCTTTGAAGACCACTCACAAGGTTATCACCCAAAACCGAGCACCTCGGACGTGCTTGACGTGTATCTTGACATCTGCATGATCGGCATCTGCATAGGTCGTTAGTGACATACCGGTGTCCTTGGTGCCAAAGTCCCATATTGATGGTTCCTTGGAGATACCGAAGACCCGTTTAACCGCTTCAAGGTGCTTTTAGTAGGCTTAGCACGGTATCTAGCACACATGCATCTGAAATGAACATAATGTCTCAGTGCATTGGCGATGGGTACATCGGGGATCCAATCATACTACGATATTTCGTTTGATCTACCATGATCCCTGAGTAGTCCTCATCCAGTTTGGTACGTTCTACCATGGGAGTGTCAACGGTGTCACAAGTATCAAATCCAAATTTCTTTAAAATTTCATTTGTATATTTAGATTGATTAATAAAAATGCCTCCGGGACTTTGTGAATTTGTAATCCCAAAAAATGACATTTTTCCCATTATAGACATTTGAAATTTGGAACCCATCTCAATAGAAAAACGGTCACATTCATTGGGGTCAGTCGAGGCAAAAATAATATCATCAACATAAATTTGAATGTGAATTAAATGTTTGCACGACATTACGTGAACAATGTTGGATCAATGCTCCTTTCTTTGAATCCGGTAGATAGAAGAAACTTTGATAGCGAATCATACCATGCCCTTGGAGCTTGCTTCAAACCATAAAGGGCCTTCTTCAAGCGATAAAGATGAGTAGGATGCTCGGGATTCACAAAACCTTCCGGTTGGCTAACGATACAACTTCTTTAAGATCTCCAAGAAGAAAAGCCGTGTTTACCTCCATCGATGACAACCATGTTCTTACTTGCAAGATTAGCCGGAAGATTACGATTGCCTCGATAAGTGCAAGCTGGAGCAAATGATTCTTCAAAGTCAATACCCTTCTCTTGACGATATCCTTTTGCAACTAATCGAGCCTTGTTCTTTAACACATCACCATGCTCATCAAGTTTACTTTGAAGATCCACTTTAGAGCAATGATCATAGCACGATCGAGAGCGGTACTAATTCCCATACATCTAGTCGATCGAACTCATGAATTTCTTCTTGCATGGCATTGAACCAACTGCCTTCATTCATGGCGGTTTAACGTCTTTTGGTTCGACCTTAGATAGTAAGGAATTAAAGAAGCACCATAAGGCATCGCTTGCAAGTTGTTTACAGTGGATCTTTGGGCGAGAAAGGTTTCAATGATGTTGTCCAATGGATGATCATGTGTCCATTTTCTAGGGTGTTCATGTGGTTCTTGTTGAGGAACTAAAGTAGCGAGTCATTTTCTCCCGATGAAGATGGTTCGATGATGGTTCGAGAGCAAATATGTTCTCAAAGGGAGCATCTTGAGGAGTAGTAAAGGGATTATCTCCATCGAGGTGCGGACACAATTCCATGATGTACACTCGATGATTGATGATGAGGCAGTGATCGTGATGGCGCTTCTTGACTTAATGACATAGAAACGAAGGGTTAACTTCATTGGCGGGGATAGGAGCAGCCTCTGTTGATGGAATTGATAGATCATTAGCAATTGGCTCATAGTATTCATCAAACATTGGATCAAACAATTTCTTCAAATCATCTTCTGAAGGAGGTACATAAGGAGTTGCTGGTGAGAGATTTTGTACAAGAGACGAACCAATAGGACTACTTAATGAAGGTTGTGATGCGGGTCCAAAACTTGATTTTCCTGGAGCCATTTACCCGGACAGCTCATCGAACGTGACGTGAAAGTTTTGATGATATCTCGAGTTCTTTTGTTGTAGATTCGGTAACCCTTCTTGTTTGATGCATAACCTACAAAAACTCCAATGTCCGCCTTAGCTCTTAATTTACCTAAATCTTGACCGTCATTTGTTGGATAGAACAAAGCACCGAACACACGAAGGTAGGAGAGATCAGGTTTTAGTTTATGGACAAGTTCGTATGGAGTTTTTTCATGAGAGGTGTGTATAAGGGAACGATTTTGGGTGTAGCAAGCAGTGGCAATGACTTCAGCCCAAAGAAACATTGGAACCTTTGAATAAATTAGCATTGTTCTTGCGGCTTCCACAAGAGTTCGATTTCATCTTTCAACTACACCGTTCAGTTGAGGAGTTCGAGGAACACTTCTTTGATGGTGATTCCAACACTTTCATAAAATTGACTTAAGTCTTTGTTAACAAACTACGTGCCATTGTGCATTCGAACAATTCTAACATATTGTTGAGTCGAACTCAAGTCGCTTGATAAGTTTGATGATGACATCGGAGTTTCATCCTTTGTCCTCAAAAACTTTACCTAAGTAAATCGAGTAATCATCCACAACGACTAAAATATATTTCTTCCCATTTATTGTTTGCACTCTCATTGGTCCGCATGAATCCATATGAAGGGTATGAAGAACTTCCATTCTTGAGTTTGTGGGTTTGGGTTTGTGGGCATATTTCTTGCTTTTTCCCAATTGGCATCTTTGAACAAAGATGATCTTTTCATACTTTAATGGGGTAAGCCTCTTACAAGATCCTTTACGGAAAGATTATTAATGGTTCGAAGTTCAAGTGATTGAGGCGACGATGCCATAACCATGATTTTGTTTTCGATGACTTTGACAACAAGCGATTGGAGAAGACTTCATCATGTCTTCGATAGAGATGGTGTAAAGATTTGAACCACGAGTTCCTCTTAACAGTTCCACACCATCAAGTTCTCTAACGAAACAAGTAATATTTTCTAAAAGCCACTTCTAGATCGGAATCACGAATTGACCAACAGAGAACAAGTTATGACCAAGACCTTCAACATAATATACCCTGGAGATTACACTTTCACCAACATAGTCTCCATAACCCATAATTGCACCAAAATGGTTGTTCCCGAATCTAACAGTCCCGATGAATTTACTCATGAAGTTCATGATCCATGAGCAATCTCCAAATATATGCTTTGAGCGACTGAGTCCGGTACCACGTAACAATTTGAGCGATCTGCGGTTGAACAAAGACAAGAATGGATAATCGGATAATTGGGATCCCCATGCAAGAATGGGTCCATTTGGTTAGTAATGATGATTGGAACACCCACATCGAAGTGGAAACAATGGAATCATCGAGGGATAGATGCGATGCTAGTGTCCGTATTTGACCTATTCAAAGTATGTTCACTTCTTAAAGGAATAGTTCTACCAAGAGGCATCCATTTTCTAATGGGCATTGACTTAGAAAATTTAGGGCACAACTCATTAAGATTAAACTTGCGGCGATGGGTATCCACCGATAACCTATGTTACTAAATTTCCTTCTGTGGGTTTCCAATGTTTTCTAACCTTCTTTCTCCACCGCTTTCTAGCCTTCTTAACATGTATTTTGGCATTAACAATCTTAATAGGGCATTTAACAAAGATTAATCGAATTATTCGCACCACATTCATGATTAGTAATGAAACCAAGCAATCATCATTACACGTTTTGCCAAAAGTAGCGAATTGAATTAATTACGATGCGCTTATAGCTAATACTAGAATCAACACGATTCGTTTTATTCAACTCAAACTTAGTGTTCCTAGGGTGGTCTTCTACTCTCTTCCAATGCACATTCTTAGCTTGCGAGGTCCTATTTTGCTTTGTATTGCACGGAGGCTTTGACCCGCTTGCTTTAATGTCACCGATTACTCTGTAGAGGTAATTATGAGAACATTAGTTGGTTAGGCTACCTTTTGCATTCTGAACTAGAAGTGCGGGGATCCGAACTACTTGAAGGCACATTAAAATTCACTTTCTAAATCTTGGGCATAGAATGGTTTGTATACTTAACACTAGGCATGGAACAAGGCATCACGACTTTATCTTTCGCACCTAAGGATTTAGGACATGTTGCTATTAAACATTCTAACATCTCACGAGATCGTTTGGCACGAATGCAAGCAAACCTAATTTCACTATCAAGTGGCTTATTTATGAAGTCCTCTTCTACAATCTCACGGAGACATTCAAGACTATCCTTAAGTCGAGCAAGATAATTATGAAATACAAGTTCGTTATTCCTAAGATGAGGAGGAATGTATTTACTTGATCACAATATATGTAGAGTCTGCGAGATGACTTTGATGCAACATTCTCATTGAAGACAAGTGGCATTTTCCTTTTCACGACTCCTCGATTCTCAATTTCCTTTTGTAAAGGCGTTATTTTTCGTTATTCTTGTCACGAGTGACTTTCATTGAATCATATAACTCTTTAAAGTGTCGTTTAACTTTTCATTTTCTTCTAGAAAACTCTCATTTTCCTTTTGTAAAACATTAACCAAGTTTTGAAGATGAAAAGTTTGAGAACACTAAGAATCTAAAGAGGAGGCATTTGGGAGCCAACACATTGTTATTTTCACCCTTTAATTGTGAAATTTGGGCTTTCAACTTTCGATCGTGTTACAATGAGCTTGAATCATTAAATCACGTTTGTTTATTTGAAAAAGCGTACAAACTCGGAACATTTGAGGATGTCTTGATGTTTGAGGTTTTGACATTTTCTTTGAGAAGTTGATATTTTAGTTGCGATCAAAATGTTCAACTTCTAGCTTAGAAAGATGTTTTACCAAATTATCGTGATCATCCCGATCAATTTTCTCATTTAGTTCCGAGTTTTTGTTTTCAAGCTCAATGACACGATCATGGGAAACTTTCAAAGCAACAGATAATTCATGAAATTGAGATGCAGTAATAGAATACTTAGTCACAGTATAAAACACATCTTGAGCAACACAACTTGAAATCAAGTTCTCATTTAAGATATGCAAGTTATTCCTTTCAACTTCATTATATTTGAGTTCCTGTTCATAATCATTTACCTCAACTATCATTGCATCAAATTCCTTTTCCATTTCTTTAATATCTAAGTTTATTCCTGTTTGAAGACTCTCAAATTGACCTTTCAATTGTTTTAAGAAAGGCATGACCTCAGTTAAATAACATTCTTTAGTTTGCTCAAAACCCCTTTCCCCTTTAGTTATCCCTGTAGGTGTGATTCTCTTCTTACATGTCTTCTCAAAATCAACAAATAGTTGATAAACAACATACAGGCTGATTAAGGTCTTACTATTAGTGGAAATAGTTCTAGGAACTGAATGCATTGGTGTATTCGGAGGATACACGATGGCTATGCATTTTCTAAGGGAGTGTTTGTTTCAACAAGTTCTTTAGCTTTTGCTTATCCATATCTTTCTTCCAAAAATTTGTTACGGGGTTAATTGAGTTTGAGGCTTAAACATGTTCGTGGAGATCCAATTTTCTTTAGTGTAATCATGGGGTTTGATCGTTATGTTTTTCTTTTACACTTAGGATCGTTAAGCTTCTTGACCATTTTCTCCTAGAGGCATCATCTAATTTTCGTCCTCTTCCGTGCTTCCAACACATGATTGTGTTTGCCTAGGCTTAAGAATCTCATTTCCATCATATAGTACCTTATGAGCGACTCTAGCCTTTTACCAACCTCGGTTTGGTTCCTCAACAAGGGAATACTATGCTTATCGCTTAAGACTCTATGCTTAGTAATCATGTGAGCGATCGAATGGTGTTCCTTGTACGTACAACTTATTTTCAAGTTTGTTTTCAAAGTTTTAGATTAGAAAAATCATTCAAAAGTTTTGATTCCTTAGCATTGAATTCTTGTTTAAGCACTTTAACATTATCTTGAAGCTCTTGCTTTTGCTATGATTTTAGAAATCTTTTCTTGCAAGGAGTTTAACTCTTGTTTTAACACTTCTTCTCTAAAATTGCTTTTCTAATAATTGTACGCATTTGGTCATCCATTTCACCTTCACGAGTAGTTAACTCAAACTTAGCACGTTGTTCATAAATAGCAACTTGTTCTTTATAGGCATTCGCCTCGAGATATCAAAATCATCGAGGGCACATGCGGTGTATTCATAAAAACATAGTCATCATTGATCGCGAAGATACATCACTTGGCACAATCTCACTTTCACTTTGTGTCACATATTGATCATATGGGACAATATTACTATTACCCTCATTATCAATATCGATTCATAAGTTTTAAGAGTTTGTACTTCGTTATGTATCTTATGCTCATTCACCCCATCGTATAGTTTTAATACCTCCGAGATGATTGATTCTTTGGATGGACCAACTGTTGTGGTGATGAGACCTTTGGAGAGACCATAGGTGAGATGCTAGCCATGAAGATTGTGCAGGCGGTAGGGTTCATCATCGACATCGAGTAAAATGCATCACGATGCGCAACTTGAAAGGCATTTTGATGATTGTAACCCATTTCTGAATTGGCTACTCATCCACATCGACATCATATGTCTTAGCATTCCTTCGCGCGAAACAACAACTCCTCTTCATCCAAAGTCGCTCCATTATCCCGAGCTTGCACAAGCAACATCTTGTCTCAAGTATTCTCGCATTATGTGGACATTTTGGAGATGTGCGGTTCCTCTAATATGTCCTCACCACCACAGTTGTAGCATTTGATTGGCTTTGCTTGCCCTTGATTGGCATTTCTTCCACAATTACGATTAGCCACATATCCTCCACCTACTCGGTATTACCATAACTGCTCCAATCATCCCTTGTTCATACCGTCTTCCTTGCACATTCGCACCACTACCTTACCATCTCGATAAAGTAGCTTGATTGTGTGGATTGGATCTTGTTTTGAGGTTATTGTTGGTGTGTGGAGTGGAATTCATATTTTGACTAACCATGAGAGGCAGTTGATTGATGAAGTTTTCCATGAGTGTGTTTGAGTCCGAGGCTTATATCTTGGATCGAGAATTAGCTTGTAATTACCATTACCCGTGGGTATGACTTGAGAAGCTTTGGTGGTAATTCCAACATTGGTGTAAAAGGTCATTGAATCATTTGACAAACTTGTTTCTCCTGTTTAGATTTGAACTGTTCAAGAATCATTCGTTCAAACATAGCATGTCTCTCATTCTAAAGAAGAAAGGCATCTGAGCTGCTCATAGTTGGTGTTCTTTAATCCTTTGGTTAGCTTCACGAGGTGACAAATTTGTGCCATTCGGGATTCATGTTGTTCACAAACTTTGAGCTCGGTGAATATTTGGCATGGTCATTTTGATGTTCCTCATGTCATTTACAAGCTTGTGGAATCTCACGTAATATTCATAGACACTTTCTTACGGTTTCATCTTAAAATGCTCAAATTCATCATCAACAGTGATTCTCTGTCTTCCTTGGTTATTTGAACCGAGAGAAGCATCTTGACATTGTCCCAAACGCCTTAGCTTGATGTTGTGATTGATCGACTTGTAAATGTCCTTAGGTAAGCCACAGTATGATGTTAGAAGCCCGATGTGCATCGTATCTCTTCTTCTCTTTATCGCTTAGTTAATCATACATTTTAGGTCCGTCCGGTCCTAATATCATCGTGCCATCGCAGACAATATCGAGTATGTCTCGGTTGTCTCAAATTGATATGGTCCTTCATCAATTGACTTGAGAATGTTGACTCCATTTTCTTTTCCCAAATAGTACAACCTAATTCACCGAGCCCATGAGTCATAGTCGGTTACATCAAGCATAGGTGGGCGAGTATCGATCCACCGCTTGAGCGTCCTCAAGAATGTAAGAGATGATTGTAGGTATGTTGGTAGACATGATTACGATTTCACGAGATTTTAAAACTCTATGATTAAACCGGAAATAGATTCTTTCACGGGATTTTCTTGAATCAAGAGAAACCGTATTAGAAACAAAATCAACCAAGTCGCTATAACCCTTGAAGACAAGTCGCTAAGTCACCAAGTCGCTAAGTAGCAACTCGCTAAAGGCTCAAGTCATTGTGGATCAAGTCGCTAGACACAAGTCGCTATGAACCAAGTCGCTAAACACAAGTCGCTAAAGCGACAGAAGTCGCTAAGTGACAAGTCGCTAAAGAACAACTCGCTAAGTAGACAAGTCGCTAAGGAACAACTCACGAGAGGTCAAGTCGCTAAAGAGTAACTCACTAGTAACAACAAAGACAAGTCGCTAGAAATAATAAAGACAAGTCGCTCACGTCAACCAAGTCGCTAGCAGTGGTGTCTCCACTACTTTGTCTTGTTTGTCATCTTGTCTCAATAGACAACTCGCTAGGGCTCAAATCGCTACCACTTCAACTACAAGTCGCTACCAACTAACGAAGCAAGTCGCTCTGAAGAAAATTTATCCGAGAACCAAGTCGCTAGGAAAAAACTTAAACACAACCTTTTCAATCCAAAACAAGCTCAACCACGGTGATTCAAGCTTTCCAAATCAAAACCCAAGCACTTACAATGATTCTAAACACAAAATTACACTCTAAATTCAAACTTTAACACAAGAAATGATCCAAATGATGCAAAAACCACTAAACTTTTTCAAACCCAAAAACCATATAAAACCACTAGAAATCCAAGGATATGTAAGAGAGATGATCAAACCATGGCTCTTGATACCATTTGTAACATATTGGATTTCACAAACACATCAAATCATGATTACAAGTAGGCGTATAACTTGAGGTTTTAGAGAGAGAAATAGTTAGAGGTTTGGGAACTTGGTGAGAGAAAGTAAAAGTATTATTATGAGCTCCAACCCTCTACCTTGTGAGGTAGAGGGTATTTATAGTTTCTTACATAAATGCCACCTACGGGCGTGGATCGGGCATACAAGGGTAAAGACCAGGTCATCCTCCACGGTGTTACTTAACTAAATACTTCCTAACATTAAATAACTACGACTACGTGCTTTCTAACGATTACATATACTTGAGGTGACCGACACTTTAATAACTAGATTTACTAAATCCCAACACTTAGAATAGGATGAGTGAGAGTGTTTTTGTTCCCATTTCATGAGGTGTTAGGCTCTTATTAATATTCTAGCATGGAAATTAAAACTGCGCATTCTTCAAGGATGTATCTTTTGCAGTCTAAATTGGTCTACTTGAGGGTAAGTAGAGTTTAAGTGGGGGGATATTTGATAACATCAAATAGTCCTGAGTTTTTAAGCGTTAATTTCCCCCTTTATCATCACATTTTGAGTAAATTATTAGTGAAAACATTCTTATTCTTTATTATTTCATTTCAGGACGCATTCGAAGTAAGGAAGCTGCAAATGGACTGTTAGGTCACAAGTTTTACAAAACAAGTTATAGAGAAAGAGATAGAGGCGGATGAACAAGCTAAACACACACACACGCATAAACAATAATACGGTTAAGGGAAAGAGTGAGTGGGAGAGAATAACTTGAACAACCAACCCTCAAATGAGGGTTTACAAGAGTATTTATAGGAGGGAAGCTAGGGCAACACTCCTAGTTCCCATCCTTTCTTATGTGGGCTTGGGCCTAAGCTTATGGGCCTTCTACATAAGCTTGACCTTAAACAAACATAAAGGCCATAATAAAGCTAGCTATTACATATGAAATATAAATACTTGAAATACTGTTTAGGAGTGATTCCAACATGGACGTTTTCAAGCCTTATTGATTCAACTGTCTCTTAATTACGGCGTAACCAAGTGATGAAGTTACGACGCAACTAAGATTACGAAGACTACGGCGTAACCCTCAGTTCAGGTTACGCCGTGTTGGGTTTCTTGATTTGATGATACAAAACAATAAAGAATGAAACATCAAGGGCTTAAAGTGACAAAGAATAAATCTACAAAAAGATGGAAGGACTTGCTTGCAAAAGAAGATTTATTATTTAATCCTTCGTAGTATCTTGTAAACCCTAATCTTCTAGTATATAAAGAGGACATGGTATGTAGGTTTTAATAATTAAGTCTTCCATAATGTAGACAATTAAAGGTGTGTGTGTGTGTGTCCTAGGCGTATAGTCTTGTAAAAGCCTAGGTAAGTAGTTTAGTTATCTCCAAGATCGAAGAAGGTTTTGATCCTCGTTATGCTTAGGTAACACGTTGTTATTCGATCAAATAATAATTGGGGAGATGTGGAAAAATCTTGTGTCAATAATAATGAAGTTTTGTTTAATTCCGCCACGTTATCATGTTTATAATCATTGTTATTGTTAAACCCTAAGGCTCAAAACGATCTCAAGGAGTCTATCAAACTCCACAATTGGTATCGAGATTGGGAGCTCATTACCTAGGGATTCAAAAGGTTTTATTGGTTGAAGAATGGCGAAAGATTGAAAAAATTGAGTCTGAAAATTTTCGTATGGTTTCTGCAGCACTGTTTTGAAACAATCATAACTTTTTCGTTAACTGTTGGATCATTACGAAATTTTAGGTGGACGTTCTCTATATATTCATCTAACGTTGCACTGGAGGGATCGTCGATAGGAGCCTTTATACAAAAGTTACAGGCTGTTGAATATTGTTGCAGAGAAGGTTAAGTTTTTCGAATTTTTTTTGGGTTTGATATCTTTTGCATCATAATTTCGTAACAATAGTGGGTCATCATTGCTCTATCATTGAATCGCTAATTCTTTATTGAGGGTCCGTGGTATTCTTGATTTATTTTATCATCAAAGTTGATTGCACAATATTTTAAGCGATGTAATTTTACCGATACGATCCTCATGATGTTGCTATTCTTTTAAGTGGATATTTTTTGTGGGCAATGTGTGAGGGTCCTAGTGTGTATCAATCTATCATTGGTGTCTTGTGCTTTGGTAGGATCAACAAGTGGGATCACGCACATGGGCTCATAATATATTATAAAAGTGTTTTTGCTACTGCTCCTATGATTGGTATATGTTTCTGTTATTGCTGTTGTGCTTACTGCTGCCAGACGATAAATGTTTAACCACTGCTATCATGACTCGAAACCACTGCCAAGCTTCTCAAAACCACTGCTAGTTTCTCGAAACCACTGCCAAGTTATCTCGAAACCACTGCTAGTGTTTCTTGGTAACCACTGCTACGAAACCACTGCTAGCTTTACTTGTAACCACTGCTGGGCTTCTCGAAAGGTAACCACTGCTAGTATTGTTTGTACCACTGCTCGACTTACGCTACTGCTACTTATTGGACGATTCCATACTGCTGCTACTTGTTTGACATTGGTGAGGTGAGTACGTTTTCCTGGTTTAACTGGAGTATGGAGAAGATGTTTTTGTAGCAGATAGAGTATGCAAGACACTCTTTCTCTTTTGTATTCCTTTGATCGAGTGGTTGATCATTTAATATCTCATGCACACGTTAGGGACCATTAATTGAGTAGCATGGTTCCTGACTTACTATTATAATATGCATAGTATGATATAACTGTTCCATATGGGATATTAAGAGAGAATGGAATACATGCACAAATTGGTCGGTGGTTATATTTTACCTCTATAGTCAGTGCTTAGTGTGGTATATAAATTGGCTGGTGGGTTAACGAGAAGAGAAGGTAATACATTAATTCTTATGAGTTGCATGATCATATGCATGGCATCATGATATTTTAATATTGTCATGCTTGATTCTAAACAAGATTAATGAAGTTGCTTGGTGAGTACATGAATATTATGTGGAAAAGATGTGGTTTGAAATATGTAAATGTTTGACAAGGCTGTTTGGTTTGTACTGTCCGATTAATACTTAATGTTGTTTATATTATTCGATGTCGGACAACGAAGGGTTTTGGTTTTGCATGGTTTTGGATTTGAGGGAAGTTGTACAAGTTTTGGTACTCGATTTTGGCGACACACACAGTTATTTGGTTCACACACACAAGAGGAGTTTGGTTATTTGTTCTTAAAAGATTTAAAAAGCTCGTTTTGGAGATTTATTGAATAGGTGATTACGAAGATGATTGATCATAACCTATTTGATATTGTAGTTGAGTAATACAGATTCGTGCTCTTATCATATCTCAAAGTGGGTGTTACACTTTGGAGATAACTTGTTTGTGCTTAAAGGATGTTGATGAAGACTTGCAAAATCTAGTTTTCATAGGTCAAGGGGTGGATGGATGAAGACCTAGTTAACTATCACTTAAAGGAGTTACATTGTAGTGCTCAGTGTCTCATTGAAAATGAGGATTTAGTCAAGAGATTGCGGTCTACTTATATGGTGTTAGTATAAGTTTGGAGTCACGTGGATAAACAAGACATAAGACACAAGTTTGGGTTATTCTACTTCTTTATCAAGTTAGTTATATTTGGTTTTCTTCACAAGTGATCATTACAAGGAGCTTACAGATTTAAAGAATCATTGGATGTTCATGCACCACTCAAGGGAAGTTTCTATCACATTTCCTATTTGTTGATAACAAAAGGGAAGAGATGTTGAAGTGGCGTGGCATGGATTAAGGGAAGACAAAGGAAGATAAGATTGTTTCATTCATGGTGAGATTTATTATCTCAACTTCGCTACTTCGCTCTAGGGAAGTTCGTACAAGAATCGTGTTTGTTTTGTCATCATCAAATAGGGAAGATTGTTGGGTTTCTTGATTTGATGATACAAAACAATAAAGAATGAAACATCAAGGGCTTAAAGTGACAAAGAATAAATCTACAAAAAGATGGAAGGACTTGCTTGCAAAAGAAGATTTATTATTTAGTCCTTCGTAGTATCTTGTAAACCCTAATCCTCTAGTATATAAAGAGGACATGGGATGTAGGTTTTAATAATTAAGTCTTCCATAATGTAGACAATTAAAGGTGTGTGTGTGTGTGTCCTAGGCGTATAGTCTTGTAAACGCCTAGGTAAGTAGTTTAGTTATCTCCAAGATCGAAGAAGGCTTTGATCCCTGTTACAGTTAGGTAACACGTTGTTATTCTGATCAAATAATAATTTGGGAGATGTGGAAAAATCTTGTGTCAATAATAATGAAGTTTTGTTTAATTCCGCTACGTATCATGTTTATAATCATTGTTATTGTTAAACCCTAAGGCTCAAAACGATCTCAAGGAGTCTATCAAACTCCACACGCCGTAACTACTGATATGCGCTAGATTAACAAAGACTATGGCGTAGCTCTCAGCTTAGGCTACGCCGTAATAAAGATTTACACTGGATTACAGAAGCTACGGCGTAACTCCAGCTAAGGTTACGCCGTAACCTATGGATAAGCACATAAGATTGAAGGAAGTTACGGCGTAACTACCTAATAAGGTTACGCCGTAACTAGTTCAAAGCCTATAAATAGATGATGGTTTCACCAGTTTTTATCATCTCTCCTTTCCCAAACCTTCTAGGGTTTGGGGAGATCAAAACACAGAAGAAGAAGCATGGTTTAGGAGCACTGAATAACGAAGTCCTCGTCTACGATTTCCTTTGTATTCGAGTTTGGATTCTTTTTATATTTTTCTTGATCTTATATTATGAATTCATATCATTAATTAAAGTTTGCATTTATGTTATTGTTATTCTCTATAATTCTTTATAGACATTTGCTAATCTTTTCATAGATCGCTAGCCTTGGTAGTATTATAAGCTTGGTAGTATCTTAAGGGCTGGGAGATATGACTAACTGACCCCAGTCTAATAGATAGCGAAGTATGGAAGGAATTGGCCATAGTACGACCACTCTTCGTGTGCGAATTGACCAAATGATCACTTATCAAGTGGAGGTATTTAAGAGGTTAGGGGGAATCTAAGTTCCTAACGGTCGGGTTCCCACCATCTAGATCTAGTAGATTTGGTACTTAATGACTACTATTAGGTTACCGAATGATCCCGGGTGACCTGCTCATCTTGGTGAGGAATCTAAGAACCATAGGCCATGACGAATCGACCAAAGGAGTCTGGTGATAATTAACCACTATATTGAATCTTGGTATCGGGAATCAATTCATATTTGTATTCTTTATTAAGCTTCGTTTATCTATCTCTTTTCCCTAAATTTATGGTGTTTGTGTAAGTAGAATAATAGCTTAGCTATGGATATTATCAACTTTGTCATACCCATATATTATCAATATCTTTTCTAATCATCTTAGTTCTTTCAAGGTCACAGCTCTCTTGGGATGATACTCGGATTTACCTAAGGCTTTACTACATCGATCGGGTACTCTGCTTGCTTAGTATGTGTATATCCTAAGTTATCTAAGTTTTATAAATATTAAAAGCGGGATGAAATAGCACATCGGTTGCCAAAAGACTAGATTATTTAACTTCGCCTTGTCCTCCACGAACTGCGGTGGTGCTCTTCTTTGAAGTATGAGCTGCATGGCAAGCGAGTATGATAAACATAATGAGGTCTCTGCATTATCCTTGGGAGTATGGCTCCAAATTTGCAAAAAGCAGTTTGAGAATTACTTCCTCACAACATGCTCGCCGAACTTATTCGGTTGTTTGAGAAGCTTGTGATCAGAGCTATATGATTTGATAGATGCCCTACACGTTGCAAGCAAAGGCGGGAAACTTGTGAGTGCCTTTGTCTGAAATGATGAGTTACGGACTATCTTGGGAGACTCAATTACGTCTACCCTAATGACATACAAATTGGCCTTATCAATGGATCCCTTAACAAGGAGTTTGATGGTTTCGTGGGCAATTACAATATGCATTGCACGGGAGGACATTTAGTGAGATACATGCAATGCTCATTGACTACGAAAGGTTTGCCCAAAAGGCTCCTACACCTACGGTGCTTGCTATTCAAAGGGTAGGATTTCTAAGCCTAATAAGCCGCTAGCGAACAAGAAAGGGAAAGGTAAGGGTAAAGTTGATAAGGGAAAACAAGTTATGGCTTATCAACAAGAACCCAAGAAGTACCCTCCCAAAAAGCGTGAGAATCCTAAAAAGGATCAGGCTTGTTATCACTGCACTGAGGTAGGACACTGGAAGAGGAACTGTCCGCTCTACCTTGATGAGTTGCGTACTAAGAGGTATAAAAATGCTGGAAATGTTGCTAGCACTTCAGGTATTCTTTTGATGATAGAATTATTTGCTTTTCCTCATAAAATAAATTCGTGGGTATATGATACTGGATGTGGTATTCACATTTGTAATACATTGCAGGGAATTAGAGGTGCAAGGAAGCTCGCCTATGGACAACAATACCTGCACGTGGGTAATGGAGCACATGTAGTCGTTGAAGCTATAGGCACGTTTGATTTAGTTTTACCTTCGGTTTTAGTACTGTCTTTAAACGATTGTCATTACGCGCCTTCTATAATTAGGGGTGTCGTTTTTGTTTCCTTGTTGAAAGATATTGGTTTTATTCATACATTTACTGATTATGGAATTTCGGTTTCTTTAAATGATGTTTTTTACTTTAATGTTATTCCAGTAAATGGTTTGTTTGAAATTGATTTGCATGATAATGTGATTGATAAAAATAATTCTGTTTTTAGCATCAACAATAAAAGATTCAAAAGTGATTTAGATTCTTCATATCTTTGGCATTGTAGACTTGCTCACATAGGCAAGAAACGCATGCAAAAGCTGCAACATGATGGGGTTTTGCAAAATATCAATGATGAATCATTTGATAAATGCGAGTCTTGCACCCTATTCTTTGAGAGGTTGCTTGTGCTAGGAAGATGACCAAGAAAACTTTTACAAATAGTTTAGAAAGGGCTTCGATCTTCTTGGTGTGATACATCTTGACGTATGTGGACCACTAAGACATGTGTCAAGGAAGGGTGCTAGCTACTTCTTAACCTTCTTGATGATTTCGATCGTTATGGTTATGTTTATTTACTTAAACATAAACATGAAGTCTTTGAAACATTTAAGGTTTTCAAGAGTGAAGTAGAAGCGCAACTAGGAAAGAAGATTAAAGCTCTTGATCCGATAGAGGTGGTGAATATTTTAGCCAAGAGTTTAAAGATTATCTTCTTTGAGTGTGGGATTGTCCGGACTCACTTCTCCATATACTCCACAACAAAATGGTGTATCCGAGAGAAGAAATCGTACATTGTTGGATATGGTGCGATCAATGTTTAATCTTACAACTCTTCCCATATCCTTTTGGGATTATGCTTTAGAATCGCTTTTATTTTGAATATGGTTCCAACTAAGAAGGTTGATAAGACTTCTTATGAAGTGTGGTATGGAAAGCTCCCAACTTGTCTTACTTAAAGGTGCGGGGTTGTGAGGCATTTGTTAAACGTGACTCGGTGATAAGCTACAACAAAGATCATTAAGTGTATCTTCAGTAGGATACCCAAAGGAAACTATGGGTTACTACTTTTACTTTCCACACGAAAACAAAGTAATTGTTTCTAGGTATGGAGACTTCCTTGAAAGGGATCTCATATCTCATGAATTCGATGGGAGAGTTTATGATCCGGAAGATGATCAAAAGATACATCACCTTCGAAAACACTAGCCAACCTCAAGTAGAACACGAAAGTCCGAGTGTTCCACAGATTTGAAGTGGTTCCCATTCGTAGATCCGCAAGGCTACGTGAACTCGAGTGTTTATGTCTTAACGTAGAAGCCGAGGAAAATATGTTGGGGATCTTGGTGAACACCGCTAACTATAAGGTCGCTATAATGAGTCTTGAAAAGGATAAATGGCAAGTCGCAATGAATGGGGAAATGCAATCCATGAGATAACAAAGTCGGATAGAGGTTGACTTACCTCCAAATGCTAAGGTAGTTGGAAGTAATTGGCTTTATAAGATAAAGACCGACATGGATGGCAATGTACACACCTATAAAGCTCGTCTTGTAGCTCAAGGGTTTACTCAAACTTTTGGGATAGACTACGAGGACACATTTTCTCTGTGAGACATTAAAGCTATTAGGATTCTTATAGCCATATCTGCGTACTATGACTATGAGATATGGCAAATAGATGTCAAAATTGCCTTCTTAAGCGGTCGCCTAGATGAGGACATCTATATGGCGCAGCCTGAAGGGTTTGTGAATCCAAAATTTCCAAAGCGTGTATGCAAACTTCAAAGATCCATTTATGGGTTAAAGCAAGCATCAAGGCAATGGAACAAGAAGTTTGATGAAGAAATCAAGAAATTTGGTTTCACTCAAAATCTTGATGAGCCATGTGTATATCACAAAGCTAGTGGGCGTAATGTTATTTTCCTTATCTTATATATCGATGACATATTGTTCATGGAAAAGACATTCCATGTTTGCAAGATGTAAAGTCTTATATTGGAAAGTGCTTTTCTATGAAGGATTTAGGGAAGCGACATTTATTAAGGGAATCAAGATCTACCGAGATAGATCAAGGCGGTTAATTGGACTAAGTCAAAGTACTTACATCGATAAAATATTGAAGAGATTCAATATGCATAATTCCAAGAAGGGATATTTGCCGATGCAAGTCGAACATGGCTTAAGTAGTGAACTATCGCGTCAACACACAAGAGGTGGCACACAAGAGAAAAGTTCCTTATGCTTGGTGTAGGATCTATCATGTATCTTTGTGAGATGTACAAGGCACGATGTGGCGTTTGCATAAAATATCACCGATCGATATCAATGTAATCCGGTGTGAAACATCGGTATCTTTATTAAGAACATTCTTAAGTATCTAAGGGCTACTAAAGAAATGTTTCTAGTGTATGGTGGGAATCGGATGCGAAACTTGATGTTACGGTGTTTTTGCGATCGTCTTTCCAAATTAATAAAGATGATAAGAAGTCTCAAACAGGATATGTCTTTGTCATTAATGGAGAAGCGATTGACCGGAAGAGCAAGAAGGAACAACATCGCGATGTCTATTATAAAGCTTAGTACATAGTCGCTTGAGATCTCGCGATGGAAGTCGTTGGATTAGGAAATTGTTTCGGGACTCGAAGTAATGCCCTCAATCGAATTACCTTTAAATGTGTATTGTGACAACTCTGCTACAATAACATTTTCCAATGAGCCTGGAGTCATGAAGGGTGCCAGACATTTTCCTCGACGATATCACTATGTTCGAGAACAAATTGAAATAGGTGAAATCAATCTACTCAAAGTTCATACAGATGATAATCTAGCTGATCCCTTTACGAAGCCTTTGCCAAAATAAAAACTTACTGACCATGCTGATGGGATAGTACTTCGTTTAGCTAGTAGTTTCATGCAAATCTGTGATTAGTATTTGGATAAAGGATGTTATAAACAAATATTATTTTAATGAAATAAAATAGTTGTTTATGTTTATTTTTCATTTTCTTAATATTATATCCTATATTTGCATGTTTAATCCGTGAATGACTTATGTTATTCTAAATAGTCCATTGTCGATCAATGATGTGGGAATATCAATTAATTAAGACAAATCTAAGTTTTGGTAGAATATACTTAAAGTATATTGATGCGTGGGACATACCGATTCACATGATACTCAATGAATTGAATATAGGATGATCCCAACTTTACATGATTATACTTATGGATCTTTGTCATTAAGTAAATTATGAAATGTTTATCCTCGAGACTTGAGATACCGGATAAGCATTATGAATGTAGTGCACTTGTGTGAGATAGTCTAACGCTATCCGTAACTGGTAGTTATAAGGGCTATTTTCAGAAGTGTTACAAAGCTCATGAGTTATGTTTGTAGTCAAGAGAATTTGTTCCTTTGAATTTGTTTGAAAGCATAATACTATATTTGGGCCCCTCATAGGGTTGACAAGATGTTTGTATGGCCATACCCAAGATCAATCTGGAATACGTTCAGATGATTTGGTAATCTTGTTCAATCAGATATAACGAGAAACAAAATATTAACTTATGAAATGACTTGATCCATGTTGGGTTTTAGGTTCCTTGCATCAAGAATTACTCTAAGTACTGGAACCACGGACATGTTTGATATAACCACGAACAGAAGAGTGTAACCACGGATGAAGACAACCGCGGCTAGTAGTATTGTGTAACCACGGATAATATATTGTAACTGCTGCTAGTCTTGTATAGTCGGTTAGTTTATTGTATTAGATAAATATGGAAAAGATATTTATCTTGTAGGTTAAGTATTGTATAATGTATAGGACTCCTTAGCCTATAAAAGGAGGTCCTAGGTTAGGTTAGATATACGTATGTTTTATATCTAAGGTCGATACACTTCAAGGTTGCAAAACCCTAATACTGTAAGAGTATTCGTATTAATAAATAATATTGAGGTGTTGAATGTTTCTTCGTCTTCTTCTTAAGATTAAGTATTAAATTCGCGTAATACTTAATAAGATTTTGTTCAAGTCGGTTTATATTAGATCATTTGCTCAACTGGGATCAACAAGTGGTATCGAGCTTGTGATATAGAAACCGTAAACCAAGAAGAAGTCTGTAATCTTTATTCAAGTAATTTAAGATGTCTCACGAAACTCACATGGTGATTGCTTCAAAGGTACCCATGCTCAAGCATGGTGAGTATCAAATCGGAGAATGCGAATGAGGCAATACATTCGTATGATTGATTATGCTCTACGGGATGTCGTTGAAAAGGAGACACTCTTCCTAAGAAGGGTGAGGATGGACCTGAGATTGCTATTGTTAGTGAACCCGATAAAGCTAAAGGAAAATGGAGATCAAAGCTCACGATATTCTCTCCATGGGAATACCTAATGAGTTTGCATTAGACTTTGATCAATATGAGTCTGCTAAAGAATTATTGGATGCTCTTGAATTAAGGTTTCTTTGGTAATGAAGCTACTAAGAAGTCAAGGATGAATATGCTCAAGCATCAATTTGAAACCTTCAACGCTCTTAGTGGAGAAAAGATTGATGGTACATACAATAGACTTCAAAACTCATCACCAATCAAGTCGATTGGGTTACAAGTTTCTTCAAGAAGATATTAATTTGAAGTTCATTAGGAGTTTATCATCCGAATGGGCTATTCATACAATTACGTGGAGAAATAAGGAGGATTTTGCTACGATGACTCTAGACAATCTCTTCAACAACTTAAAGGTTTATGAGTCCGAGAATAACTTTTCTCACTCATCTTCGCTAATCAAAACATTGCTTTTGTATCCACTAATCACAAAAGCCCACAAGATGTATCCATCTGCGCCTATGGTATAACCACGCTTATTGCGAGATAATACCACCGTTAGTGATAATGTCGGTGATGGTGCAATCGTGCTTTTCATCGATTTAACTACCGGTGTTCTTGTGTTAAATCAAGATCCAGATCAAATTGATCCCGATGATCTTGATGAGATCAATCTTCAATGGCAAATGGCAATGTTGACACTCCAAGCAAGAAAGTTTACGAGAAGGACCGGAAGACAGGTTAAGTATGATGGTCAAAGGAGAGTGGATTCGACAAAAGCAAGATGGAGTGCTTTAACGCAAGAAGAAATGTCACTTTGCTAGGGAATGTCGAGCTCTAAAAGAATTGAAGGCATTCAAGACATCGAAGAGCTCTGCTTCTTGACTTTGGTTGCTCGGGATGGGATTGGTGATTATGATTGGGTGATCAGTTGAAGAAGGTCCAAATGCAGCTTTTCTTGCTAGTGAAGCTTCAAAAGAGCATAACTTTGCTCTAATGGCCTATGCTTCATCTTCGGTTCGATTCGAGGTATCTAATGATTCTAAAACATCTACTTGTTCTTTTAAATCATGTTATGATAACTTAGAGTCTCAAAAGCTATCATTGAGAGTATGAGAAAAGAAGTAGAAAGATTGACTCTAGATAACTTAGGTTATAGAGTTGGTCTAGAAGGTGTGGAAGAAGCTAAAATTCAGATTAAATGTGAGTTTGAGTATGTAGAAAAGATCAATATACTAGGTGGTGAAATTGATCTTAAAGACAAAGAGATTAAAATGCTTAAAGATAAACTAGCGAGGCAGAGTGTAAAACTAAAGGCCCTAGATGAAAAGAAAAACATGTTGTTAGGGTTGCTAAAACACAATATGCTTCGATCTAGTAAATAAGCCAATAGGTCAAAAAGCATTCAAAGATGGTACTTGGTCTTGGATACAATAATATGCCACCACCCTCTTTGATGAAACATGCACCACCGCTAAAGAACTGTCATTTAGTAGTGAATTCGGTTTAACAAACCTGTAGAAGAGATAAATAAGATGAAACACCTAAGATAAGTTCGATAAGTTATCGATGCTCCCATAATAGAAGATTGGGAATCGACTGAGGAAGATAGAACCGAATCAACTAAGTCGATGAGATAGAAAGTTAAGAAAGTTGATTCTCGGCAAGTCAACCTTGTACCTAGATTTGGAGCTAAAGTTACCGAGAAAGTTGTAGAGTACAGGGAAATTCCTAGGAACAGATGAAACAATATAAACCTAGGGGTAATCAAAGAAGCTTAAATGGTCTAATTTCTAGCATTAGGTAATGAGTTTCAATGTGTCGAAAGCTTGTTATAATTGTGGTAGTTTTGAGCACTTACGGAGAAATTGTCATAAAAGCAGACCACCAGGTTTGGAATCATTGGAGGAGGGTAAATCATCAAAACTTTTCAAGAAAAAAAACCCTCATCCTAACAAAGAACTTGATTCCTAGGGCGGTGTTAATGAGGAATGGGAAAACAAAATCAATTGTCATCATTGCACCTAAATGGGTTCCAACCATCGCTAAGCAAAATGTAAACACGGCTAAGGTAATCAAACCATTTGATAAGCAAAAGATCACCACCGATTCAAAAGAAGTTTTAAAATTCCAAAGGTGATAAGCGATACGGTGGTTGGAAATCATTTTATGTTGTTAAGGCCTCGGCTAGTTGGAAATGGAAGCCTAAGACCAAGGTTTTACCACATGTCAACTGTGCATCAATGGACCTAAAGAAATTTGAATATTTTGATGCAGGCGGACCAAGTCAAGATTGGCTTGGGTCCACAAAAGAACTAACTTGTGTAATTTTATGTGCGGGGCAATCTTCAAACCGAGCTAAAAGATAAAGGAGTTTTTGATAGTGGTTGCTCGGGCACATGACTTGGGATGGAAGCAATCGGAAGATTTTGAAGCTTTGATGGAGGATATGGCATTTGGCAATGACCCAAAGGGAGGAAAGATACTTGGCGAGGCACAATCGAGCAGGAATTTAGACTTTGAAAAAGTCTATTTGGTCTGAGGACTTAAGTACAATTTATTCAAGTTTCTCAAATGTGTGATAAGAAAAAGCGGGTACTTTTAGGGAAACTGAGTGTGTGGTGTTATCTCCCGAGTTTAAGATGCACGATGAGAAGTTTATACAACTTAGGGTACCTAGGAAGGAAAATATATATTGTTTTGATCTTAAAGATGTTCTTCCTAAAAGGTCCTTATGTTTGTTTGCTAAAGCATCATTGATGAGTCAATTTTGTGGCATAGAAGGCTAGGTCATCTTAATTACAAAACAATCAATAAACTAGTAAAGGAAACTTAGTGAGAGGTTACCTTCAAAGGTTTTTGAGTGTAAGGAACTGTGTGGCTTTGTCAAAAGTAAAATAACATAGAGCTTCTTGTAAGACCAAAGCGTAAACACCATAACACAACCACCGCTTATGCTTCATATGGACTTATTTGGACCTACCTTTGTTAGAAGCTTGAACCATAAGCGATGTGCCTAGTTATCACCGATGATTATAGTAGATTTTCTTGGGTATACTTTTGGCGACTAAGAGCGAGACTAGTGAGATTCTTAAGAGTTTCATTACTAAGATAGAAAATCTAGTAAATCATAAGGTCAAAGTCGGATGTGATAATGGGCCGAGTTTAAGAATGATGTAATGAATCGCTTATGTGTAGCTAAAGGTATTGAAAGGCGGTTTAGTGTTGCTAGAACACCACAACGTAATGGTGTGGTGAAAGGAAAAATAGAACACTAATTGAGGTTGCTAGGACCATGTTGTCGAGTCTAAGTTACCAACTACCTTTTGAATTTGAAGTCGTAGGAATTGCATGTTATGTGCAAAAGCAGTAAGGTAGTGAAGCCTCATAACAAGACCCCTATGAGTTGTTACATGATAGGAAGCCAATGATTACATTCCTAAAACCTTTTGGGTGTCCTGTTACCATTTTGAATACCATAGACTACCTAGGCAAGTTTCAAGAAAAAGCGGATGATGGATACTTTTAGGCTATTCCACTAATAGCAAAGCCTTTAGAGTATACAATAGGAGGACTAGAATTGTTGAGGAGAACTTACATGTTCAATTCGGTGAAAAGACTCCTAGTGTTGAGACCAAAGGACCATCTTGGTCGCTTAACATTGATATGCTAACCAAATCTATGAATTATGAGCCTATCATTGCGGGAACTTCCACTAATGTTGATGCGGTACACAAAAGGATTACGAGGCGGATACATCTTCAAAATAAGTCGATTCTCCAAAGGAGTTCTATTTGGTTGAAAAGTGGAAAGTCGGTTCGCTCCTTCCATCATTGATAAGCAAAGTCCCACCGATGATGAAGTATTGAAAGATGGAGGCAACGTTGATCATCATCAAGATAAGGATGAGTTGTTGAAAGATAACCCGAAGGTCGGTAAAAGAAATTGAAAAGAAGAAAAAGCGATCGCAAGCATTTGCTAAGCCTCTCGAAAGCGATAGGCCAACCGTAACCACCGATGCGCTTCGGACTTGGCTATTGTTCCTACTTCATCACATACCCATCGCTATCATAACCACTTCCACTTTGTTGTCACAACTCTCTATATTACCACCTAAGCCTAAAGAAGTAGAGAAAGAAGTCGCAAGTACATTGATTAATCCGAGCAAAACATCATCTATTTCTACACCTATCATTGCACTGTTTTATCTATTCATCATCGCAACCAAACCCGAGTTAAAAGTTTGGTTATTGGTGAACCTTTGAAGAAGAAAGTGGTTCAATCGATGTTGGGAAATGTAAAGAGGTAGTCTTGAAGTTTAAAAATAAAGCGAACAAGAAGCTTATGATGAAGAGTATGGAAGAAACTTGTTGGTGAAGAACAAGCCACTTTGGATAAAAGAAAGAAAGAAAAGGAGGAAGCTAGTGAGATGGTTAGCTACATGGTATACATCATAAAACTATCTTGAAGCCTCGAATTGATAAGTGATGATTATCTTGCACAAGAATGGGCTTTGTTTGATGATGAGGAAAAGCTAGACTTTTGGGTATATTGGCAAGGAAGGTCGAGAAAGAAAAGAAGCAAGTTGTAAGAAAGAAACCTCCTACTATTGCTCGGATGAGGAATGTATTGATGAAGATTATTAAGAATTCGTGGCATATATGTTTCGATAATCTCGGTGGGTGTTCATTTGAAAGAATTTTTGAGATTTATGAGAGATGTATGAGAATTAACCATGATGATTTACGTCCAATGAATTCTAAAAGGAGGAAGAGTGGATTAAAAAGGATGATGAATGGATTCAAAGTAAAAGAAAGAGAAAATCGAGGTTCGGAGACATCGATTCTAAAAGATTGAAAGTTGTTGAAGATGAAAATCAAATTATTTCTTATGAATTTAAGCTTATAATTGGAAGTGAAGGAGTTTGGAAAATTCAAAGACTCAACAATGAAGTTTAAGAGTATAATAAATTTTCACAAATACTTGATATTTTGATAGAGATGATTTGATGAATTTTGGATACTTTACAAGAACAAGTTTGGTGAAGTACATCCAAATGATTATCATGAGAGGTGGTTTATCATTATTTGAAGATTCTGTTTGAACCTACTCATGATGAACACGAAGGCAAGGACTCTACAATGGTCAAGTTACTAGATGGTTTTATATCAAACTTGTGGAGTTCATGTTTTAGCTGCTTTACGGAAAGGTTATTCATATGCTTGTAGAAGGTGATTATCCTCAACTGAATAAGCATCCGTGAATTAGTGCTCGATGTTGAAGCTCGGTTGTATCAAGATGTTAGTACCCTATGAAGGTCAAGCTTACAAGTTGTTCTTTGAAGTATGAGAACATTCTTAAGGCTTGTAAGTGTTTGGCTACATCCTCCAATTCGGATGTTTTGAGCTTAAAGAAAACTTGAGAATTCATTGGAATGTATCAAGTTTAGGGAGGATTGTTGGGTTTTAGGTTCCTTGCATCAAGAATTACTCTAAATCGGAACCACGGACGGGTTTGATATAACCACGACGGAAGAGTGTAACCACGGATGAAGACAACATGACTAGTAGTATTGTGTAACCACGGATAATATATTGTAACTTCTTTGCTAGTCTTGTATAGTCGGTTAGTTTATTGTATTAGATAAATATGGAAAAGATATTTATCTTATAGGTTACGTATTGTATAATGTATAGGACTCCTTAGCCTATAAAAAGAGGTCCTAGGTTAGGTTAGATATCACGATGTTTTATATCTAAGGTCGATACACTTCAAGGTTGCAAAACCCTAATACTGTAAGAGTATTCGTATTAATAAATAATATTGAGGTGTTGAATGTTTACTGTTCTTCTTCTTAAGATTAAGTATTAAATTCCGCGTAATACTTAATAAGCTTTTGTTCAAGTCAGTTTCTATATTAGATCGTTTGCTCAACTGGGAGCAACAATCCATATTCATAGTTAATGTAGTATTAGTAGCAAAAGGATAAGTAAAAAATGATGAATCATTAAATGGTTTTCCAGGATACCATACTTGATTTGATCTGGGGGCATTGGCGTGTTAAGCTAGACTAAACCAATGTCATTACTGTATTAAGTAATATCCAAGTGGGAGCTGAAAGGTTTATGGATATAATTTAATATGCGTATGACCGGATTCGAACTCGAGACTTCGGGATTGCACACATTACGTATGAGAGTTGATGTTAAATAATTAATATATATAAATTTTATTATTATTAATTATTTGTCACGAAATAAATATAACGATATTTAATATTTAACGAAGTTTGGCTAACGATCGTTAAATATAAACTAAAGGGACTATAGATGAAATTAATAGATGGGAAGGATCTAGTATCCCTCTTGGGATGCTTAGCCGATCGGTTTGGGTCTCCAAACCCAATCCCACACAAACTTGTTCTCTAAGATTGGTTACATATATATACAAACCCTTGTATTCATTCATAACCTCAAAATCTTGGTAACTTGCAAACCTAATTTCTTTTCCTCTTTCCCTCTCCTTGTGCTTGGCTGATCGTGTAAACCCCTTCCCCAAGGGTTTCGAATTTTCCAATCACAAGAACAAGTGTTTGGTTTGTTTGTGATCAAGAACCTAGCTTTTCACTTCAATTCGATATTAGTGCGTGTGTACAAGAGCGAAGGACAAATACATTTGTGTTTGTGGGATTTCTTGGTGGTCGACTTCTTTGGGTCGAATATTGTTAAACCCTAAGCTAGGGTTTGTTTTTTTTCCTCGTTCACATTATCGTGTGTTTTTCTTAAATTGCTAAAAGGTACGCATATTCTTTATTCGGTTAATTAATTTACATATATTATTCCTATTACTTTCGCTCCATGCTTTTATGATGTTTACTTGTTTTTGTATTTGTTATGATTAGTAAAACCCAACAGATCCAACAGAAAAGACGCCATCATTGGCTAAAGACCAGACGCAAGCATCCATATTATAGGCAATATCAATGTTACCTATCTCATCCAATAAATCTATAAGAGGGACATATTACGAACCCTTATGTTTGATCTCGACCAACTTCAACACCATTGGTATTAGAAATACAATCCCTAATCAAAAAGTCCTTATTTTGCTTCAAACGATACAGCCTGTTGAAACGTAAATACAAACGAGAATCGTCAAGCCTTCTTGTATATCTTCGATGACGGATTTAAAGACTTTGGCTCAACCTTCTTTTTTTATTTGCCTGTCAAGTAAATAAATTTAACGAATGCTACCAAGTCTAAGTTGCATCTATAGAATTCTTTATCATATTATTAGCAAGATTTTCGAAAGTTTTATATAGGTTCTTTGTTTTCTTTATCTGAATGAGAAATAAGTTAAACTCACCTAAGTGTACTTAATCACAAATATTCATTTTGTAGACCATATGTAATTAGAAAATCGATATTCAATATATTAAGGAAAAAATTAAATATAAAATAAAAATAAAAAGGCTGGCAAGTCTTATAGAGTTACAGCAACCAACTCGGCATAATCTAACATGCTAACACTTAAGCTTTTTTGGTTGGGTCATTGGTGGACTTTAGGCGTGTAATATGTTGGCATAATCTCGCCCCTAAAGCAAAGTTTAAGGGCCTACGTGTACAAGACGAAAGTTGCAAGGACCATATAGGTTTATATCAAACCTATTAGCGCTAAACAGTTACTTCTTGTGTCAAACGACACAACCCAAAACCTTCGCACGTTTGGAGAAGCAGGAAGGGACACAAAGGCCTTCATTGGTGTCGATTCTTAGAGTATAAATAGGGGTCGAATCTCAATAGTAGATAATCAGATATTGTACAAAACATAGTTGTAAACCAAATACGTTTATTGTTAATACAAATCGTTTTAGTTATTTGTTGTTTCGTTTACTTAATTCATTCAAGTAACAAAACCCCGCTAGGCAACAAATTGGCATCAGAGCTTGTTTGTTTTGTGATACAAGATCAAGAGTTGGGGTCGTTGGTTTTCTGGAAGCGCTGAATCAAAACACAGACTGCTTTGTTGGTTCAGCAGAAAACAAGGAAGGAACGCAGTTCCTGGCGAAGAAATTAAGGCGAAAAAGAAAAGGAAGGTCTTTGTTTATTTTTTTGTATTGGTTCAAGAACAAAAGAAACAAAGAGGCACTTTTGGTGTTACTGATTTCGGAAAAGAAAAAAACAAAAGGCAACAAATTGGTAAACAAAAGGCAACGTTTTGTTGTTTTGTTTACTGCAAAAGAAAAATAAACAAAGGGGAAGGAATTTTTTTTTGGTTCGAAAAAAGGGGAAGACACCAAGGAGAGTGTTTGGTTAATTGTACAAGGAAGGAAAAATCATATCGTGAAGGAATTGCGAATTCGGGTTTTACATTCTAAACTAAAATCTGAATTTTATAATTTTAGTCTTGTAAGATTAGAAACTTTTTTTGCTTTTGATTCCTAGTAGAATTTATAAGAATTTCCTAGATTCCTAAATATAATCCCTATTATAATTAGGAATAGTTTCTAGACAAAATGACTAGAGACGCAAGTAAGGAAACAAACAAGGAAATTGTAATTCACAAAGAGGTTACATCATTTTCCCAATTTCAATGTCCCATTTCAAAACATACAAATTATACAAGATGGGCACTTCAGATAAAAACCATACTAAAAGCAAATGGGTGTGAGAATTGATAAAACCTACGGTAATGAGGAACCGGATACAAAAAGGATATGACTACAATCAGATATATGTATCGGGCATTACGGAAGATATGATTTTACAAGTAGCTAGTTGTAAGAGTGCAAAAGAAACTTGGGAAGCACTACAAACTAGGCACATAGGTGTAGATAGAGTGCAAAAGGCACGGCTACAAACTCTCAAAACTGAATTTGAGATGTTGAAAATGAAAGAAGATGATAGTATTGACGTTTTTGTCAGCAAAACTCAATAGTATTGTCACAAGGGCTAGTGGCTTAGGATCAACTTTTGATCAACAAACCTTAGTGCAAAAACTATTAAGTTCAGTACCTAGAAGGTTTATAAAAATCGTGGCAGCCATAGAACAATTTTCTGATCTAGAAAACACAACCCTAGATGAGACAATTGGAAGGTTAAAAGCCTTTGAGGAAAGAGTAAAACTCTTTGATGGAAACCCTAGTGACAATCAGGACAAACTTTTGTTCACAAATTATGACAATACTACAAGTCATAAAAATGGTGGAAAAGAAAAGTTTAGATCATCGAAAGATAACCAAGATGGAAAGCCCAAGCAATACAACAATGATAGGAAAACTTCACATAAGTTCAAGAAAAATAATTTTCAGAAAAGGGACTTAAGTAAAGTAAAGTTTTACAACTGTAACAAGCTTGGACATTTCAAGAGAAACTGCAAAGAAAAGAATAGGAGACAAGAGCAATCAAACTTGGTTCAATAAGACATTGAACCAACGCTCTTAATGGCAGTTGAAGGAAAAGGAGACGTGGGAGAGAAAATCTTCTTAAATGAAAAGGAGATTGAACCCAAGAAGTACATAAGCTCAGATAAAAGCTTATGGTACTTAGATAATGGTGCTAGCAACCATATGACCGGAGTTAGGACACACTTTAAGGAAATTAATGAGAAAATTTCAGGAAGAGTCCGCTTTGGAGATGGGTCATATGTAGATGATGACGATAGTCCGTATTGGTCATGAACCCGGCCAATAATGCTACTAGCAATTGAGCCCAAGACGCATGGGCTAAACCATGTGGTTTGAGCTCACAAGTCCCAAACCCAAAGTTATTTATGGTTTTGGATATTGGATATCTCTTATTTATGAGATATGTGTTAATTGCCGACTAAGGTGGGATACGCCGAAGGTTGGGGAACACGAAACCAACAAGGATTTCGTGTATATATAGGGTATCCACGCCTCATTAAAGGTGCGATCTAAAACCCTAACTCTCCATTAACCCTAAAACCGATTACTTACTCTCACGCGGAGGATAATCGTGGAGACAATCCCACGATAAGCGGCGGTGTTTTATTTTCTTAGTGCGCAGTCTCAAGCATTAAGAACCAATTGATCTGAGGCCGAGTCCAAACAAGGAACGCTTAACTTTTGTATCAACAAGTGGCGCCATCCGTGGGACCAACACTAAGAACTAAGAACTAGAATGACAAACCAAGGAAATCAAAACCGGCGATCGCATGGTGACATACATGGGAAGAAGCGACAAAGTGGGTCGGTTTCTAAACAAGCCTCGGGACAACCGCCACTAGAAACCAAGGATCGAGCCCAGATCGGGTCTTCCGGTGGTGGAACCACGCCGGGACAACCCAGCCACAACTACCATCAGCAGTGCGAGAAGGTCCATGCAGACTCCTTTTACCACTCCACTCCAATCGGTGCTAGAAACGGACCTCACAAAAGCACCAGACCTTTGATGTAAACAAGGGTCTAGTGGTAGAAATGACACCCTTGCTCTAAAAGGGGTTGCGCGAAACTAGCGCCAAGTGATTTCATGTCTCAAAACTACGAAACCTTGGTCGCTCTCATGCAAGAGGAAGCGAAAAGAGGTCGGTCGAGTTTGCATGCCCGACTTGATTTCGGCCGGAGTATGAGATATCTCCCGCGCCATCGGAAGGAAAAGCGCGAAGGAATAGCCGCCAACCCCAAGTATTTACGAGATTGGGAGGAGAGTTGAGAATGAAGAAGCGCGACATGCAATACCTTGGAGAACATGAAGAGGATGGACGGTACTAATGTCCACGCTAGGCTTGGTAGTCGTAGGGTCCATGAAAGACTCGAACGATGGTACTCTCCAGCGAAAGCCCAAGTGAAAGCCCTTCGTGCGAATTACGAGGATAGTCGGTAAGGCCGAAGAGGAAGCTCGTCCTCCGTAACTCCTCGGACAACGAGGACAACAACCGGCAATGAAGTCCAAGAGGAAATATCGCGACCGGGAAGAGGAGGACATGTCCTCCCGTGGCGCCGCTAAAAAGGTAGTTGCGTTCACCCGCGCTTGATTTCTCGAGAAAATAAAAGGAGGCGCATGCCCGCCAATGTAAAACCTATGATGGAACAGTGATCCGGACGATCACCTAAAATTTTGAATCACCACGCCATAGAGAATCGGCCACACACGTGTGGTGCCACATGTTCAATTCCAAACTAGTGGGAAGCGCAAAAATGGTTCAAGAAGCTTCCACGCGAAACATTGACGGCTTTGAAGAGTTGCGGAAGGCGTTTCGCCTGAACTTCACTCAAAGAAAGACGTGCGCTAAAAACCCTGGCGAACTCGCTAGGGTAAAAACAGCGCCGGGGAATCCACAAGTGCTTATGTGGAACGCTACAAAGATGAGTGCATACACGTTAAGGCATGCCCGAAATACTAAAATCTCGTGGTTCATGAACGGGATCAATAACCCGTAGCTTATCAAAAGGTGAATGACAGAGTCCCCAAACATTTGATGAACTTATGAAGTGCGAGGTCCTTTATCCAAGGAGAAGTCGCACATGACGATAAGAAGGGTTACTCAAACTATAGGTCACGGAAAAACCTCGGAGACAATCCACCGACCGAGTAGCAACCGCAATAAGAACTACCGTGGCGGAGGAGCGGACGGATAATGATGATATACCTCACGACCAAGACTCCAAAAGATATATTTGCGACGGAAGGTGCGAACTTCCCAAGACCCCACCAATGCGCACCCGGAAGATCGGTAGCGTGGGAGTAGATATCTGCGACTATCATGGACAAAAGGGCCATACCACCAATGAATGTGTTCAATTGCGCCACTAATTGATAAACCGTAAAGAAGGCGATTGGACCACTTGGTAAAAACATCAAGGAAGGGAAAGATAAGCAAAAGACCGGAAACAAGAATGAAACACCTAAGGATAAGGTCGATACCATATACATGATACAATCATGGCAATAATGACTAGGCGTAAGATCGGCCAAAGTTCTCTCGTGGAAGCGAAATCTCTTTCCCCACCTTGAATGCGGACAACGCAGTGGTTGAACCGCTCACCATCGAAATTAACGCAGGGGGTCACGATATCCACCGTATGTATGTTGATGGGGGGCATCCGCATATATAATGTATGAACACTATTTCAAACGACTGCGACCTGAGATACGAAGTCAATTAAGCCCAGTTAGGACGTCGTTGACCGGTTTTACAGGCGAAAAGATATGGCCCATGGGGCAAATACGCCTACTAGTCAGTGTTGGCGCAAGGAACACTCCACGACAGCCTGGATGACTTTTATGGTAATCAAATCCCCTTAGCCATACAATGGCATTATCGGAAGACCAGGGATTTCAGCCATACGCGCAGTACCATCTACAGCGCATGGGATGCTAAAATTCCCAGTGGAAGGAGGCATTGTCACACTCTACAATACTACCGTACCGCCGGGAGAATGTAACATAATTACATGTGAGACGTCACACATTCCAGAACAGTGCGCAACTAAAGTGCCAAACCTGAGGGTTGCAATTCATCCTGATTACCCAGAGCAAGAAGTATCGATCGGAGGATCGTTATTTGATAGCGGCAGAGCAGCCGTATGCGCACTCTTGCAAAAGAACCTGGATATCTTTGCGTGGGAACCAAAGCACATGACCGGTGTACCACGCTGATTCTGAAACACCGCTTGAAAATCCGACAAGGATACCCCGATGACGACAGAAGAAGCGCGGCCAGGCTCCAGACCGCGCAAAAGCAATTCTGGAAGAAGTACATAAACTTGTGAATGCAGGTATCATGCGAGAGGTCTACTACCACGACTGACTTTCCAACCCAGTGATGGTTAAAAAGAGTGATGGTAGTTGGAGGATGTGCGTAGACTTCACAGATGTCAATAAGGCATGTCCACAAGACTGCTACCCGCTACCAGAGATAGACTGGAAAGTAGAATCTTTATGTAGATACCCACTTAAATGCTTCCTAGACGCATACAAAGGATACCACCAAATTAAGATGGCTAAATAAGATGAAGAAAAAACGGCCTTCCATACAAGCCAAGGTGTCTTTTGTTATACTAAGATGCCCTTTGGCTTGAAGAACGCAGGCGCTACCTACCAGCGATTGGTGGACAACGCATTCGAAAAGCAGGTGGGCCGCAACCTAGAGGTTTATGTCGATGACCTTGTCATAAAAAGCCATACGGAGGATGAATTGGTGCGCGACATTGAGGAAACATTTAAAACACTGAAAAAGATTAACATGAAGCTGAATCCTAAGAAATTCACTTTTGGCGCTACAGAAGGCATGTTCCTCGGATATTTGATAGAGCCCGATGGCATCAAACCGTGTCCGAGAAAAACTAAGGTCGTCATTCAACTTCCTTCACCGCGACGTTGAAGGAAGTCTAATATCTCAAGGAAAACCGGCAAGTCTAAATAGATTCTTGTCCAAATCGGTGAACAAGTCACTCCCTCTCTTCAAAACACTCAAAAGTGTATAAAAAGGAGATTTTATTTGGACTACAGAGGCGTAAGCCTTTATACTGACTTAAACAACACTGGCAGCGCTCCCCGCTAGTCGCACCCGACCGGGGAAGAATTAATTATGTACTTATCGACTCATGGAGCGGTCGGTCTTGATCTTTAGCACGGATAGGAATTCAAAGACAAACACACATGTATTTTGTAAGAAAAACGTTCAAGAAAACGGAGATTAACTATAGCGCAATGGAAGTTGGTCCTAGCATTGGTATTCGCCGCCAAAAGGCTGGCAGTACTTCCAGCGCATCGAATAGCGATGATTACGGATCAACCTATCAAGCAAATCATCTCCAAACACGACGCATCGGGCGACTACGAAATGGAGCGTGTTGCTAGGTGAGCATAACATCTCCTACAGACCACGTACTGCGGTAAAAGGGCAGATACTAGCAGACTTCATCATCGAAAAACCAGACACTGATGACACACCTTCACCAAGCAAGGAGGAACTACAAGATCCATGGATCTTGTTCACGGATGGATCTTCATGCGTGGATGGGTCAGGAGCAGGCCTCATCCTCACAAGTCCGGAAGGAATGGAATTCACTTACGCACTGCGTTTTGAATTCACAGCAACAAACAACGAGGCAGAGTACGAAGCCCTGATTGTCGGATTACGCATTGCATCTCGAATGGGTATACGCAACCTAGAAGCAAATGTGGATTCCCGTTTGGTAGCCAACCATGTGTTAGGCGATACGTGGCTAAAGAGGAAAACATGATCAATACCTCGACAAGACCAAATCCACGATCCGGGGCTTTGACAAATTCACCATCAAACAAGTTCCTAGAGGAAAATAGGAAGGTAGATGCACCGAGCAAGATTGCATCCACAAGCTTTAAGACCACAAAGCAGTATTGGTGGAAACCCTAAAGAGCAAGTCCATCTCGGAGATGGAGATATCCACGGTGGTAGAGGAACAAGGTCCTACATGGATGACCCCAATCATCGAGTTTTTAAGCAAGGCGTGTGCCCGAGGAATGTAGGAAGCCCGATGAGTACGACGCACATCACGGAGGTTTGAACTTGAACAAAGGTACTCTATCGGCGCCATTTCTACAACCATGGCTTGATGTAGGACCCTTCAAGCAGATTCGTACTCCAGAAATCCATTGGTTCATGTAGCATGCACTCGGGACCACGGTCCATTGTGGCGCGTGCTTTACGGTCGATATACTCGCCTACAATGCATCGGGATCGCGAGACTTAATAAGAAAGTGTGGCGATCGCCAAGTTCACGACATGTTCGCGCCAACCACAACAGGAACTAACACCTATTATGTCGCCATGGCCATTCTACAAATGGGGTATCGACATCGCAGGTCCCTTCCCTGTTGCAGCAGGAGGATTGAAATTCCTCATTGTAGCTATAGACTATTTCACCAACTGGATTGAAGCAAAGGCAGTAGTAACAATCACAGGGAATCAGGTAAAACGGTTTGTTTGGGACAATATTGTATGCCGTTTCAGATTACCTGGGGAAATCATCTCAGACAACGGAAAACAATTCTGTGACAACCCTTTCAAGGAATGGTGCGAAAAGTTAAATATTACACAGCACTTCGCGTCAGTTAAACACCCACAAACCAATGGCTTAGTCGAGCGTGCAAATCGAAGTCTGGGTGAAGGAATCAAGGCACGTCTAGACAAGCACAAAGGGAGGTGGGTGGAGGAACTATCGCATGTTTTGTGGGCGCACCGCACTTTGATCAAACTTAGCATGGAGATACTCCTTTTCTCTTGTCTATGGGATGAAGCCGTCGAGATTGGAATGCCAACTATCCGCATTCTTGAAGTCGATATGGCAACCAATGATGACGAACAGTATTGACTTAGACTGTTGAAAGAAAGCGCGGCGCAGACTATTTATGCGAGGCGAGCTAAGTCAAAATGAAAGGATACTACGACGCTAAAGTGAGAAGCGTCTCATTCGCACCGAGCGACTTCGTTTATCGCGCCAATGATGCGAGCCATCTTTGAAGATCTGGTAAATTAGGACCGAAGTGGGAAGGACCTTATGAGGTCATTGAAGCACTAAGGACACAGCGCATACAAGTGCGTGACATGGATGGTCATGAGCTACCACGCACATGGAACATCTGCAATCTCAAGCGATGCTATCTCTAGGAACACTACGGCCCAGTGCACGAACACTCATGCACTTTAGTATAGTGCTCAATAAATATCCGTGTATTTGATGTGTTTACTTAAACAAGTGTTCTTCTTTTCTTTTACAAAACTTGCAAGTATTAATAAAATGTCGTGGTTTCTAGCTAACTCCACGACACATTTTAATTGTTATTTACGTATTATTCGTATCTCATCATTGTTGTTATATCATCTTTTGCCTACATGGCCGCATGCACATAATAAACCCACGACGGTAAAGGATGATTAAACCTACTAAATAACTCGTTGAGTAAGAGGTTGAAAACCCATCAACATTGGATCACACATTGATGAGTTTCAAATACTCATCATTTTACATAATCTAAACCGCAAAATCATCTCGAAACACTCAAAACACATCAAAATGATCAAATTATCACAAATCAGTGTTTTATGTGTTTTAATTGCAAAAATATCAAAATCGGATGAAAAATGTATCAAGTTTGTAAAATTGGCGCTTTAGTCCCCGAGTTTTAAAAGTTGTCAAATCTAGTCCTCGAAATTCAAAAATGTGGAAATTTATCATTCAAGGTCCCTCAAGTATTCTAAGTTGTTTAAAATGATCCTTGAATGATTCTTTGGTCAATTGGCAAAGAAAGGTCCTTAACTTTGAAATTTGCAAAATAGTCCTTGGACCTTAAAAATGAATTTTATGCAAAAGGGTTCTTGTATTATCAAAGTTGGCAAATTTAGTCCTTGTGAGAAGTTTGGAATCATGGTAAGATCAGTCCTTGAAGTTTGGGTGAATTACATTTTGGTCCTTGTTTATATCTAAACCAAACGGATCCCATTAATACCTAAGGCCCAAAATCCAATCCAATGTCTAGCCCAACCCAACTGTTTTGACCCTTGACCCTTGACCCCAGTCCACAATTCACCTTTGACCCCACCATATCTATTTTGACCCCCTATTATTAATCTGGGTCAATCAAGTCAAACCAACCAAAAACGCGCCTAAAACCACATGTATTGAGAAAGGTGTCTCTCAAGCTCGATTCACCAAAAACCAGAGTGGTTTTCTCACTTTTTCAACCTCCCCTCCCATACCATGTCCCCTCCACATCATCTATACTCCAAAAAGCTTTAATTAACACAACCTAATCCATTAATTGGTAATACCTGCTTGAAGAAAAATTGGCGCCAAATATCAAGGTGGACGGTTATGATTATTTCTAGTGATCCAATGGCTCTAGTTTGGTGGGAAAGTCTCAGAAGACATGTGGGATTGCTTAAAGTCTATAAAGGGAGATGAAGATGCATTGTACAAGATATCTAGTGTAATATTTTATTTTTAATGTCGAATTAGTGTAATTTCCATTTTCGCTTTATGTTTTAAGTTTAAAACTTTGTATTTCAAGTGTTTATGTTATTATAAAGCTTTTGTGAACCTTTAATTCAAGAATTAAGTCAAATTTCGTTTTATGCAAAATCTCTTATTTAAGCAAAATCTCAAATGTTTCAAATGATGTTCTTTGTTGTTTGTATGGATTAGAATAGGCCACATAAGCTCCCAAATAGCTTATAAAAGCTATTAGAAACAATAAAATTAGTTTAGACTAAAAATAAAAATTACCAAAATCCAAGTTAAATACTTCAAAATCAAAATCACTTGAAATTGGTGATCACAATTTGAGCAAGGTATATCTGGATGGCCTTGGTTTAGAGCTCTGTGGAGAGCATTTAGGATTGGTTTTCAGTTCATGGTTCTCATTTTATGCCTCAAAGTCATTTGTAAGCAATTTTGTCCAATTTGGCATTTCTTTGTTCTAGGTGTTATCTAGCTTCAATTTCATTACTTTGTGATAAATAGCTATAGTATAGTGTGTTTAAGTCATTAAATCAGTAGTTTGTTTGTTTCAATTTGTAGTTTTCAAAAACTTGGTTTTAACAGTCAAGATGACATTTTGATCAATTCTTAGTTTAGTGTTGTAATGATAGTTGTTTAAGGGTATATTAGTACTAATATTTGATAATACAAGGTTTGAAATCAAGTTGATGGTTTGAAATTGTGATTTGGTTTGAAAACAGTCACAACAGCTAGCCTAAAGGTGTGTTTGGTTTATTATGTTAAAAGGTTGTCTAGTCTTTAGCTTTGTTGGAAACTTGCATAACTTGGTTTAAATCACTCATACAAGTCATTAAAACAAGTTCTTACAAGCAAGAAAGTCAAAATTCCTTTGGATCTTAATTGTGCGACCATCGTTGGGATTTCGAAATATCAAACCTTGATTTTGTGTTCAAAAGTTAATAATCTTGTTATAATCAGTCTTAGTTCAACTTAAAACAACATATTAAGTGCTCTAGATCAAATCAAATCTCGGTTTAGTCAACTTTTGTTTTTCTCAAAAGTCAAAATCTCAATGGGTCATTTTGAATAAACTTTGGAATTTCATTGTGGATTCATTAGTAGGTTTCAGTATAAGCTTTGGAGGTATTGTAGTCTAGTTGGTCTAGAAAATACAAAATGCTAGGTCTTGGTTTTTCAATTGTTTAAGTGCTTTTTCAACTGCTTTTGTGGGTACCTGGTCTCTGACAAGTGCCACATGCACGTAAATTGTGCCCATCTTCACAAGCTTGCACCGAGCTTATTACTTGTCCAATTCTTGAGTTCTCTGGTTCTTTGGAAAGCCAACATGGTCCTCTTGAAGTATCAAGTCTTGTTTTGTACTTTTGAGCTTGTTTGGTAGGGCTGCTAGTAGCTTGAATATTGTCCCATTTTCTGTTTTTTCACTAAAACAGTCAAGTGCTTATTGCTTATTATTCACTTAATCAGTGTGCTTCTTTGTATAACTTAGTCTCATTTCAGTCTCTTTAGCTTATTTACATCTCATTCTAGCTTCTGTTTCAAGTATTGAGCTTATTTGAGCTTATTCCACAAAATAAGCTAGTATAGCCAACTGTTGGGCTTTTTAGTTTCCAAAACAGCTTATTTGAGTTTTGTAAATTTTTTGTCTTTGTTAAAGTTTCTTATTATTAGTATTTAAGTAGTTTTCAAAAAGAAAAATCATAAAAACATCAATATAAAAATAGTGATAGCGTTTATTTAAGATTTTTTAGCTTTTTAATTTTTCTTTTCAACTTATTAATAAGCAAATCTTGTTTTTATAGTTTTCTTAGGTTTCTGTTATCTTATAGGATTTTTAGAAAAAGTTTCAGATTTTTCTCTATCTTTTTAGTATTTATTATAATTTTAATTAGTTAAAAATAGTAAATAATTAGTAATAAATAATTAAAAAGTCTAAAAAATATATTTTCTGTTTTAAAATTAGTTTTATAGTATTTTAGATTTTTCAAAGTTAAAATTTTATTTTTCCAAGTTTATTTTCTATTTTCTAGTATTTAAGTGTATTTTAAATAATAATTAATTAATAATAATTAGATAAAAAGTGTAAAAAATATATTTTCTGTTTTAAAATTAGTTTTATAGTATTTTAGATTTTTCAGAATCATAAGTTTATTTTTCTAGCCTTATTTTGTATTTTCTTTTATTTTAGGGTATTTATTAAATAGTTAAAATAGTTTTAATTAATAATAATTAATTAAATAGTGTTAAAAATTATTTTTCTTTTCTAATAATTTTCTTTTATTTTTAGGATTCCAAAAATGTCATTTTTATATTTTTAGGTCTTTTATTTCTTAGTCTCACTTTTTATTTTGTGCGTCTGCGTAGTTTTTAAAACTCACGTTTACGTTTCTTTGATCCGGTTGTTGTGCTTTCCAAATCAGTGCTCCATTCCATTCCAAATCAATCAAGAGTGTAATTTCTAATCATAACCTTTACGGATCACTATCCTTAGTGATCATTCTATCCTCTGAGTTTGTGTTTAACACACCATTGAGTCTCCTTGGGACTTAACGACCGGAATCCAATCTATTCTCCGATCTTAATTGTATTTGTGTCGAAATAGTTTTAAGTCTTTTGACTTGACTGTTCGGAGCGATCAAAATTTTACGCGCGCCGGGAGGCTTTAGCGTGTGTCTAGCCATTTTCGATCCATTGTTGCACATACCCATCATTTGTAAAAGTTTTTGTAAAGTTATAAGAAAACCAAAAGTTCATTAACACTTTTCCTAAAGTGTTAAAACACCAAAAATATAAAACAACAAAACAATCGAACGTTTTCTATTTTGTATTCTCTTTTAAGGTGATTCTTGAAGAGATACGATTTGGTTAAACGGACGATAACAAAATATTGTCCAAAAGTTTTAAACCCATCTCGCACAAATCTAACCTACGTCTTTTCGGTGGTACTTAATTGAATACATAAAATCAACCACCGCAAATCAAGGCGAAGGCACTACCTAACTGGGGTGCGACCATTAATAAGTTCCCGAACATCGATTTAAAACTTGCCTTTGTGTCACTTGTGATTTGGTGTACCTTTTTCAAAGCCATTTCATTTGTGATTATTGGTTAAGTTCACTTGTGTTTTGCCTCATTTGTTTTGAAAATTGGTTTTATACATAGTGCATGCGACTGTTCTTCCGATTCTACAAGTCCACTTTTAGAACTTGGCAAGATTCCTCGTGAGACGTAGAGGACGTTCACCTCCTTCACCGTGATCGAGGAACGTCTACCACCTCCACCTCCGTCGAAATGGCGGATTTAACGTACTATGGCGGAAATGCTCCGTGCACCCACCGAGGGTTATGGAGATGCCATTGTTTTACCCGTAATCAATTCGATCACTTGAATTGAAGACACATTTGATCCAACTTGTGTCTACAAATCAATTCCACGGGTTTGATCGTGAAGACCGTATGCACACATCCGTTGGTTTAACAAGTTGACTTCAACTATCAATTTCAAGGATGTTCCAAAAAGTCATCAAGTTGATGCTTTTCCCATTCTCTCTTGAGGGACAAATTGATTTGGTGGAAAAAGAACCCCTCGATCTATCGAAACTTGGGAGGACCTTGTTCAAAGTTTGTAAATTACTTCTTTCCTCCATCAAAGACGACTAATCTAAAAATGAAATTTCGGATTTCGTCAAAATTTCGATGAAAATTTTGGAGAGGCATGGGAGAGATTCAAAGATCTCCTCGTGAAATGCCCCATCATGAATTCACGGAGCTTCAACAAGTCAATATCTTTTACAATGGGTTGAACGGTAATGATCAAGATTCCTTGAATGCAGCCGCGGCGGCAATATCTTGAATCGTAGACCTAAAGATGTGATTGAGATTTGCGAGCGTAAATCAAAAGTTCCTATTTCTCGCAACAAAGTCAATACTCCTAACACTCCGCTCCTTCATCCAAGAACTCTTCCGAGTTAGCACTCGATAGTGCTCTAACGGATGCCATCCGTTGTATGATTAAGGATGTTAAGGAAATCAAAAGCGAAATTCATAAGCTGAACCACCAAAGCCGTAAACAAGGTGTGTGAAACTTATAGTGGTCCACATGCGTATTATGATTGTCAAGCAACCGATGCTTCCTTTTACCAAGCTCCGTAGCTTGGTAAACCACAATCAATACCGACCACAGTGATCCTCATTACCGTGCACCTAGCGGTATGACACCACCGGTTTTCCTCCGCAAAACCATGGCAATCAAAACCATGGCAATCCAAATCGCTTTGTTCCAAATCAAGGACAAAATTTCAATCAAAACCAACAATTTCAACCAACCTCAACCATATCAAGCTCCTAATCATCAAAGTTATCAACCACCTCCTCAAGCTCCCATGCCAAATGACTTCATGAAAATGGTCGAGGCAAACATGCTCAATGCAAACTCGGATCAATAACATGAGAGGTGAGCTAAAATCCGAAATTGATACCACATTATCTCGGCAGACAAATGAGTTAAAGAATATGATGAGCGGTTTCATGAACATGAATATGAACAAAGCTTCGCCATCTTCCGGAGGACTTCCAAGCAATACAGCGACCAATCCCAATGCCGAGTTGAAAGCCGTCACCACTCGTAGTGGTAAGACGCACAATGGACCTCGACTCCAATGCCCCTCCTCCCGTGGCATTTAGTCAAGTTACCAAGGAGACAACGGACAAGGTGCATTATTCAAGCCCACGGCATCAAGACACGTCCCACCTTCGGTAGTCCAACTTTAAGTCCGAAACCCGATGTTCAAGAAAATCTTGAGCCGAAAACACTTCCATCCCGCTCAAAAGTCTAGTCGACTTCCTTACCCATCAAGAATGAATGATGAGAAGCAAAAAGACAAAAACAAAGAGCAAATGGAAAAATTTTTCCAAATCTTCAATGAGCTTCACTTTGATATAAGCTTCGTTGATGCTCTCGTTCTAATGCCTAAATTTGCATCCACACTTAAAGGCTTACTCACCAACAAAGACAAGTTATCAGAGATGGCTAAAACCCCTCTCAATGAGCAATGCTCAGCGGTCCTTCTTAAAAAGCTTCCCGAAAAGCTTGAAGACCCTGGCAAGTTTTTAATCCCATGTGATTTCTTGGGGATGGTTCAATGCTCCGCCTTGGCCGATCTTGGCGCCAGTATTAACCTCATGCCACTCTCAGTGTGGAAGAAACTTTCTCTCCCTGAGCTTACTCCTACTCGTATGACTCTCGAGCTAGCGGACTGTACCATAACTCGTCCACTTGGAATAGCCGAGGATGTCGTGGTAAAGGTAGGAAGTTTCATTTCCCACCGACTTTGTTGTAGTAAACTTTGATGCGGATCCTAGAGTTCCCTCATTTTAGGGAGAGCTTTTTGAGAACGAGCCGTGCTCTAATCGATGTATTCGTTGAAGAGTTGACTTTACGGGTTGATAACGAAGCACTCACGTTGAATATCAACCGAACTCCAAACCTCTGAACAAACATAGTGTTGCCACAATCGATCAAAAATCCAAAAGAATCGATGCAACACTCTCTAATTTCACGGTTAAGAGTGTTCACCAAAAACGTGCTGAGCTAAAAGCTATGAAAATCAACCCTGGTTCAAACAAATGGTTTGAAAGTTGTACTAAGGGAGTCATGAGTATTCTTGATGATGATGATCTTGATTCGGAGATTTCATCGGAAGTGGTGAAAACTGCTAGCTCTAAGAGCACTCCACTTGTCCCACCTCCAGAATCAGTTTGTCGTATTGAGCTTGTTAACTCTGTGGATGAAGCTGAATTCTCTTCAAAGGATCCAATCATATTTGAAAATCAACCTATCATAGCCAATTCTACTCCTTCTATCACTCCTTTTGAGGGAAGTGACTCAATCTTGGAAGAGATTGATGCATACTTGGCTAGTGATTCTGTTCCTTGGGAGATTGATCACGCTCAATTGATATCGAAGGGACATACTTCTCATTGAGAAGTTGCTTTATGGAGATAAATCATCCATTTCATATCCCGATCCTATTGTTTTCGACTTTTCCATTCCTTCCTCAATCCGGATGAGGAAGATGATAATTTTGGAAAGAAGTCGATGCTTTTCTAAGTGATGAATCAATCCCAACAGGGTTGATGATTCTTACTTGATTCGAGAGGGACATCCTTTTCTTAACAGTTTATTAAACGAAGAATCGTCCCCAATCCTCCCTTCCGAAACTCCTTTGATAATCACCATACAAGCTTAAAGTTTAAGCTTAAAACGTTAAAATGGTGATTTACTTCTTTCTAATGAAGAATGGACATGCATTGTAATGCACATATTTATTCCATTCTTCACGAATGGTGTGGTTGCTCTTTCCTTTTCTCTTCCGGAATGAGGACACCATTTTGACCCCAGTATTATGCTTTATAGTTTCTACTATTAAAATACGGTTGTATCTCGTCGGAGTGGAACTTTCGATGTTCATGTGTTTATTAACATTGTGAACGAAAGTCCGATAGAGATTGGTTTTCCACATTACTTTCCCGTGAACCAATGAATGCGGGATCGAGTCAAGCTAGTGACTCGGTAATCAAAAACATTAGCACGCACCATATGGGTTTTCACCCATAATTCGCCTTCTTAACCCCTTTCTACCACCTAAGTGTGGGGAGTTTTCCCACACTGTTGTATATTCTCATTCTTTCTAAAAAAAAAAAAAAAAAAAAAAAAAAAAATCTTCTTCTAAATAAATGGCCGTAATATTTCCCTTTAACGTTCTTTGTTTCGCATAACCGCGGTACTTTGAATATCGAGGCGATATTCATTTCTAAGTGTGGGGGAATTCTCACAATTTCATATATATTATCTACCCAATTCCCGTTTTTGGCCAAAATTTTTTTTTTTTGGAGTAAGTGTTTTACACTTTCTCATTTGGTTATCGATCCGCCATGTCGTAAGACAAAAGGATTGGCTAATCCAGAGCAAACGGCTCTTGGTAAAGATTTCTCAAATCCGTTTATATGGCTTGCAATTTGCCCAAATTGTATGGTTCCTCGACTCCCATCATCCTCAAAAGATAATGAGTTGGCTAGCCCGCAAGGTTATGGCTTGTGGTAAAGGCGATGGAAAATCCATAATTGGTATTCACTCACCAAAGATAATCCCGATAATTTATCTAAGAGTTGGCTAGTCCGTAAGGTGCGGCTTCGGTAAAGACACATCAAATCCGTTATATGGTTTATGATTTGCCAATAAATCATCCGGTTATCGTTGTACCAAGATTCTTACTTGAATCAAAACAATTGGCTACTCCGTAGTGATGGCTTTTGGTAAAGAGTTTTCAAATCCATCAAAGTTTTCTCAAATCATTGCTAGGGACTAGCAATATCTCGATGTGGGGATTGATGAGTTTCAAATACTCATCATTTTACATAATCTAAACTGCAAAATCATCTCGAAACACTCAAAACACATCAAAATGATCAAATTATCACAAATCGTTGTTTTATGTGTTTTAATTGCAAAATATCAAAATCGGATGAAAATGTATCAAGTTTGTAAAATTGGCGCTTTAGTCCCCGAGTTTTAAAAGTTGTCAAATCTAGTCCTCGAAATTCAAAATGTGGAAATTTATCATTCAAGGTCCTCAAGTATTCTAAGTTGTTTAAAATGATCCTTGAATGATTCTTTGGTCAATTGGCAAAGAAAGGTCCCTTAACTTTGGAAATTTGCAAAAATAGTCCTTGGACCTTAAAAAAATGAATTTTATGCAAAAAGGGTTCTTGTATTATCAAAGTTGGCAAATTTAGTCCTTGTGAGAAGTTTGGAATCATGGTAAGATCAGTCCTTGAAGTTTGGGTGAATTACATTTTTGGTCCTTGTTTATATCTAAAACCAAACGGATCCCATTAATACCTAAGGCCCAAAAATCCAATCCAATGTCTAGCCCAACCCAACTGTTTTGACCCTTGACCCTTGACCCCCAGTCCACAATTCACCTTTGACCCCAGCCATATCTATTTTGACCCCCCCTATTATTAATCTGTGGTCAACTGAAGTCAAACCAACCAAAAAAACGCGCCCAAAACCACATGTACTGTAGCAGTGTCTCTCCAAGCCTGATTCACCAAAAACCAGAGTGGTTTTCTCACTTTTTCAACCTCCCCTCCCATACCATGTCCCCTCCACATCATCTATACTCCAAAAAGCTTTAATTAACACAACCTAATCCATTAATTGGTAATACCTGCTTGAAGAAAAATTGGCGCCAAATATCAAGGTGGACGGTTATGATTATTTCTAGTGATCCAATGGCTCTAGTTTGGTGGGAAAGTCTCGAAAGACATGTGGGATTGCTTAAAGTCTATAAAGGAGATGAAGATGCATTGTACAAGATATCTAGTGTAATATTTTATTTTTAATGTCGAATTAGTGTAATTTCCATTTTCAGTTTATGTTTTAAGTTTAAAACTTTGTATTTCAAGTGTTTATGTTATTATAAAGCTTTTGTGAACCTTTAATTCAAGAATTAAGTCAAATTTCGGTTTATGCAAAATCTCTTATTTAAGCAAAATCTCAAATGTTTCAAATGATGTTCTTTGTTGTTTGTATGGATTAGAATAGGCCACATAAGCTCCCAAATAGCTTATAAAAGCTATTAGAAACAATAAAATTAGTTTAGACTAAAAATCAAAAATTACCAAAATCCAAGTTAAATACTTCAAAATCAAAATCACTTGAAATTGGTGATCACAATTTGAGCAAGGTATATCTGGATGGCCTTGGTTTAGAGCTCGTGGAGAGCATTTAGGATTGGTTTTCAGTTCATGGTTCTCATTTTATGCCTCAAAGTCATTTGTAAGCAATTTTGTCCAATTTGGCATTTCTTTGTTCTAGGTGTTATCTAGCTTCAATTTCATTACTTTGTGATAAATAGCTATAGTATAGTGTGTTTAAGTCATTAAATCGAGAGTTTGTTTGTTTCAATTTGTAGTTTTCAAAACTTGGTTTTAACAATCAAGATGACATTTTGATCAATTCTTAGTTTAGTGTTGTAATGATAGTTGTTTAAGGGTATATTAGTACTAATATTTGATAATACAAGGTTTGAAATCAAGTTGATGGTTTGAAATTGTGATTTGGTTTGAAACAATCACAACAAACTAGCCTAAAGGTGTGTTTGGTTTATTATGTTAAAAGGTTGTCTAGTCTTTAGCTTTGTTGAAACTTGCATAACTTGGTTTAAATCACTCATACAAGTCATTAAAACAAGTTCTTACAAGCAAGAAAGTCAAAATTCCTTTGGATCTTAATTGTGCGACCATCGTTGGGATTTCGAATATCAAACCTTGATTTTGTGTTCAAAAGTTAATAATCTTGTTATAATCAGTCTTAGTTCAACTTAAAACAACATATTAAGTGCTCTAGATCAAATCAAATCTCGGTTTAGTCAACTTTTGTTTTTCTCAAAAGTCAAAATCTCAATGGGTCATTTTGAATAAACTTTGGAATTTCATTGTGGATTCATTAGTAGGTTTCAGAGTATAAGCTTTGGAGGTATTGTAGTCTAGTTGGTCTAGAAAATACAAAATGCTAGGTCTTGGTTTTTCATTTGTTTAAGTGCTTTTTTTACTGCTTTTGTGGGTACACAGTGCTCATGCAGTGCCTGTGTACGTAAATTGTGCCATCTTCACAAGCTTGCATCGAGCTTATTACTTGTCCAATTCTTGAGTTCTCTGGTTCTTTGGAAAGCCAACATGGTCCTCTTGAAGTATCAAGTCTTGTTTTGTACTTTTGAGCTTGTTTGGTAGGGTCGCTAGTAGCTTGAATATTGTCCCATTTTCTTTTTTCACTAAAACAAAAGTGCTTATTGCTTATTATTCACTTAATCGGTGTGCTTCTTTGTATAACTTAGTCTCATTTCAGTCTCTTTAGCTTATTTACATCTCATTCTAGCTTTTGTTTCAAGTATTGAGCTTATTTGAGCTTATTCCACAAAATAAGCTAGTATAGCCAATGTTGGAACATTAAGTTTCCAAAACAGCTTATTTGAGTTTTGTAAATTTTTGTCTTTGTTAAAGTTTCTTATTATTAGTATTTAAGTAGTTTTCAAAAGAAAAATCATAAAAACATCAATATAAAAATAGTGATAGCGTTTATTTAAGATTTTTAGCTTTTTGATTTTTCTTTTCAACTTATTAATAAGCAAATCTTGTTTTTCTAGTTTTCTTAGGTTTCTGTTATCTTATAGGATTTTTAGAAAAGTTTCAGATTTTCTCTATCTTTTAGTATTTATTATAATTTTAATTAGTTAAAAATAGTAAATAATTAGTAATAAATAATTAAAAAGTCTAAAAATATATTTTCTGTTTTAAAATTAGTTTTATAGTATTTTAGATTTTCAAAGTTAAAATTTTATTTTTCCAAGTTTATTTTCTATTTTCTAGTATTTAAGTGTATTTTAAATAATAATTAATTAATAATAATTAGATAAAAGTGTAAAAATATATTTTCTGTTTTAAAATTAGTTTTATAGTATTTTAGATTTTCAGAATCATAAGTTTATTTTTCTAGCCTTATTTTGTATTTTCTTTCATTTTAGGGTATTTATTAAATAGTTAAAATAGTTTTAATTAATAATAATTAATTAAATAGTGTTAAAATTATTTTCCTTTTCTAATAATTTTCTTTTATTTTTAGGATTCCAAAATGTCATTTTATATTTTTAGGTCTTTTATTTCTTAGTCTCACTTTTTATTTTGTGCGTCTGCGTAGTTTTTAAAACTCACGCTTACGTTTCTTTGATCCGGTTGTTGTGCTTTCCAATTCGTGACTCCATTCCATTCCAAATCAATCAAGAGTGTAATTTCTAATCATAACCTTTACGGATCACTATCCTTAGTGATCATTCTATCCTCGAGTTTGTGTTTAACACACCATTGAGTCTCCTTGGGACTTAACGACCCGAATCCCTCTATTCTCGATCTTAATTGTATTTGTGTCGAATAGTTTTAAGTCTTTTGACTTGATCCTTCATGCGCTCCCGGCTTTCTCCGAATACTTTGCCTTCAACAAGCAACCAACGTAGCAGTGCGCAATGACCAACACCAAATCTTCAATTAGTCGCTCCATTGGCGCGTCCCCGATGCCAACGGTAACTGGCTTTTGGTTCAAAAGATTCGCGCGGGACTAGCACGGGGGCGACTCACGAGTGTTCAAAACTGCACGCAAAAAAGAGAATTAGCAATTGTTTCATTACATAACAGGGAATGCGATTAGAGATTGGTAAAAACAACTTACTGCGGAGGAGTAATATCAGGTGAAGGGGGGGCGAGGCATCATCGGAGGACGACTCCATGTCCAGAACGACATGACATTTCTTCTTGGATGAGCTCGCGCCATCCCCACTCAGCGCTCTCTTACGTTTCAATCCATGGCTGGCCTCCTCCTCTTCTTCTTCCATGTGTGCCGCTACAACTATGTGTGACGGCTCCACTAACGGGGAAGGTACCCTGGGACTAGGCACGCTCTGAAGAGGGGTCGCCTCAGGTCGACGGAGGAACTACCTCCATCTCTCCATCTCCATTTCTTGGAGTCGCCCGAGGTCGCTTCTAGAATGGGCTCATCCCCTCTTTCAATGGGCGCACCCCACAAGAACTTGGCGCGCCGCCAACCGTATAACTCAAATAGATCCATCTCTGCGCAATGAAGACAAACAACAAACAGGTTAAGAAAAGCACAAAGATTAAAATAAATGCTCACATTACTAAAGCAAAGGAATGCGAAAGGACGAGCACCCACCCCGTTATCCGCGTCCAAGAAGATTGGCACCTCATCGGTCTACCAAAGTAATTCCGACTGATGCCCATATGCACCAAAACTCCTCGGGGTAGGAATTGATGGGAATACGGTTGGTGTTTATCGTATTAGCATCCTCACATGTGATGTTCCGTGGTGGGGCGCCATCCTTTGGCGCCGAACCACAGGTATAGAGTCAAAGTCCGTGGAAATAGCGCCTCAACCCGTAAAAGTTTTCCTCCGGTTCCTAAGCGCGTCAATTTCTCCGTAACATTGCGATCTACCCGCTAGCAAAGCGAAACCCACCCGTTTGACCACGTTGTGTGATAAAGCGCACGGAACAAGTAGATGGTGGGGTTAATTGCCAATATCCGGCAATTAATCTCGAAGTTTGTTATCTTTGCCGCACCTATGCGGTCACGGAATATGTGCGAGCGATAGTAGTTTAATCGTCAGACAGAATAAGGATAAGGCGCGCGATTCGCAAATTCAAGAAACGTGTGTATACCCCTACCTTCCCTTCAGGGAAATCTGCTATGGACGCTTGCTCAGCCGGAACCACCGGATGCAGCGCCATCGGAATATAATAATCTGAGGTGAACTCACGAAGTTCATCCTCGGCCAGGTCAGAAGTAAAGTCAGTCAACCCACGGACCATGATAAATTTTTTAACGCGCACGCGTAGTTACCTTAGGAATATTAAGGGATTCTGGGTTGCAGTTTGAGTTCTTTAACAATGGTGGAAATGTTTTCTTTACTGTGATAAACACAGTAAATAGGAGGCGAGGGTTTATATAGATTTTTACATCCACGCGATGATAGACACGTGGATCCCACTATCTTTAAATGTGTGGATAGGATCTGTTGACATGACGCATTTTCAGTTACTTTCCCATGATTTACGAGGTATACATTTGAAATATTTTGACTCGATTCACCGGGTATTCTTCAAGGCGGGATATTTTTTTTAGCTTCTCCGCTACGCTTTGAAGTATTTAGGGGCTACAGTTATTAGTCTAGCATCCGCAGTGGTCCTCAAGCATACTAGGCCTGGGGACATGATGACGTATAGTTAGTATTCGGTCATGAACCCGCCAATAATGCTACTAGCAATTGAGCCCAGTACGCATGGGCTAAACCAGTAACGGTTTGAGCCCACGAAGGCCCAAACCCAAAGTTATTTATGGTTTTGGAAATCGGATATCTCTTATTTATGAGATATGTGTTAATTGCCCGACTAAGGCGGGATACGCCGAAGGTTGGGGAACACGAAACCAATAAGGACTTCGTGTATATATAAAGGGTATCCCTGCCCTCATTAAAGGTACTATCTAAAACCCTAACTCTCCATTAACCCTAAAACCGATTACTTACTCTCACGCCGGAGGATAATCGTGGGAGACAATCCCACGATAAGCCTGACGGTGTTTTCTGTTTTCTTAGTGCGCAGGTCTCAAGCATTAAGAACCAATTGATACGGGAACCGGAGTCCAAACAAGGAACGCCCAACTTTTGTATCAACAGTAGAGATTAAGGGTAAAGGCTCCATATTGCTGGAATGTAAAAACAAGGAACAAAAGGTGATTCCCAGTGTTTACTACATTCCCAGTTTAAAAAGCAATATACTGAGCCTAGGACAATTAACAGAGAATGGCTGTAAGATCATTATGCAAGACAATATTTTATTGCTATATGGTCAGGATCAAAAACTTCTCATGAGATTTGAAAGATCGATAAACCGACTTTACAAGATAAACTTGAATAACAATAACAAGTCAAAACAGACTTAAAAGAACATTATATGTTATTGACACAAATACAATTAAGATCGAGAATATAACAGGGATTCCATGGTCGTAGGGATATAGTCCCAAGGAGACTCAATGCGTGTGCAATTAAACAAACTCGAAGATCCCAGAATGATCACTCGAAGGATAGTGATCCTAGGATAGGTTATGATTAGAAATTACACTACCGATTGATTTGGAATAGAATTGGACACGAATTGGAAAGCACAACAACCAGATCAAAGAAACGTAAACGTAAGTTTTAAAACTACGACACGCACAAAATAAAAAGTGAAAACTAAAAATAAAAGACTTAAAATGTAAAATGACATTTTGGAATCCTAAAATAAAAGAAAATTATTAGAAAAGGAAAATTATTTTTAACACTATTTAATTAATTACTATTAATTAAAAACTATTTTAACTATTTAATAAATACTCTAAAATAAAAGAAAATAGGAAATAAGGCTAGAAAAATAAACTTATGATTCTGAAAATCTAAAATACTATAAAACTAATTTTAAAACTAAAATATATTTTTCACACTTTTATTCTAATTATTACTAATTAATAACTATTTAAAATACACTTAATTACTAGAAAATAGAAAATAAACTTGGAAAAATAAAATTTTAACTTTGAAAAATCTAAAATATGATAAAACTAATTTTAAAACAGAAAATATATTTTTAGACTTTTAATTATTTATTACTAATTATTTATTATTTATTAACTATTTATAATTATAATAAATACTAAAAGATAGAGAAAAATCAAACTTTTCTAAAAATCCTATATGATGACAGTAAACCTAAGAAAACTATAAAACAAGATTTGCTTATTAATAAGTTGAAAAGAAAAATCAAAAGCTAAAAATCTTAAATAAACGCTATCACTATTTTTATATTGATGTTTTTGTGAATTTTATTTTGAAAACTACTTATATACTAATAATATGAAACTTTAATGAAGACAAAAATTTTACAAAACACAAATAAGCGCTTTGATGAGCTTATGACCAAACAAAGGCTTAAATAGCTTATTTGGGTTTAATAAGCTCAAACAAGCTTGTTACTTGAAACAAAAGCTAGAAGTAGGTGAAAATAAGCTAGATCAACTATATTGAAACTAAAAGACACAAACAATCCAAATGAAAAGCTTAAATAAGCCAATAAGCACTTTTGATACTTGCAAAAAATGGGACAAGCTTTAAGCCTTTAGCAACCCTAGTAAACAAGCTCAAAAGTGAAAAATAAAACTTGACAACTCAAGAGGACCAGGTTGGCTTTCCAAAGAACCAGAGAACAAGAGATTTGGACAAGTAATAAGCTCGGTGCAAGCTTATCAATTTGGTACCAATTTCACGTACAGATGCTTAAGAAAGGTGTACTACCAAAAGCTAGAAATAAGCACTCAAAAAGTAAGAAACAAAGAACTATCATTTTTCTATTTTTCTTTACCAACTAGACTTTAAACCTCCAAAATCTTATAAACCGAATCCTACTAATGAACCCACAAAGAAATTCCCAAGTTTATTCAAAACGACCTATCAAGATTTTGACTTTTTAGAACAAGTGCAAAGTTGACCAAAATGAGATTTGAGTTGATCTAATTCACTGAATATGTTGTTATAAAGTAAGATAAGACTAAATTAAGCAAGGTTAACAACTTTTGAACACAAAATGATGATCATGCATCTCAAAAACTTCAACAAAGGATCGCACATACAAGATCCAAATGAATTTTGACTTTTGTCAATTAGGACTTGTTTTATGACTTGTATGAGTTGTTTGAACCAAGTTAAACAGTTTTCCAATAAGTCCAATGACCAAAGTACCTTGAAACACAATAAACCAAACACACCTTTATGTTGATCGATTTGATGTTTTTCAAAGCAAATCACAATTTTAAACCTTAAACTTGATTACGCACCTTGTATTATCAAATATTAGCACTAAGAGAACACAAATCATCAACACTAATCAACTCGAAACCAAGATTCTAGACCTAAGCTTGTTTGATCACAAATTGAGATTTTAAAGCAACTATGAATTTCAAAGATTAAGCTATTGATTTTAAGGTTTAAACTAACTTAACTATGACTAATTAACACTAAGAACAAGAAATTACAACAACTAACTAACCAGAACAATGAAATGCAAAATTACTTAAAAGGCTTACAATTGTGATTTGAGGCACAAAATGAAGAACCAAGACCAAGGACTACTCCTAAAGAACCCCACAGTTCACTAACCCAAGGCCATCCAAGATAAACCTTGCTCCAGCTTTTCTTGTACCTTTCAAGTGATTTTTGATTTTTGACTATTTTCTTGGTATTTTTGTGATTTTTTCTGTTTTTGAAACTAAACTGAATTTTAGAGTTGCTAAAAGCTTGCTTAAGCTTTCTTGGAGCTTAAATGACTTATTCTAGTCCATACAAACAACTGAAAACACCATTTGATTCAACTTGAGATTTTGCATAAATATGAGAAATTTCATAAACTGAAATACACTTTAACACTTGAATTAAAGTTTCACAGAGGCTTTCTTATATCAATAGAACTTGAAATACAAAGTTTTAGATAAAACATACACTTGAAACTTAAAATGCTAAAACGACAATAAAAGCTTAAAATTACACTAGATACTTTTACAATGCATCTTCTTCCCACTTTATAGACTTTTCCACCTTCCCACATGTACTCGATCTTTCCCACCACATGAGCCATTGGATCACTCAAAATGATCATAACCGTCCACATTGCTATTTGGCGCCAAAAATTCTTCAAGGTGTTTTATCATTAATTGAGTTTGGTTGAGGTAATTAAAGGTTTTGGAGTGTATAGGAGTTGGAGGGACATGGTATGGGAGGGAGTTGAAAATGGTGAAACCACCATGGTTTTGGGTATACAGTTGGGAGAGACATCACATGTTGTCTCTTTTTTGAGCGTATTTGGTGGGTTTGACTTTCGTTGACCGAGCCTTAATAACACATGGGGGTCAAAAGGGATGTGGTCTAAATGGGTCGACTTAGATCAAGGGCAAAGGGTCAAGGTTCAAGTCCAAATGGGTTAAATATTGATTGGGCTTGTTGTTGTGTTTTGGGCTTATATATTTTAAAGGGTATCCGTTTGGTATTAGTAATAAACAAGGACCAAAATGTAATTGACCAAAACATTGGTAGACTTTTCCAAATGCTCACAAGGACCAAACTTGACTAACTTTGATAAAACAAGAACCCTTTTGCATAAAATCCATTTTCAAAGGTCCAAGGACTATTTTGTAAATTTCAAAGTTTAGGACCTTTCTTGCTAATTGACCAAAGAATCATTCAAGGATCATTTTAAACAACTTAGAATACTTGTGGACCTTGAATGATAAATTTTCACATTTTGAATTCCGTGGACTAGATTTGACAACTTTTAAAACTCGGGGACTAAACCGCCAATTTTGCAAACTTGATACATTTTTCATCCGATTTTGATATTTTTGCAATTAAAACACATAAAACACCGATTTGTGATAATTTGATCATTTTGATGTGTTTTGAGTGTTTTCGATGATTTTGCAGCTTAGATTATGTAAAATGATGAGTATTTAGACACTCATCAATCCCCATATCGAGATATTGCTAGTCCCTAGCAATGATTTGAGAAAACCTTGATGGATTTGAAAACTCTTTACCAAAAGCCATCACTCGAGTAGCCAATTGTTTCGATTCAAGTAAGAATCTTGGTACAACGATAACCATGATGATTTATTGGCAAATCATAAACCATATAACGGATTTGATGTGTCTTTACCGTAAGCCGCACTTTCCGGACTAGCCAACTCTTAGATAAATTATCGAATTATCTTTGGTGAGTGAATACCAATTATGGATTTTCCATCGCCTTTACCACAAGCCATAACCTTGCGGCTAGCCAACTCATTATCTTTTGAGGATGATGGGAGTCAAGAACCATACAATTTTGGGCAAATTGCAAGCCATATAAACGGATTTGAGAAATCTTTACCAAGAGCCGCTTGCTCTCGGATTAGCTAACTTTAGTCTTACAAACATGGCGGATCGATAACCAAATGAGAAAGTGTAAAACACTTACTCCAAAAAAATTTTGGCCAAAACGGGAATTGGGTAGATAATATATGAAATTGTGAGAATTCCCCACACTTAGAAATGAATATTGCCCTCAATATTCAAAGTACCGCGGTTATGCCGAAACAAAGAACGAAAAGGGAAATATTACGCCATTATTTAGAAGAAGATTTTTTTTTTTTTTTTTTTTTTTTTTTTTTTTTAAAGAATGAGAATATACAACAATTGTGGGAAACTCCCCACACTAGGGTGGTAGAAAGGGGTAAAGAAGATGTAATTATGGGTGAAAACCCATATGGTGCATGCTAATGTTTTTGATTACCGAGTCACTAGCTTGACTCGATCCCCGCATTCATTGGTTCATGGGAATGTTTGTAAACCGGACAACCACGTGGGGAATGTCCTCTCCAAAGTAATGCTTAACTCGATGACCATTCACTTTAAAATTAGGACCATCGGGTTGAGATAACTCAACGGTACCATAAGGATAAACCTTAGCGATAGTGAATGGACCGCACCAACGGACTTGAGCTTTCCGAGAAAATCTTCAATCTGAATTGAAAAGAAGGACTCGATCACCAACGTTGAAAACGCGGTTCTTGATCTTGAGTCATGAATCTTCTTTGTCTTTTGCTTGTAGATGAAAGAGTTCTCATAAGCTTGATCACGAAGTTCATTTAGTTCATTCATTTGAACTTTTCTATGATCACCTACCGTCTCAGATATCGAAGTTTGCATGCTTTAAGGCCCAAGAAGCCTTGTGCTCTAACTCAATCGGAAGATGACATGCCTTCCGCACACTAGCTTGTATGGAGTACACCCGATGGGTGTTTTGTAAGTCAGACGGAAGGCCCAGAGCGCGCATCAAGCTTATCCGACCAAGATGCACGATTTTCGCCATCGTCCTTTCAAGAATCCTTTTAAGACCACGGTTTGAAACTTCCACCGCCCACTTGTTCGGGGTGGTATGCGAGAGAGAGACGATGGTAACACCATACTTTTGCATGACTCTTTCAAATTGGTCATTACAAAATGTGTACCACGATCACCGATTATCGCTCTCGAGTTCCAAACCCGCAAACAGAGATTTCAAAACTTCACAACTACTGGCATCATTGGTGGGTAAAGCTTTTGCTTCAACCCATTTTGACAGATAGTCAATGACCACGAGTATGTACTTGTTACCACGAGAAGATGGAAATGGCCCCATAAAATCAATACCCCATATGTCAAATATCTCACAAACTTGAATGGCATTTTGTGGCATTTCATTCCTTTGAGATATATTACCATGACGCCGACAAGCGCCATGTGTTTTGACATAATCGTGGCATCCTTATAGATTGTGGGCCAATAGAACCCGGAATCAAACACCTTTTGGCGGTGTAGTTTGGACTATGATGGCCCCGTGGGTCCAAAGATGGCAAGTCGTGAGAATGTCAATAGCTTCCTCGTCCATAAACACACCGTCGGATGACTTGATCCGCACAGATTTTGAACAAGAAAGGGTCGTCCCGTAAATAGTGTTTAACATCCTTGAAGAATTTATTCTTCACTGGTCGACATCCCTTTCATTAATGAAGTTACCCGCATGGTAATTTGCAAAGTCAAGAAACCATGGGTGGTAGAATTTCCACGAAAAGAAACCGCATTGAGTGTCTCGAGAGGAAATGTTTCATTTATATCCTTTTCTCGAAAACATCTTGGTGAGGGTTTTCTAATCGACAGATGATCGCAGCTAGATTCTCGCCTCCTTTTTATCACGATAATGATATCAAATTCTTGGAGGAGGAGAATCCAACGAAGCAATCTCGGCTTTGCATCTTGTTTTGCAAAGAGATATTTAAGAGCCGAGTGATCCGTATACACTACGATTTGGTCAAGATAAGATACGGTCGAAACTTCTCAAAAGCATACACCACGGCTAATAGCTCTTTTTCCGTGGTGGTGTAATGAGTTTGAGCCTCACCATAGTTTTGCTTATGAGTGAATAGGTGAAAATGCTTATTTCTTCGTTGCCCTAGGACCGCACCGATAGCAAAATCACTTGCATCGCACATGAGCTCAAAAGGCAAGTCCCACGGAGCAACGAGAATGGGTGCTTCAGCTAGCTTTTTCTTCAATGTTTCAAAAGCTACGATGCACTCGGTGAGAAGATAAAAGGAGCATCCTTTTCAAGAAGATGGGTCATAGGTCAAGCGATTTTGGAAAATCTTGAATGAATCTACGATAGAAACCGCATGACCTAAAAACTCCTAATACCCTTGACGGTAGTAGGATGAGGTAATTTAGCAATAACATCGACCTTTGCTCTATCTACCTCAATCCCGTTCTTTGAAATCTTATGGCCAAGGACAATGCCTTCTTTGACCATAAGTGGCTCTTCTCCCGCTTAGACAAAGATTGGTGTCTTCACACCTTTGAAGCATTTTATCTAAATGGGAGAGACATGATTGAAAAGAATCCCAATGACCGAGAAGTCATCCATAAACACTTCCATTGTTTCCGATCATGTCGTGGAATATGGCCATCATACATCGTTGGAACGTGCCAGAGCATTACATAAGCCAAAAGGCATACGCTTGTAGGCAAAAGTTCCGTATGGGCAAGTGAATGTGGTCTTCTCTTGATCCCGTGGATCAATAGGGATCTGAAAGTAACCCGAGAAACCATCAAGGAAGCAATAGTACTCATTCCCTCGCTAATCTCTCAAGCATCCGTCCATGAAGGGTAGAGGAAAATGGTCTTTACGGTGGCGCTATTCAACTTACGATAGTCGATGCAAACACGCCATCCGTAACCAATCGAGTTGGAATTAACTCGTTATCTTCATTTGTGATAACAAGAATGCCACCCTTTTCGGACACAATGAATTGGGTGACCCAAGGACCGTCGAGATCGGGTAAATCAATCCCGCATCAAGAAGTTTGATAACCTCTTGTTTGATAACATCATGGATTTTTGGATTCACTGCGTCTCGATGTTGAACTGCTGGTTTGAAGTCATCCTCCATCAAGATTTTATGAGTACAAAACTCGTGGTTTATACCTTTGATGTCGGAGAGTTTCCAAGCAATTGCTTGCTTGTGTGACTTCAAGATTTTAATGAGAGCAATTTTTCATCTTTACTCAAATCTCGAGCAATAATGACGGGTAATTTATCATCACCTTCAAGGAATGCATACTCGAGATGAGGAGGTAAGTCCTTAAGCTCAACCTCGTGAAATTCTTCGCTTTTCTCAACCGAATTGACTTCCTCGTTATGAAGTTTGATGGGAGGAGAGGAAGAGAAGTATCCAGATTTGACAATTTCTCAAGAAGAATATCTCCTCCGATTAATCTCATTTTGATTAATCTCAACCGGGATTGAATCACTAGGATGAGGGTTGATGATGGATCATCATTGAGCAACTTCTCAATAAGAAGTATGTCCCCTCAATATCAATCGGAGCGTGATCAATTTCCCAAGGTACGTAATCACTAGCCAAATATGCTTCAATCTCATCTAAGATGAAGTCGCCTCAAACGGAGTGATAGAAGGAGTAGAATTAGCTATGATAGGTCGAGAAGATGTGGTGGAATCCCCACCACGTAATTATGAGAATAACCAAGAACTTCTTGAGAGTACTCGCCGAAGCAACATCGATGATATCTATTCGGTTAACCGATTCGTAATCATAATTTGCGGAGTACCTCAAGTTTGGTCAAGATTGAAGGTGACAGACTTCATTACCAACACGCAATGTGATTTCTTGCTCAAATACATCTATGAGAGCACGCCCGCTCGTGAATCCTCGACCAACAATGAGAGGAACCCGATGATCGCATCAAAATCAACAACCACGAAGTCACCGAAATGGAACTTTCCTACTGACAAATACGCCCTCAAGAATGCCAAGAGGACGGATATGGAACGATCGCAAGCTCGAGAGTCATGCATGTAGGAGTGAGTTCCTAAGAGAAAGTTTCTTCCACACCGAATATGGCATAAGATTAATGCTTGCACCAAGATCTCGCTAGGGCAAAGCATTCAACCATTCCCGGAATACACAAGGTAAGAGAAATTTCCCAGATCTCCAAGCTTTTCAGAAGCTTTTCGTAATAATCACGAGCGCTTCTCGTTAAGAGGAGTCTTAGCCATTTCAAACAGCTTTTCCTTATTGCTTAACATGTGTTTGAGAGTCGATGCAAACTTGGGCATCAAGATGATAGCATCCGCAAAGCTTATGTCAAAATGTAACTCTTGGAAAATTTGGAAAATTTATCCATTTGATGACTAGCTTTTTCATGAGCTTTTGCTCATTCAAACGTGATGGGTAAGGAATAGAAGATTTGGATTGATTCTCAACAGAGCTATAGGAGGTTCAAAACAACTCCTTGATTTGACTTGGGTTCGGACCACTTGAGGTTGGACTACCAAGGTAGGACGTGCGCGTACTTCGGGGCTTGAATTATGCACTTTGTCCGTATTATCCTTGGTAACTTGACTCATTGGCACCGTGGAGGTGGCATTGGAGTCGAGGTCCATTATGTTTTGGAGGTTCACCGTCCACTACCTTAGGAAGAGAAGAAGAAGAAGAGGTAGTAGGAACAAGCAGTCCAGCAGTATGAAACACCACTGGTTGTGATCGCTTTAGCATCGCCTCGGGTTAGCGATCGTGTTGCTCGGTAAAGTACCGAGCCCGAGGGTCGATCATTTAAAGACTTCTTCGATCGCAAACTGACCGACCAACAACCGGTTCATTTCATCTTGGGATTTCATAAACCGCTTCAAGAACTCATCGATGATGGTCCCGGAGGAGTAATGACGGAGGAGCTGGAGGACAATTTGAGGTCGATGTTTTGATTATGACCAAAATTCCTTGATTAGGATTCATATTCCCATGAAATTGATTCCCCGATTGAAATTGTTTTGATGAGGGTTTCCTTGATGTTGGAAACCTTGATTGGGTCCAGGATAGAAATTACCTTGGTTTTGATAACCTTGGTTCATTCTTGGTTGGTTCTCGATTCGGTTTTGCATGTTGTGATTTTGGTTGAAACCGGTGGTGCTCGATTAGTGTTAGCACGGTAGTGTGGTTCATTTTGAGGACGGTATTGATTACCTCCTTGTTGTGAACTACCGGCTAAAGCATTGGCCTCAAAAGGACTACCATCGGTGGCGTACAATTGTAGTAAGCATGAGGACCACCACAAGTGACACAAACTTCAACTTTCTTCACTTCAAGATGTGTTGGTGGTCGAGTGAAGGAGACTTTCTTCCGTTAGCAAGAACCAAAGCTCGAATAATGTCCGTGAGTTTATCAATCTTAGCATCGGTGCTAGATGTACTCACGGGGATGAAGAAGAAGGTCCAAGATTAGACCGATATGTCTTAGCTCGAAAGGACGGACCGAGATTTGTTCTCAATGATCCGCAAGGCCTCTTTGGTGGTCTTGCTCAGAAATTACCTCCGCGGAGGCATTCAAAGAATCTTGATTGGCCTGATTGAGACCATTGTAGAAAGTATCCATTTGCATTAACTCGGTGAAACCGTGATGCGACACTCATGGCAACTCTTTGTAACGATCCCATGCCTCCCGAATGATTCATCAAATCTCCGAGAAAATTTCATTATCTCATTCTTAAGACTTGTGGTTCGGGATGGAGGATAGAACTCGTTAACGAATTTGGTGACAAGATCTTCCCATGTCTCTATAGAACGAGGGGTTGTTTCTCGCCAATTCCGGCTTGTCCTCTAGAGAAAATGGGAATGTAAGAAGCTTGATAGCTTCGGATGGGACATTCTTGTACTTGATGGTAGATGCTATCTTGTTAAACCATCGAATGTGTGCATGAGGATCATCCCGCTCAAAACCATAGAATTGGCTTTGGGTTACTAGATTGAGCAACCCGGTTTGAGCTCGAAGGTGTCGCCACGATGGTCGGAACAACAATGGCATCTCCGTAACCCTCGATGGGTGCTTGGAGAAGCTCATTCATCGGTTTGTCTTCCGCCATTTCGACAGAGGTGGTGGTGGTAGACGCCTCACCACCACGGTCAAGGAGCCGAACGCCCTCTACGTCTTCGAGGAATGTTTCCAAGTTCGGAAAGTGGACTTGTAGAATCGAAGAACGAAAAGCATGCACTATGTATAAAACCAATTTTCAAAACAAATGAGGCAAAACACAAGTGAACTTAACCAATAATCACAAATGAAATGGCTTTTTGAAAAGGTACACCAAATCACGAGTGACACAAAGGCAAGTTTTAAATCGATGTTCGGGAACTTATTAATGGTCGCACCCCAGCTAGGTAGTGCAATCGCCTTGATTTGCGGTGGTTGATTTTATGTATTTAATTAAGTACCACCGAAAAGACGAGGTAAGATTTGTCAAATGGGTTCAAAACTTTTGGACAATATTTTTGTTATCGTCCTGCTTAACCAAATCGTATCTCTTCAAGAATCACCTTAAAAGAGAATACAAAATAGAAAACGTTCGATTGTTTTGTTGTTTTATATATTTTTTTTGGTGTTTTAACACTTTAGGAAAAGTGTTAATGACTTTTTGGTTTTCTTATAACTTTACAAAACTTTTTACAAATGGCGGGTATGTGCAACAATGGATCCGAAAATGGCTAAACACACGCTAAAGCTCCCCCAAGCAATGCGCGCTAAAATTTTGATGTGCACAAAAATGTCAAGTCAAAAGACTTAAACCGCTCGACACAAATGCAATTAAGATCGAGAATACAGGGATTCCGGTCGTTTAGTCCCAAGGAGACTCAATGGTGTGTTAAACACAAACTCGAGAGGATAGAATGATCACTAAGGATAGTGATCCGTAAAGGTTATGATTAGAAATATTACACTACCGATTGATTTGGAATAGAATTGGACACGTAATTGGAAAGCACAACAACCAGATCAAAGAAACGTAAACGTAAGTTTTAAAACTACGACACGCACAAAATAAAAAGTGAAAACTAAAAATAAAAGGCCTAAAAATATAAAATGACATTTTGGAATCCTAAAAATAAAAGAAAATTATTAGAAAAGGAAAATTATTTTTAACACTATTTAATTAATTACTATTAATTAAAACTATTTTAACTATTTAATAAATACTCTAAAATAAAAGAAAATAGGAAATAAGGCTAGAAAAATAAACTTATGATTCTGAAAAATCTAAAATACTATAAAACTAATTTTAAAACTAAAATATATTTTTCACACTTTTATTCTAATTATTACTAATTAATAACTATTTAAAATACACTTAATTACTAGAAAATAGAAAATAAACTTGGAAAAATAAAATTTTAACTTTGAAAATCTAAAATATGATAAAACTAATTTTAAAACAGAAAATATATTTTTAGACTTTTTAATTATTTATTACTAATTATTTATTATTTATTAACTATTTATAATTATAATAAATACTAAAAGATAGAGAAAATCTGAAACTTTTTCTAAAAATCCTATATGATGACGAAACCTAAGAAAACTATAAAAACAAGATTTGCTTATTAATAAGTTGAAAAGAAAAATCAAAAGCTAAAAATCTTAAATAAACGCTATCACTATTTTTATATTGATGTTTTTGTGAATTTTATTTTGAAAACTACTTATATACTAATAATATGAAACTTTAATGAAGACAAAAATTTTATAAAACACAAATAAGCGCTTTGATGAGCTTATGACCAAACAATGGCTTAAATAGCTTATTTGGGTTTAATAAGCTCAAACAAGCTTGTTACTTGAAACAAAAGCTAGATTAAGGTGAAAATAAGCTAGATCAACTATATTGAAACTAAAAGACACAAACAATCCAAATGAAAAGCTCAAATAAGCCAATAAGCACTTTTGATACTTGCACAGAAATGGGACAAGCTTTAAGCCTTTAGCAGCCCTAGTAAACAAGCTCAAAAGTGAAAAATAAAACTTGACAACTCAAGAGGACCAGGTTGGCTTTCCAAAGAACCAAAGAACAAGAGATTTGGACAAGTAATAAGCTCAGTGTGAGCTTATCAATTTGGGCACAATTTCTGTGCACAGAGCAGTTAAGCAGAACAGGTACTACCAAAAAGCAGTTGAACAAGCACTCAAAAAGCTAAGAAACAAAGAACTATCATTTTTCTATTTTTCTTTACCAACTAGACTACAATACCTCCAAAGCTTATAGTCTGAATCTCTTTAATAAACCCATAGTGAAATTCCCAAGTTTATTCAAAAACGACCCAAAGAGATTTTGACTTTTTTAGAACAAGTGCAAAGTTGACCAAAATGAAATTTGAGTTGATCTAATTCACTGAATATGTTGTTATAAAGTAAGATAAGACTAAATTAAGCAAGGTTAACAACTTTTGAACACAAAATGATGATCATGGATCTCAAAAACTTCAACAGTGACTGCAGATACAAGATTTGAAGAATTTTGACTTTTGTCAATTAGGACTAGTTTTATGACTTGTATGAGTTGTTTGAACCAAGTTAAACAGGTTTCCAATAAGTCCAATGACCAAAGTACCTTGAAACACAATAAACCAAACACACCTTTATGTTGACTGATTTGATGTTTTTCAAACCAAATCACAATTTTAAACCTTAAACTTGATTACAGACCTTGTATTATCAAATATTAGCACTAAGAGAACACAAATCATCAACACTAATCAACTGAAACCAAGATTCTAGACCTAAGCTTGTTTGACTGTCAAATTGAGATTTTAAAGCAACTATGAATTTCAAAGATTAAGCTATTGATTTTAAAGCTTAAACACACTATACTATAACTAATTATCACAAAGAAAAAGAAATTGAAGCTATTTAACAACTAGAACAATGAAATGTCAAATTAGTCAAAAGTGCTTACAAAAGGTTTTGAGGCAAAAATGAGAATTAGGACCAAGAACCAATCCTAAATGCTCCCACAGAGCTCACTAAACCAAGGCCATCCAAGATAAACCTTGCTCCAGCTTTTCTTGTACCTTTCAAGTGATTTTTGATTTTTGACTATTTTCTTGGTATTTTTGTGATTTTTTCTGTTTTTGAAACTAAACTGAATTTTAGAGTTGCTAAAAGCTTGCTTAAGCTTTCTTGGAGCTTAAATGACTTATTCTAATCCATACAAACAACTGAAAACACCATTTGATTCAACTTGAGATTTTGCATAAATATGAGAAATTTCATAAACTGAAATACACTTTAACACTTGAATTAAAGTTTCACAGAGGCTTTCTTATATCAATAGAACTTGAAATACAAAGTTTTTAGATAAAACATACACTTGAAACTTAAAATGCTAAAACGACAATAAAAGCTTAAAATTACACTAGATATATGATACAATGCATCTTCTTCCCACTTTATAGACTTTTCCACCTTCCATGAGGTTTCGATTGTTTCCCACCATGTGAGCCTTGGATCACTCAAATGATCATAACCGTCCACATTGATATTTGGCGCCAAAATTCTTCAAGGTGTTTTATCATTAATTGAGTTTGGTTGAGGTAATTAAAGGTTTTGGAGTGTATAGGAGTTGGAGGGACATGGTATGGGAGGGAGTTGAAAATGGTGAAAACCAGTCATGGTTTTGGGTATACAGTGGAGAGAGAGGAGCTCACATGACTGTCTTTTTTTGGCGCGTATTTGGTGGGTTTGACTTTCGTTGACCGAGCCTTAATAACACATGGGGGTCAAAAGGGATGTGGTGGGGTCGAAATGATTGTGACAGGGGCTCAAGGGCAAAGGGTCAAGGTTCAAGTCCAAGCGGGTTAAATATTGGGTTTTGTTGTGTTTTGGGCTTGCTTATTTTAAAGGGTATCCGCTTGGTTTAAGTGTAAACAAGGACCAAAATGTATTTAAATAGGATCCGTTTGGTATTTAATAAACAAGGACCAATTTTGACAAACATTGGTAGAACAAGAACCCTTTTGCATAAAATCCATTTTCAAAGGTCCAAGGACTATTTTTGTAAATTTCAAAGTTTAGGGACCTTTCTTGCCAATTGACCAAAGAATCATTCAAGGATCATTTTAAACAACTTAGAATACTTGTGGACCTTGAATGATAAATTTTCACATTTTGAATTCCGTGGACTAGATTTGACAACTTTTAAAACTCGGGGACTAAAACCGCCAATTTTGCAAACTTGATACATTTTTCATCCGATTTTGATATTTTGCAATTAAAACACATAAAACACCGATTTGTGATAATTTGATCATTTTGATGTGTTTTGAGTGTTTTCGATGATTTTGCGCTTTAGATTATGTAAAAATGATGAGTATTTAGACACTCATCAATCCCCATATCGAGATATTGCTAGTCCCTAGCAATGATTTGAAAAACCTTGATGGATTTGAAAACTCTTTACCAAAAGCCATCACTCGAGTAGCCAAATGTTTCGGTTCAAGTAAGAACCATGGTACACCGATAACCATGTGATTTTGAGCAAACCACAAGTCGTAAACGGATTTGATGTGTCTTTACCGTAAGCCGCACCTTACGGACTAGCCAACTCTTAGATAAATTATCGAATTATCTTTGGTGAGCTGATTACCAATTATGGATTTTCCATCGCCTTTACCACAAGCCATAACCTTGCGGGCTAGCCAACTCATTATCTTTTGAGGATGATGGGAGTCAAGAACCATACAATTTTGGGCAAATTGCAAGCCATATAAACGGATTTGAGAAATCTTTACCAAGAGCCGTTTGCTCTGGATTAGCCAATCCTTTAGTTTATCAAACATGGCGGATGATAACCAAATGAGAAAGTGTAGAACACTTACTCCAAAAAAATTTTGGCCAAAAACGGGAATTGGGTAGATAATATATGAAATTCGTGAGAATTCCCCACACTTAGAAATGAATATTGCCCTCAATATTCAAAGTACCGGCGGTTATGCGAAACAAAGAACGTAAAAGGAAATATTACGGCCATTTATTTAGAAGAAGATTTTTTTTTTTTTTTTTTTTTTTTTTAAAAGAATGAGAATATACAACAGATGTGGAAACTCCCCACACTTGGGTGGTAGAAAGGGGGTAAGAAGACAGAATTATGGGTGAAAACCCACATGGTGCATGCTAATGTTTTTGATTACCCACATGGGGTCAGAACTAGATTGTGACCTGGGGGTCAAGGTCCAAGGGTCAAAGGCAGAAATGGGTTTGGGCTTGTTTTTGGATTGGGCTTAATATTTAAATAGGATCCGTTTGGTATTAGTAATAAACAAGGACCAATTTTGACAAACATTGGTAGAACAAGAACCCTTTTTGCATAAAATCCATTTTCAAAGGTCCAAGGACTATTTTTGTAAATTTCCAAAGTTTAGGGACCTATCTTGCCAATTGACCAAAGAATCATTCAAGGATCATTTTAAACAACTCAGAATACTTCAGGGACCTTGAATGATAAATTTTCACATTTTTGAATTCCAGGGACTAGATTTGACAACTTTTAAAACTCGGGGACTAAAACTGCCAATTTTGCAAACTTGATACATTTTCATCCGATTTTGATATTTTTGCAATTAAAACACATAAAACACTGATTTGTGATAATTTGATCATTTTGATGTGTTTTTGAGCGTTTTCAGATGATTTTGCAGTTTAGATTATGTAAAAATGATGAGTATTTAGACACTCATCAATATACAAAACAAACACTAACCCTAGACGTTTATAGAAACACGTCTAGGTTACACACACACCATCTACTAGACGTCTACATTGTGAAAGACTTATATATAAAATCTACACCCCATGTCCTCTTTATATACTAGAGGATTAGGGTTTACAAGATACTACGAAGGACTAATAAGTAAATCTTCTTTTGCAAGCAAGTCCTTCCATCTTTTGTAGATTTCTTCTCTTTCTCTTTAAGCCCTTGATGTTTCATTCTTCTATTTACTTTGTCTCATCAAATCCAAGGAACCTAAAACCCAACAATCTTCCCCTATTTGATGATGACAAAACAAACAAAGTCGTGTACAAACTTCCCTAGACGAAGTAGCAGAAGTTGAGATGAAAACATCTCCCTAAATGAAACAAATCTTGTCTTCCTTTGTCTTCCCCTTAATCCATGCTACGCCACTCCAATATTTCTTCCCCTTTTTGTTATCAACAAATAAAGAATGTAAGCAGTAAAAACTTTCCCTTGAGTGATGCATGAAAATAATCCTTCAAATCAGTAAGCTCTATGTAATGATCACTAGTGAAGAAAACCAAGTATAACGAATTTGATAAAGAAGTAAAATAACCCAAACTTGTATCTTATGTCTTGTTTATCCACGTGACTCTGAACGTATACTAACCAATGTATAAGGAGACCGCAATCTCTTGACAATAATCACTGAGCACAATAACGTCACTCCTTAAAGTGTTTGTCAATTCTTCGTCACAATCATTAAAGCACGAACAAGTTACCTTAAAAGTGTAACACCCACTTTGAGATATGATAAGAACACAACCCTGTGAAACTCAACTACAACATCAAATTAGTGATAATCAACTTTCTTCGTAATCAACTAATCCAATAAACCAAATACGAGCTTTTTAAATCCTTTAAGAACAAATAACCAAAATCCTTTTGTGTGTGAACCAAACTCTTATGTGTGTGTCACCAAAAATCTCAGTACCAAAAACATGTACAGCTTCCCCTCAATTCCAAATCCTCATTAACATAAACGAATAACACAAAGAACACCGGCAGTGAAATTGAGATAACACTAGCAGTGGTTTCGAGAAAACACTAGGAGTGGTTTCAGAAAAACACTAGAAGTGGTTTCAGAAAAACACTAGAAGTGGTTTCAGAAAAACACTATCAGTGGTTTCGAGAATACACTATCAGTGGTTTCAAGAATACACTATCAGTGGTTTCAAGAATACACTATCAGTGGTTTCAGAAAACACTAGAAGTGGTTTCGTAAAAACACTATCAGTGGTTGCAGAAAACACTAGAAGTGGTTTTGTAAAAACACTAGAAAAGCTGCTTCTAACCATGAATCATAGACACCACACAATGTATAAACAACCTCCATCAAGAATTAGAACAAGTAACACAAATTCAAGAAGTTGAATATGCATGAAAACCCAAAAATTCAATTTACGAAAACCCTTGACCCAACTTCGACAATGAATAACTTTTACCGAAGCTCGGATCGAAAATTCCTTCGGTGAAAAGTTAGATGAATATATAGAGAACGTCCACGAAAATTTCGTCACGATCCAACGGTTAACGAAAAAGTTATGATCGTTACAAAAAGGTCTTCTTGAAACATATCGAAAAATTTCGACGAATTTTTCTTCTTTTCGCCATTCTTTGACCAATAAAACCTTGTGAATCCCTAGGTAACGAGCTCCCCAAGCTCTGATACCAATTGTGGAGTTTGATATGACTCCTTGAGATCGTTTTGAGCCTTAGGGTTTAACAATAACATGTACAATACGCAGCGGAATAATAAGAACATTATATGTTATTAACACAAGGTTTTCATCATTATCTCCCCAATTATATATTGATCAGAATATAACGTGTTACCTAACTGTAACAGGGATCTAAGCCATCTCAGATCTTAGGGATATACAAAACAAACACTAACCCTAGACGTTTATAGAAACACGTCTAGGTTACACACACACCATCTACTAGACGTCTACATTGTGAAAGACTTATATATAAAATCTACACCCCATGTCCTCTTTATATACTAGAGGATTAGGGTTTACAAGATACTACGAAGGACTAATAAGTAAATCTTCTTTTGCAAGCAAGTCCTTCCATCTTTTTGTAGATTTCTTCTCTTTCTCTTTAAGCCCTTGATGTTTCATTCTTCTATTTACTTTGTCTCATCAAATCCAAGGAACCTAAAACCCAACACATGTGGGTATACTTCTTAAATCAAAGGATGAGGCGTTTGAGACCTTTATGGAATTCAAGTTAAAGGTGGAAAATGAGGTCGGGAAAAACTTAAAGGCATTTAGAACAGATAGAGGAGGTGGATTCACATCAAAAGAATTCACAAGCTACTGTAAGGAGAAAGGCATACTTAGGCAAATTACAACACCATATTCCTCACAACAAAATGGTATTGTAGAGAGACGGAATAGGTCTGTAATGAGCACAACGAGAAGTATGTTAAAGGCTATGCATATGCCACAAAATTTTTGGGCTGAAGCAATTAGACATGCTATTTATATCTTAAATAGAGTGCCTACAAAAGCTCAAGGATTCTACTCCTATGAAACGCTAAAGGGTAGAAAACCAAACACAAACACCTTAGAGTGTTTGGATGCAAAGCATATGCAAAGGTAACCAAAACACATCTAAAGAAATTAGATGATAGAAGCAAGGAACTAGTTTACCTAGGAAGTGAACCATGATCAAAGGCTTATCGATTGTTTGATCCTGTAAGTAAGGTTATGATTGTTAGTAGAGACGTAAATTTTAAAGAGAATGAAGGATGGGACTGGAAAGGTTATTTGGATAATCCCAATCCAACTGAACCAGAATGGACGGATTTCATTACAAATGAAAACCAAACATCAAGTATCATTGATGTAGAGAGCACACAAGACCCAGAAGAAAATGATGAAGATAATGCTCAAAGTCCCATACAAAATACTGCTCATAGTGTATCTGATGATGAGATTGAACAAATGGACTATCCATCAACACCTACACCGTATAACTATGAACCAAACTGAGAAGAATCTACTAGACAAACTTCATCTATAGCAAGACCATATGATCAAACTCCAGTTCAAGGATACAGAAACCTATCTAACATATATGATCGCGCACGAAGAGTTCAAGCTGATGAACTAATGCTATTAGAGGAAGAACCTAGAAATTATAAGGAAGCCGCACAAGATAAGAAGTGGATTGAGGCAATGCAGATAGAAATTGACTCAATCAACAAAAACAAGACATGGAAGCTAGCTACCCTACCAGACAACCAGAAGGCTATTGGTTTAAAATGGGTATTTAAGACTAAACGAGATGCAGATGGAAGAATTATAAAACACAAGGCTCGTTTAGTGGCTAAAGGATACGTATAAGAGCATGGAATAGACTACGACGAAGTCTTTGCTCCTATAGCAAGAATGGAAACAATCAGGTTGATTCTTGCATTGGCAGCTTATCATGGATGGGAAGTTCACCACTTAGATGTAAAATCAGCATTTTTACATGGCGAACTTAAAGAAGAAGTGTATGTTGCACAACCATAAGGCTTCAAGAAACCAGGAAAAGAAAATAAAGTGTATAAACTTGACAAGGCACTTTATGGTTTGAAGCAAGCACCACGCGCTTGGAACATGAAGTTAGATCAAACCTTGAAATCACTAGGTTTCAAGAAATGTACATTAGAACACGCAATCTACACTAGAGTCGGAAACGACTCTATGCTGCTTGTTGGAGTTTATGTGGATGATCTAATAGTTACTGGAAGTAACAAGAAAGACCTTCAACAGTTTAAGTCACAAATGGAAGAAAAATTTGAGATGAGTGACTTAGGCTTATTAGCTTACTATTTGGGAATAGAGGTTATCCAAACAGAAGATGAAATCTCAATAAAGCAATCATGATATGCAAACAAGATTCTTAAAGAAGCAAGAATGGAAGATTGCAATGAAACCAAGATTCCCATGGACCCAGGAACAAAGCTAGTAAAAACGGGAGGAGGAGAACTAGTTGATGCTACAGAATATAGGAGTCTAATTGGATGTTTGAGGTACTTACTTCATACAAGGCCAGACCTCAGTTACTCAGTTGGCTTATTAAGCCGGTTCATGCAAGAACCAAGGGAGCAACACATGAAGGCAATTAGACAAGTGTTACGTTATATCAAAGGCACTTCAAACTTTGGTATAACTTATCACAAGACCGGAGGATGCAAGTTACTTGGATATAGTGACAGCAGTTATGGCATCAACATAGAAGAAGGCAAAGGAACAACAGGGATCGTATTTTACTTCGAAAACTCACCTATAAGTCGGGTTTCTCAAAAACAACCTACTGTTGCATTATCATCATGTGAGTCAGAATTTATGGCAGCAACAGCAGCAGCTTGTCAAGCAGTATGGCTACAAAGACTATTAAACGCTTTAACAGGCTGGGAAGAAGAAAAGATTACGATCAAAGTCGACAACAAATCGGCTATAGCACTTATGAAAAACCCCGTGTTTCATGGCAGAAGTAAACACATTGATATACGCTATCACTTTATCAGAGAATGTGTTGAAAAGAATCAGATCGAAGTCGAGCACGTAAGTGGAGACTTACAAAAGGCGGACATACTCACCAAGGCATTGGCAAGGACCAAGTACGCAGAAATGAGAGAGCTGTTAGGCGTAAAAGATCTGAAAGGATTAGGCACGAGATTGGGGGTGATTGTTGGCATAATCTCGCCCCTAAAGCAAAGTTCAAGGGCCTACGTGTACAAGACGAAAGTTACAATGACCATATAGGTTTATATAAAACCTATTAACTGCTAAACGGTTACTTCTTGTGTCAAACGACGCAACCCAAAACCTTCGTACTGTTTGGAGAAGCAGGAAGGGACACAAAGGTCTTCATTGGTGTCGATTCTTAGAGTATAAATACGGGTCAAATCTCAGTAGTAGATAATCAGATATTGTACAAAACATGGTTGTAAACCAAATACGTTTATTGTTAATACAAATCGTTTTAGTTATTTGTTGTTTCGTTTACTTAATTCATTCAAGTAACAAAACCCCGCTGGGCAACATAATATGGCCCATATCACTTCTGTCCTTAGTCTTTGTAATATTCTTTTCAAGGAAAGGGTTATCTTAAATTTTGTTATTACTTGTCATGCATAAACGTGCGATACACTTATTTTGATATTTCTAATAAACCTTTAACTTTAACATCGTATATCTACTTAAAAATATATTATACATGATTTTCTAAAAGATACTCGAAAATAAAACGGATGTCTTTAAAAGAATTTAATATATAAAAAAACTTAATTTTGAACCCAACATTTATAACTACATTTATTCCTAATTTTTATATGAATATATAAAACATATTTACAAAATATATATTATAATAATTATTTTATAATCACTAGTACGTAAGTTTATTACATGAACCCTCATTTTTATATATTGCTATAGAAAATTACAGGTTTTATATAAAATATATTGATAAAATATATATTATAATCATTAATACTTAAAGTTATTAATTTATAATCATTAATACTTGCACCACAACTAAGTATTGTAAAAGCTAAACTTTTAAATCTACTATATACGATTTTCCAAATTGATATCGGAAAATAAAACAGATTTCTTTAAAAGAATTTATTATATCAAAAAACTTAAATTTGAATCTAAATAATTTAAATACGTTTAATCTTATTGTTATATAGATATATAAGACATAATTATAAAATATATATTATAATCATTGGTATATAATCACTAATACATATGTATATTGTATGAAACTCAATTGTTATATATTATTATAGTTATAGAATATTATATTTCTATATAAATACATTTAGTTACTATATAAAACATATTCACAAAATACATATGATAATTATTATTTTATAATAATAAATTAAACGCCTATTTCCCGATTTGACCAAAACATTTACGTAACGACATTTAACCAAAACCAACCTTCTGTTATTCATTAAGGACTCTTTTATACTTCTTATAAAAACAACTTTTGAAAGTATTTTTAAATGAAAGTAGACTTAAATACCTTAAAAATGACAGGTGGCACGACTTCCACTAGCCACAAATTATTTAATTCAAAATCTACAAAATGATCGAAAGCTGAAACTGCTCACAGCCGAACGACTGGAAACTCCAGCCGCTGCTGGAAGCCTCAGATTCCCCCAGGGCTATTCTCAGCCGCACATAGCCGCGGCTGTGGCCCTCATACTTGCACAAACTTCTCCCAAGTTGCCTTTTTGACCCAAAACTCGACTCCCATGAACTAAAACATCACAAGGACTTCCAGAATTCATTTAAACATCACAAAACTTCACTTTCATAACTATACTTGGTCTAAAAGACATGTAAAAATATACTTTACAAAGTTATGTTTACCCATTTTACATACATTATAACCCAGGACAATAACAAATGACCCAGACACATTACAATAACTTTACAAATCATTTTATGACAACTAAACATCGACTTGGGGGTTCAACAATACTTTGAGCTTGGGGTATCTATCATATATGTTTGTCTAATATCAACAAGCACTTCCAACCTTTATTGGCACCACAAGCAACTATCCGGGCCATCCATAAATCATACAAACCTACAAAACGGTTATACACTAAACCGTAAACATTATGCTTAATAAGTAAAATGGATAAAAATGTGGCATTATATCATTCATCCATATTAGCATCATATACAACCCAAGACTTATTTTACACCATCACTTGCATAAAGACACCATAAACCATCCTTGGCTAGCCATTCCAAAATAGCTCATGATCTTACTTTACTCTTAACATAATAGGCCAACATCTACTAAGGTCATTGCATCATCTATCACATACACAAACATGTAATACATAACATTTAATATGATAAATTCAACACAACAACACATTATCACCGGTTTACTTACCGCTCATCTAAGCTAATAATACTAAAAACATCATCATCATCAATTCCTTGGTTCCTACTCAAAATATCATCATAAACACTTATTACTACATTAATGCAGCACAATCTAACAAGGGTTTATACGACCCATCATCATCCCTAGTCATCATATGATCATATCTTGACCATATGATGAAACCCCCACTTTACCTAAAATAAACACAAACTTATAGAGGCATAAGCCCCAAAACCCTTTAACATCTTTAAATTATCTCAAAACTCCTTTTACCCAAAACCGCAATTTGGGTGTATGAACCCTAACTCTTCTATTAACAATTAAAACACTATTGAGATACTTACTTACATAAGATCATTTTTAGAGATATATTTCTTGTTTTAGAATACTATTTCTTCCTCAACTGATCACTAGGACATTTTATCTTCCCTTCCCTTCCTTTCTTAGCTCATCACCTCCACAACACACTAGACTAAATGGAATAAACATATAACTTATGGGAAGGTTCTAGCTATTTGTTAGTTTGAAGTTTGCCACTTTGGCACATTTGGTTCATGAAGTCTAATTTCATTATAATCATGACACATTGTATTTTCTAGTTTCATATTACATAGACTTAACTTGTAGTTTGACTTGTTTATTTAACTTACGAGCTATGTTTGGTCTTTCAATGCATACAAAGTCTTAGTTAAACTATCCAATGGCATTCTCCTAATTAAATTATTAAAAACCAGTTTCGAGGTGTTACAGTAAATACATACATATAATGAATGAAACTCAATTTTTATGGATGTATAAACTTTTATATCACTGTATAATACATTTACCATTGCAAACGAATCCGTTAAGTGAGACTCCAAAACGACGCCATTTTGCGAACTTCTGTGGCCAACATACGACGTCGTTTGGTGTTTGGAAACAACTTTTCCCCAAAACTACGCCGTTTTACTTTATAAATCGGTTTATACATGTCTTAAATACATACTAACATGGCTTAAATGCTTATTCTTCAAGAACACATGTGCATCACTTACAAAATCAAGATACAAAATTATATCTCTTATTCAATAAGCCATTCACATATAACCAAAAATCAAGATCAATGTAAAGCCTATTTAAGGATTGAAAGGAATGGAGTTAAGCATACAAAGTTTCAGTTACATGTAGGCGGTTGATCTTTATTTGAAATTGTAAGTCTATGAAACCTAACCGAGGGGTGTTTTTAGATATTTTAGTTTTAAGAATTTTGATTAGATGTTAATTTTATATTGTTTGATTTGTGCCCGTAGGTATTGGATTTACTTTATGCTTTTTGTTTGAGCTATTTCTGATTTTACATTGTCTGCTACAACTTATTTTAGTTTCTATTATTTTCTGAATGTGATGTGTGTTTTAAAGGCTAGTATGTGCTCATAAGTCATAATTTTCAGCATTTTGTATAACTGTTCATGGGTACTGATTCTATATAATTTGTTTTCATAGGGCAGTGAAAGAGTAGTAATTGCTCTATGATAAAACATGTAGTTGAATACTTCTTCCAATGCAACTTTCCGATTGTTGTGTCTATAATATGGATATGATGTTTATTTAGATGAAAAGTGCTTGATCTAATCTGTGTAACATAATGTTTTGAGACATGGTCATAATTGCTAATTTCATTCATAAGTGCTATATGCGCTGCTTTGTATAAGTTGTGGTCTTTATTTATAAATTTTTAAGTGCTTCAGGCTATTTTTTGGTTGAGCAAAATAAGAGCTTGGTGATACCACCTAGAATCTGATATGTGGTCGTGTGATTTATAGTCATAATTGGTGGATACACGTATTTGTTGGTTTGATATGTACTATTAGGTGTTGATTTTATGTTGTTGCACAAGTTGTGTTTTATTTCCTGTTTGCCCTTAATGCTTTCAATGTGGCTTTTGAATTGTTTTTAGATTCCCAAGGCTCATTAAGCATTTGTTTTTATACGTTAGTCCCTGTTTTCAGCCTGCCATTGATGTTGTTATCATGGAATCTTTGTGCATCACAGAACCAAAAGTTTACACCACACGGGTTGGCTGCAGCACAAGTAAAGATTTATTTTGTAACGATGGCACTTTAAATTATCATGTGTTAGACTTGGCTGACTCATTTTAATGCGGACTTGATTGTACTGCCTAAACAATACCATTTCCGAGCACAAATAAAAATATTATGGGCGTGATTATTAATAAATTGTTTTTAGGATTAGCTAAATGATGTTAATAGTCTTCAGAGAATTTTGAAACTTCGCTACGCGTTCATGATTACGGATTTTATACACTTTGTAAGTGCTTTGTGATAAAGTATAATATGTAGTCGTAAGTGCTAGTGTGTGTTTCGTTGTAGGTATTTTTAATTAAAGTTTTAAATTTATATTTTGCCGGACTTATACCTTATAGACCACTTTCACGGGCAGTGCACCCGATCAGATGTAGCCAGTTGGGTAAGTACGAGGTCGATCTCACGAATAATATGCTTAGATTTAACCTAGTGAGTTTTACATATTTAAAAAGGGTTTTGATTGATTGATTTATAATTAACTGCTAAACAAGAAAATAAAATAATTCTACGTGTGTTGAGATCAATTGGAGAAGATAATCCTAGCCATGTAAATCCTATTACATTTTAGCTATTTTTCTATTGGTGCAATGATCTAATTGTAAAGTATTGGGGACATCTGGATGTATGGGGAGTATCTCTTTGGTCCAGACAATACCCCCATAGTCTTATCTAACCTTGAATAGACCATTTGGTCCATGCATCTAGCCTCTACACAAGTAATCTTCTACGCCATTTGGTCCATGCATGATGCACCTATCGGACTACAAGCATGCATTGAGTCATGTCAACTAATACATGTGATTTATCTATGGTTACCACTTGGTCCATGCGATACTTACCCTTCCCCACTTAGTCCATGAGAGAAGAGCACTATGCTAACTTAAGTGTTCTCATAATATACATCTAGTACCCACTTGGTCCATACGATAGCTAGACTTAAAATACTCAAACATATAAACAAGCACATATTGAATGATGAACACATAAACTAAACATTAAATCTTAACAAACGAAAATAACTATCATGTAATATCCATAACATGGTTAACACCAATGGTGTTAGCCCATAATCTCAGAAAACATAATCAAAATATAATCAAACGAGAATGAAAATGAGTTCATAGAAAAAAAGATAAATCAAACTGAATGATAAACAAACGTATGATGAATCGAGATCTTCTCCTTGGATGATGTGGTCTTCTCTGGTGTTTTTCCAATGTTTGGAGGCGGTTTTAGGTTATTGGGAATGGTCCCAATGAACCCTAATGCTCCTTAAGTTCATGGTTAGGGTTCTGTATTTATAGTTTCATATTTGGGCCCGATACGGCGTATCCATGATATCAAACGTAGCCCTAAATAAAGAATATTCTAGGATATGCTTCTGAATAAGGCGTATTCAAAATCCAATATGGTGTATTGGTCAATACGGCGTATTTAAATGTCCAATACGTTGTATTCTCTTCAGGATCATGCAAGTATTTATTTTCTCTTTCCGTGGCCGCTTGAATCGCGTAAATCGGAGTTCAGATGAAAAAATTACAGCCAAAATACTAAAGCATCCTCAAGGCCATCATGTGAACTTGTTTTCTTCTTGATTCCATTTCTTCTCTCGGTTTTATTGTGGGACATGTCTACGGTGTATTCCTATAAATGGATACGTCATATGTCTTCTAAGCACATCTTGGGTCTTCATGAGCTAGGGCTTCTATACAGCATATCTCCATAAATGGATACACCGTATTCTTCTGAGTATGAATAGGTCTTCAAATATTCTTAGTCATGTATACGGTGTATTCCTATAGATGGATGCGCCGCATCTTCCTCCCGAAAGAGTGTTTGCTTATTTTCTTCATTTTATCTCCAAATAATGCTAAGTTTAGCATCTTTTATAATATTGCTCCACAATCACTGAAAATAAAAATAAAAATTAAGCAATTAAGTATAAATTAAGATATAAATATGCAATATATGAGCAATAGTCATGTAATAAATATTCAACAATTTAGGACTTATCAAGTGCTGATTATATACGTTGTCTATAAGGTGTGGTCAAAACTGCTTATTCCAAGGTGCTTTTAATTGAAAAGGTAAAAGTAATTATTTTTTGACAATCTAATGTGTTTAGAATGGTTTTTGTCTTTTTCCATTGTTGTGTCTTTGTCTATTTGTGTAAAATGGAATTGAATAGATGGATATACAAATATTATTAATTTTACATTTTGTCTCCTTCAACGGATCTTCTGAATTGTCTTTGGAATTTTAATAAGAGGAAATTTTCAAAACAAGCTAAAAATTTATGCATGGTCCATTACTTGGTCACTATTTCTTCTCTCGACTGCTCAACTGCTCGACTCTATTATTTTTATGACATGTGTTCTTACAAGTACAAGTGTTAGATGGAGATATTTTTTTGCTTTTGTCTTAAATGACAAATATACCCTCAAACACATGTATAAA